>CM069148.1:10250803-10637389 GCA_035221665.1 Okamejei kenojei | reverse complement strand
CAAAATTGGAGGCCTGGTGCAAAACCACGCAGTCTCAGGGAGTACTTATAAATCCTTAAAGTCAGCTAACCTTTGACAGATCGATACCCGGAATTCTGTACTGTAAGGCAGCATCTCTACACTGCGTCATGTGCCGTCCATTCATTAGTTTTAAAATTAGATTTCACTTATCATATTAGAGTTAAGTGTCCCAACATGGGTAGAATGATGGAAAAAAATTGCTTGATGAATGTGCTTAATGTTTAATGAATGCATACCCGGTATCATTTGTCTACAATAAAACTGTGAGTTGGACCCAATTAATCTTACTGACTCAGAAGCTACCAGAATTACAGTGATTCTGATTAGCCATTGCAACATGGTTAGTTCAGTTTCTGGACTCAAGGATGCCAGTGTTGTCTTACAGTTCAGAACAAAATGCATCATTGTTTAATATTTCATGGCTGATATTAATCACAAGATTAATTGCAGTATTTAAAAATTAGAGTTTTTTTGCTGTCAGAAATAAGATTTTGTGTAATCAGTAGTGGACTCCTGCTGCAAAAAGCACATCTGGAGAGGCTAATCTAGGGAAGTGGGCCACTGGAATGTTCTCTACTATAGTGTCATAGAAATTTCTTTGTTTTTAAGACACTTAAGTTATATTGCACATACTCTGATGTAAGTTAGGGGGGTGGGGTTGGGGCAGAGGTATGATTAACAATTTCAGAGGCGTTGCAGTGTTGGTAATTGGTCATTCACAGAGGGCTGTGAATTGAGTGATCATTGGTGTGTGGGCAAAGGAATGAATGGTCTTAATTTATAGAATATAGAGCCTTGTCAGAATAAAACATCACTGGACAAGGGCCACTTCGAGAGGGAAAGCATTGGACAAGTTGGGGTTCTTTTCACATGTGAAATGGCATTGCACCTTTTTCTCTACTAACCTGCGTGAGTATTTCACAAGCCTAATCAAAATAAAATTAAAAATCCTAGTCCTGGTGTAAACTTCTTGACTTACTGACCAATTCGGAAAAAGAGAATAAAAATCAACAAAACTAATGCTTAAATTGTGAATATTTTGCTATTTAAACTTGACAGTAGCTAATAAACGTTATAATGTGTCCTTTCATCAAACTGGTGTGAAATAAAAAAAAAACTTAAAGGGGGGGGGTTTGCGGGGGGAAAAAAATAGAATTTGGGAAAGGAGAACAGATAATACGGCAGGAATGGATTTCCTCGGCACGGCACAGGGCCTCAAATGGGCACCGGCCGTCATTAGCAAACATCAATTAATATGCATCTTCGTCTAAGTTTTACAACTCTTTTGATCAAAAGTTACATGTTTTTGAAAGTTAATGTAGGTTATAAAAGCCTCCTCTAAATCTTACAATTAAAAAGTCAACTGCCATTAGAATAACAAACATTACACTGATAGTAAAATTACATATTCTTTTGAAATCTTGGCAAGGGCCACTAAATGATGGGGTTGTGTTTGTATCAGAATGCATAGAGATAAGTTTATGATCCGATGCTGAAGATTAATTAAGATTTAGCTGGTGTTATTCTGCTTTGCCTCTGACCAGACACATCTGCAATTTTTTGCCTAGCATTAACAATTAACGGACATGAGATGAATCTATGACTTATACGTAATAACATTTTCGACCAATGGTTATGATAAGAAAATTGACTTGCATGTACATCGAATATTTTTTGTCCCTTTCAGGATATCCAAAAAGTACTTTGCCTCCCCCCCCCCACCCCCCCCCACCCACCCCCCCCCCACCATAACATTAAATACATTTGAAATGTGTCGGCTCTTTGTAATGTTGGGAAATCTGCGCTATTTTATGTCCTTTCCATGTTCCCACAAACAGTAATAAATCAATGAGTATAACATTTAAAGGGCACAGGATTATGTTATTGGATGCAATTATGGGGTTACCGGAGTTCAAAGCCTAATTAGGGAATTTAAGAAATATAATTCTTGGAATTAATAATGGATTCAACTAGTCTGTTTAAATTGATTGATAAACCCAACTAAAATAAACACCTTTATGAAAGAAATCTGATACATTTACCAGGTGCAAACCTTATGTAACTCTAATCCCAACCAACATACTTAATCTCTCCTGATAATGTTAATCACATTCAAGCAGAACATTGCTAGACGGCGCTCATCATCACACCAGAAACTTATATTTAAGAGAAATTAACAAATACATGATTAAAAATAAGAAGTTCCGATCTCAAACTTTTCTATAAAAACAGCGCTCATTGCAAGGATTTTGCCGTAAATGTACCAGTTCTGGGACTTCCACACTTATGTGCATTATAATCCTGTTTACTGTTGACTTGATATCTATGGTTCATTTCCTCATTGGTCCAGCTGTGTATTTCTTGGAATGCGCAGAACATATTGGTGTTTTCTTTCCAGTGCCCACTCCATGGTCCATGTTATGGTTCATTTACATTTGATATTTTCTGCTGGCAAGTGGTATCAATTATTCAGGGTTGTGCCTCCAGAGCAGACAGATCAGCATATGTGGATAGGTTTGTTGCTGCAACTAAAGTCCGATAGCGCTTATTTGTTTTTGACAGCTAAACATTAATATATAGTGTATTAATATACAAAGAATATATAATTCCAGCCCTTGTAATTTTGCCATCATGATAGGATCCATGCCCTCTGCCCTTCACACATGAAGGACATGGTGTAGACAATGTGAAAGCTCTAAACAATACTAAACAAAATCAGTATGGCCCTACCACCACTGGAATGCAGAGATTCTAACTACATTTTTGCCAAGATTCACCAGCGTAATCGATCACATTGATTTCACTGCGATATGGGGGAACATGAAAATAGGCTGTTGCTTACCTTTTAAATTATTTTAATTTTGTTTACATATAAATTATAAAGAGCTTGAGTTGACATTAATATATATATATTTTTTAAACAGTTCCTAGATGTGCACTAACTATGTCCCCAAGTAATTTGTGGCTGCTACTTTCTTCAGTGCACATTACAAAGTGTGCCTGTCTCTCATGTAACAGGAGCAGGGTATACTTTGGGCTTACAGCTGGACCAGGTGTTCGGGTGTGAGGTGATATGAGCATGCCAGCACCAAATGATTCATGTAAAATATAAAACTGCAGTGACTAAATCATCCATTGTCAGGAAACCTTCTACACATGGCAATAAATGTGCTTCATCTGAAGGTAACATAGAATCAAGAAAATTATGATGAAGTAGGTGGCCACTCAGCCCATCATGTTCATGCTAGTTAAAATGAAATTGAGTTAATCTCATTTCCCCAGTTCTTGGCGAAGTCAACTGTGACTTCTTTAAGGCTTCATGAGTGTTTAGGGACACAAAAATGAGGGTAGACACAAATGCTGCAGTGACAGGCAGCATTTTTTGTATACAGGAATGGGTGATGTTTCTTCACCCATTCCTTCCATCTAGCTTTGCTGCCTGTTCTGCTGACTCCAGCATTTTATGTCTATCTTTGGTGTAAACCAGCATCTGCAGTTACTTCCCACACAAACATTGAGGGTCAAGAGTGTTTAATTTGTCATATGCACCAGGACAAGAACAATTAAATTCTCTTTTTGTGCAGTTTTGTAAGCACAGTAAACACATAGAACACAACAAATATACATACAATAAATTATCAGTTATTCTGTGTAAACTGATCATAATGATGAAAGCCAAGGTACATAGTGCGAATCTTGAAGACAAATGCAGGTCCCTTAAGGGCCTGTCCTTGTATGAGGTAATTCAAGAGTTCTCCCGAGTTCTCTCCTGAATCGAGCTTGTGTAATGTACGTAGCAGGTAGGAGCTTGATGGATGTCACGTAGCGGCTTGTAAGTGTAATGGTTAGGTACTCGGGAAATCCGGTAAACTCGTGACATTTTTTCAACACTGTGAAAAATGTCCTCGGTAAATATGAGTAAAATACTCGTGATGAAAAAAATTGTTACTTTTTTACTCGTACGTGCTCCTGCGTGCCCGCTACGTACATTACACGAGCTCGAATCAGACCTCGGGAGAAGTCTCGAATTACCTCGTCCAGGGGACCAGGCCCTTTACAATCAGAGACGGCGTCAAGGAAAGAGCGTTCATGTCGGGCCTTGTTTCCACCAATCTTTCCACCACTACGCACAAAAGGCACAAGATGCAACAAGACAGACACCCTTGTCACCATCCGTGGATTGTCACCTTGTCGTGGTGGACAAGCTTGTTGTGGTCCTGAGATCCTGAGAGCGATGCCGTCTGGAGCTCTGCTCCTGGTAGGGTTACCCATGGCGGTAAGGTCGAGGGGGAGATCTCTGACAAAGAGCAATCCAACCAAGACCTCAACGGTGGAACAGGCGGAGGATGATAGCTGACTTTTAATGGAGCATCACAACGGCTGGGAAGGCGGATGAAGGCTTCCAGCCACTGGATCCTGACCCAGATCTGTCAAGGACCGTGCGGTGGCTGTCTGTGCACCCCACGTTAAAACAAAGTCACGCACCGGGCGTCTTCCATGAGAGGACAGTCATACTCGTTTCGCGAGCCGCCCATGATGATGATACATACAGATGCCGAGAAGTGTGTTCAGCTCTGGCAGAATAACTTCTAATCTTGTGTGTGGGCTCAATAAGAAGACAATCAGAGACATATGAATTTAAAATGAGAAAGAAGGAAATGGTAGAACAGTTAAATTAATATTTTGGTTCTTTCTTCACTAAGGAAGGCACAAACAATCTCCGAGAAATATTGGGGACTGACGATCTACCGGGAGGGAGAAAATGAAGGGAATCCACATTAGTCAGGAAATGGTGTTAGGTAAACTGTTGGGACTGAAAGCAGATAAATGCCCAGGGCCTGATGATCTGCATCCCAGAGTACTCAAGGAGGTGGCCCTAGAAATTGTGGTTTTCCTTTCAAAATGTTAAACACAGGGAATCGTGTAGTTGGCTAAATCAGTAAAAATTGCCGCTATAGGCAATTGGGTAAATCATAACAAAAAATACACAACTAATTTGAAGAAAAGCAGGATAATATATGTGAACTTATCCTTCAATGCAAAATGGAGAGTAACACTAATAGACAACAGACAATAGACAATCGGTGCAGGAGTAGGCCATTTGGCCCTTCGAGCCAGCACTGCCATTCAATGTGATCATGGCTGATCATCCCCAATCAGTATCCCGTTCCTGCCTTCTCCCCATATCCCCTGACTCCACTATTTTTAAGAGCCCTATCTAGCTCTCTCTTGAAAGCATCCAGAGAACCTGCCTCCACCGCCCTCCTGAGGTAGAGAATTCCACATACATTCCACATAATGTATTAATCATACAATATTTATAATTGGCATCTTATAAAATTATCATCTACAGTTGGTTTGCATCTGTAGTTAGAAGCAAATGATGACGAGACAATAGAGACATTTATAGCAGCATATATTGTCTTTTAGACGAGAAATCATCAAAAGGCCAGAATCCTTTCTAAGGCAGATGCAACAAATCTCTCCCCACTTTTTCAACATTACAACAGCAGCCACACCTGAAAAGTATTTCATTGCTTGCAAAGATCTTAGGAACATCTTAAGATCAAACAGGCTACATCCCAGAGAGTTCCGTGAAATTGCAGACAGACAAAAGTTAGCATCGAGTCAATGATGGGGGTATTAAAACAGGTGAACAGACATGATCTCATAGAATGACAGAACAGGCTTGAGAGGCTATAGGGGTCTTTTCCTGTTCCTATAATTTGAATTCTTTGTTGTCAAGGCTTTTTGCTGATCTTGTTTCATGCTGACATACAGCCAATGGCAAAGTAGTGAATCATCAGCCACTAGGAAGTTGCATCTGCCCTCACAAGCTACCAGCAGCTTCAGGGACTCCCATCTGCACTCGGATTTTCTCCTCTGCACAATAAATAATTCAACAATAACTTTCATTCATGCAGCTCTTTTCATGTAACAAAATACAAAGGTGCTTTCAGAAGATAGTCATCAAATAAAAAGACACTTGGCTTTTATAAGGAGATATTTGATCAGATGACCAAAGATTTGGTTTTATGGAGGAAGGAAAGAGAAAGAAAGTGGCGGAGAGGCATTGACAAGTAATTTCACTAACGCTCAAGAAGCCGGAAGATATACAGATACCTCTTGAGGTTGTACAGCTTAAAGAACAAAGAAAGATGGAGGGAGAATACTATAGGAATTAGAAAACAATGATCAAGAGTTTTTAAAATTCAGACAATGTTTAACCAGGATTCAGTATAGATCAAAGGCACAGGGGTAACTGGCAATTGGGATATGTTGCAAGTTGGAATGCAAGCAGAAGAGTTGAGGATAAGCTCAGGTTTACAGGCTCTCTGACTATTGTGAGATAATTCTTACATGGAAATTTTAATAATTCTAATTTCATCGGCCCGATACCAGAAACGCTGTCCCCTTGACCTGTTCAATTGGAACCCTGTAAATTCCAGCAAAACACAAACTATGAACTTGTGGAATTCTTCCTTTCACTATCCAGAAATTGGCAGAGGCAATGAATATATATGAAAAGTATGGAGTGCATTACTTTGACATTGCTTCATTACAAATAAAAAGAGTTGATATCAAAGGAAATGCCACATGGTGAATGTGTAGTTTATGTAACTTGCTAAATATAAATGACGCCATGATTTTATTAGCTAGCTATTTTCCGCTATTGTTCGGGCTGGAGTAAAATTCCTGAGTTGGGATCTCAGAGATGAGGTCACTGCCCTTGCTCAGATCTTTGATGGAAAAGCATGATATACGTATTTCCTGTGGCCAACTTACCCCTCTTTTGAAAGTCTTTCATCAATAATAGGATCTGTCATTTAACTTAATGTCCTTTTATACATTTCTAAATCAAACACACACATGCCTGCAAAATATGGTCATTTACATACTTCTCTGAACAAGGGCAAAAATAACAGCAAATAAATCTCTGAATGGTTCATGGAAACAACTCTATAGTTTATTTTCCTATTCTTGTAATATTATTACTGTTGTAATTTTATCAAATTTTAGTATTAAATTACAGTTTTATTCTGGGTACGAGTATTATTAAATATAATTATTTTTTTAAAGTTTCAGTTAATTTGACTGTTTCCTATGGATAAAACTATTACAATGCTATGCAGCTGAAATTTTCAATAACAATGCCATTTTTTTTCTCCTTTTGTTGATCGTGACTATTAATCTGCAGCAGTTTCAGGGCATACCCTCCCAATCTTTTCAAAGTGCAACAGCAATAAATTAAAGGAACATGTTAACCTGTCAATTGTATTGTTTGTCCTGTTCTTCAGATTTCACAATAACTCCTATTTTCTGTCAGAAACTCAGCACCTCCACCACATTCCTCCCTTTCCCAGTGAAATGTGCACTGATATATCTGTTACCAGTCAAGGCCATTGCCAGGTAAGGAGGCTTTGATTCAGCTTAAAGATTAAACAGAACTATTATGAGTGAACGTGAGCCTCACCTTTGAAGGCTGTTTTTAGCACAAGTGAGGCAGGTTGACACCCACCACATACTGTAAATAATGTGGCATTCATCACCCAGGACCTGATTTGCCCTTTTGCATGACACAGAGCTGGACAGACTACTGTGAATAATGCCAATTAGAGACTATGACTTTTTTGTAATGCATGGGATGTGACCATCACTGTGGAGGCAAGCATGTAATGTCCATCCCTAACCACCCTTTGCAAAGGTAGTGATGAACCACCCATTTGAAACAGTTTTGGTGGGTCGGGAGTTCCAGGATTTTGATACAGCACTGATGAAGGAATGGGGACATATTTCCAATTCACAATGGTCTGCAATTTGAAAGTATAATGAGTGACTCACTATTCTAAAATGGGTTGCAATTTGCTGTTGAAAACAGGGAATGTCCTTGTTTAATGCATTTAATGTTAAACAATGTGTTAAACATTTGATAGACACAAAGTGCTGGAGATAATCAGGGGTTCAGGCAGCATCACTGGAGAAAAAGGATGGATGATGTTTCAGGTCAGGACCCTTCTTTGGATTGGTTCTTCAGACCAGAAAATCCAGTCTGAAGAAAGATCCCGACCTAAAAAGTCACCCATTCCTTTCCTTCAGAGATGCTGCCTGACCTATTGACTTACTCCAGCACTTTATGTCTCTTTGGTATAAACCAGCATCTGCAGTTCTTTGTTTCTGGCTTAAATCTTTGAATCATTAATCAAAATTTACCTCCCGTATAATTATTTAATAAAATGAATGAACATTTCATCACCTTTAAAGTAAGTGAAACATAAAGTTGCTGAAAATAGAAGGCTGAAATATAAAGTGATGTATCATTTGATGCCCTCCTCAATAATCCATGAAGTTGCAGGTTCCAACTACCCGCATCCAGCCAGAACAGTTTTTATTTACATAGCAATCTTAAAGTAGCAAACATGTCCCATGCATATTATCAAATTAAGATTGAGGCAGAACCACAAATTAGGGCTTAATCAAGTTCGGTCAGAGAGATACATTTTAGGAAACATCTTTAAATAAGAATGGGAAGTAGAGAGGCTTCGCGAGGAAATTCCAGAACAGAGACTGAATGACCAAAGGCACAGACTTGATCATAATCATAAGATGGATGTGGATGAAGAAGGCCACATGCCTCATGCTAAGGGGCAGCACTATCTTCAAACTTAACGGAAAAACATTTAAGTCAAACTTAACAGAGAATACTTGGAATTAGTTTCCATTCCAAGCTGCACGGTATATTTCTTGCCAGCAATTAAAAGAGAAATAATTTCCAAATTGTTCCACAATTGAAAGGAATTTTAGGACAATCTAACTTGTGGAACAGTTTAAACTCAGTCATAAAAAGGAATAACAATCAAGAATGATGTAAGAAATGTTATGAAAGATAAATAAAGTTCAATTTTAATTATTTTTTCCACTTAACACCAAATGTAAACAAATAATGATGGGCTCCTAATGTATATCTCAAAGTAGGACCATTAAGTGGTCAGGAAATTATCAGTTACAGATGTGTTATGTGGAATCTATTCTCATAGAAGGGGAAAGAGGAACCAGATCCAATTGCTCCAACAAGCTGACAGTTTAATATCTAAAATGACAATTGGAAGTGAATTCATTAAAATGATAGAATAAAGTATAAATGGCTGGCACAAAGTGGCCATTCCATCTTTATTTAAAACACTGCTGGAGAGTCTGGTAACAATTCAATTTATTAGTCTAATATGAAACATTTGCACTCTTGCCTCCCAATCATTCAAATATATGAGAGAAGTAGTGGTATTCATAGATAGTTATATTAATAGGATCGTAGAATCATAAAGCAATATAGCATGGAAATAGGCCCTTCGACCCAACTTATGCTTGCCGACCAAGATGCCTATTTAAGCTAGTTCTAACGGCCAACCTCTCACATTCTCTAAACCTTTCATATCTAAAGGAAACAGGGCTGGAGTTAAAGTACATAAGAAGCAGGAACAGAAATAGACCAAATTGCTCTCAAATTTGCCTTGCCATTCAGTAGGATCACCATCAATTTATTTCAACTCCATACTCCCGTATCATCCAAAATGCCTTTGATACTCAAAAGTCCCCTATTTTACACGTACTGTGACAGTCTATGAAAACTTTGTTTTCAGCAATATGAATGTTAAACGTTGTTGTGTAACATTCCAATTAAGCGCCTTTGAATATTTACCCATGTTTCCTGGCAAGCCTGGACAAAATTTATAAAATGCCTGCACAACTCAGAGATCTCCTCTCAACCTCCTCAGTTGGGTTCAAAGGAATGTTGAGCATTTTGTGTGGCATGGATGCTCTAGACACCACTATAGATTTGTTTGTCAAAGTTTACTCAGTTAAATCTTCTTTTCTCCTGAAATAGATACATTGAAACAACGTTAAATGCCCAAACTGGGGAATGTGCGGACCAGTGCTGCAAGACGTGGCAAAGTCTCTTCCAAGTTACTGTGAAACCTTGACCGGGTCTAGTACAATCCTAATTTCCTACATGAAAGCACAACAGATGATTGATAATGAGAACAATAATCTGCACACTGTATCTGTGAACTATATTCTGCACTCTGCGTCTGAGAACTATATTTGGCACTGTATCCGAGAACTATATTCTGCACACTATATCTGAGACCTATATTCTGCACGCCATATCTGAAAACAATATTCTACACCACCATTGTGACCACATGGGTTTCCTCCCACACCACAAATACGTGTGAGTTTATGAGTTAATTGGCCTCGGTAATTTGCCCCAAGTGTGTAGGGAATCTACGCAAAAGAGGAATAACACAGAACTAATGTGAATGAGTGATCAGTGGTCGGTGTGGACTCAGTGTGCTGAAGGGCCTATTTCCATGCTGTATCTCTAAACTAAACTTAACTAAACACTTTGTATCTGGGAACTATATTCTGCATTCTGTACCTTCCCCTTTGGTCTATCTCTTGTACATGAGTTTGACTTGATTGTATTTATATATAGTATTTTCTGATCTGTTTAGATAGCATGCAAAACAAAGCTTTTCACTGCACCTATTATCCATGTACCTATCTAATACCCCCTTAAACACCATTATCGTACCTCCCTCTACCACTGCATTCCAGGCACCCATCAGGCACCAGTGAAAAGTAATTTTTTTAAGGATCTTCAGGAGTAAAAGAAAGGAAGCTGGCAGGGAAGAAATGCCAAAGAAAGAAAATAACTGAATGGGGGGAGAGTTCCAGAGTAGCTCAGTGAAGAGTTGCCATCCTATGAGTCACCTCCTTCAGGTTTCCCAACATACATCCAATCCAGGTTGCTTGACCTGCTGAATTTTTCCAGCATTTTTCTGTTTTTAATCCAATCTCTAAACATGACATAATTTATTAAATATTCTTAATTGATGTAAAAACTGTTTTTCCCCAAACCATTCTTCAACAGCTGTTGCGTGTTATCTTAAACTGTACTTTGTCTCTTGACAAGCTGGACTACATTCAACCTTCCAAAGGAAATTCTTAAAGACGATTTACTGGCATCATTTACAAACAATGGACGATTTGAAGTGCAAAGCATCATTTGGCAATATACGCTTCCTCTTTTTAGGAGAATCTAACCAAAATAGAATTTATGTTTACTTCACATGGTAACTTGCCCATCAACAGAATAACCTACCCAGCATTTGTTGAGTATCTCCTTTAACAGAGTAAATCAATTTTATATTGCATTGGATATAACACAAAGAGGTCCCACCACTGTTAAAATGAGGATATACACAAAATGATGCAGTAACTCAGCGGGACAGACAGCATCTCTGGATAGAAGGAATGAGTGACGTTTTGGGTCGAGACCCTTCTTCAAACTGAACTGGCGACCCAAAACATCACCCATTCCTTCTGTCCAGAAATGCTGCCTGTTCCGCTGAGTTACTCCAGCATTTTGTGTCTATCTTTGGTTTGAACCATCATAGAAACATAGAAATTAGGTGCAGGAGCAGGCCATTCGGCCCTTCGAGCCTGATCATCCAACTCAATATCCTGTACCTGCCTTCTCTCCATACCCTCTGATCCCATCAGCCACAAGGGCCACATCCAACTCCCTCTTAAATATGGCCAACGAACTGGCCTCAACTACCTTCTGTGGCAGAGAATTCCACAGATTCACCACTCTCTGTGTGAAAAACGATTTTCTCATCTCGTTCCTAAAAGACTTCCCCCTTATCCTTAAACTGTGACCCCTTGTCCTGGACTTCCCCAACATCGGAAACAATCTTCCTGCATCTAGCCTGTCCAACCCCTTAAGAATTTTGTAAGTCTCTATGAGATCACCCCTCAATCTTCTAAATTCCAGCGAGTACAAGCCGAGTCTATCCAGTCTTTCTTCATATGGAAGTCTGCCATCCCAGGAATCAGTCTGGTGAACCTTCTCTGTACTCCCTCTATGGCAAGAATGTCTTTCCTCAGATTAGGAGACCAAAACTGTACGCAATACTCCAGGTGTGGCCTCACCAAGACCCTATACAACTGCAGTAGAGCCTCCCAGCTCTTGTACTCAAATCCTTTTGCTAAGAATGCCAACATACCATTCACTTTCTTCACAGCCTGCTGCACCTGCATGCCTACTTTCAATGACTGGTGTACCATGACACCTAGGTCTCGCTGCATCTCCCCTTTTCCTAATAGGTCACCATTCAAATAATAGTCTACCTTCCTGTTTTTGCCACCAAAGTGGATAACCTCACATTTATCCACATTATACTGCATCTGCCATGCATTTGCCCACTCACCCAGTCTATCCAAGTCATCTTGCAGCCTCCTAGCATCCTCCTCACAGCTAACACCGCCCCCCAGCTTCGTGTCATCCGCAATCTTCGAGATGTTGCATTTAATTCCCTCGTCCAAATCATTAATGTATATTGTAAATAGCTGGGGTCCCAGCACTGAGCCTTGCGGCACCCCACTAGTCACTGTCTGCCATCCTGAAAAGGACCCATTCACTCCTACTCTTTGCTTCCTGTCTGCCAGCCAGTTCTCTATCCACATCAATACTGAACCACCAATACCGTGTGCTTTAAGTTTGTATACCAATCTCTTGTGTGGGACCTTGTTGAAAGCCTTCTGAAAGTCCGATATAACACATCCACTGCTTCTCCCTTATCCACTCTACTAGTTACATCCTCAAAAAATTCAATAAGATTCGTCAGACATGATTTACCCTTCGTAAATCCATGCTGACTTTGTCCAATGATTTCACCACTTTCCAAATGCGCTGCTATCCCATCTTTAATAATTGACTTTAGCAGTTTCCCCACTACCGATGTTAGACTAACTGGTCTGTAATTCCCCGTTTTCTCTCTCCCTCCCTTTTTAAAAAGTGGGGTTACATTAGCTACCCTCCAATCCTCAGGAACTACTCCAGAATCTAAAGAGTTTTGAAAAATTATCACTAAGGCATCTGCTATTTCTGGGGCTACTTCCTTAAGTACCCTGGGATGCAGCCTATCTGGCCCTGGGGATTTATCGGCCTTTAATCCATCCAATTTACCAATTTACATCTGCAGTTCCTTCCTACAGTATTAAAATTAGATTGTGCAATGGGAAGGGTTTGCATTTATAGAGCACCTGAAGGTTCGATAGTTGCTTTATTATCATGTACCAAGGTATAGTATGATGAAATTCCTTTTTTGCATTCAGATCAGAGGATTATTGCCATATATACCCTGTAAGTACAATAAGTACATAATTCACAGAAAAAACTCACACTGAGTCTATATGCAAGAGTCGCCAGGTTTTGGCGCATTTCACAGTCCCAACTGTAGCTGGCATGAAGGCCCGTTCTAGCTGCCACCTCCATCCAGTCATCCCATGAACTGTCATCCATCTCCTTTCTCAGCCACCTTCAACCTTTGGGCACCTCCCGCAGCCGACCCAAGTTATGGGTCAAAGGCGCCAGTGCATGATGGCTCTTTGTGTGCCTCTCCCAGAAGTGGATCTACTATCATCTGACACAATTCCACTCTATTAATTTTCTTTTCTACTTGAAAATCTACTTATGTTTGGTTTGATTGTGTATAGTGTTATTTGATTTTACTTCGGAGTCACGTGAGTGACTACGTGAAGACCCCGTCCAGCACGCATGCGCGACATTAGCGTTCATGCAGTGCACCGCGACGAACGGGAGTTCAAGGCGCTCCCGCTACAAATTGAAAAGTCGGGCCGACAGGTAAGTTTACCGTGGCCGTGTGTCTTTCTCTCTGTGGTCTTGTGTTCCAGGAAGAATGAGCAAGGCCCGAGGAAAGAAGTCTGCAGCTCGCCCCCGTTCGTCCTTCGTTGAGGAATGCTCTTTGGAGGGGGGGCAAGAGGCGGCGGTTATAACTACCGAGCCGAGCCCAGCACCGCTAGTGCTGCCTGAGCAGCGGGCTGGAGGTACCTGCAGCCGGAACCGGGCGGTAGTGTCCGACGTTTCGGATGAAGATGCCTTACCGCTCGAGAGCACAGGCAGCCGCCTAAGCCGCATGGAACGGCTTATGGAGCAATTGCTCCAGCGAGATCTGCTGAGAGAGCAGCAGCAGCCTCGCCAAGGGAGTTCAGGCACTCCCGCAGTGCCTTTTACGGCACTGGCCATTGCTTTCACCTTCTTTTGAAGGCAGCATTGGCGACCAGGTCTGGGCTGGTCAAGAAGAGGGGTCACTCGCTGAAGATTTCGGGAGTACGCAGGGTGTACAGGAACAGGAAGAGCTGCTGGGTGTGGTCAACCGCTACGTGGCCATTCCACAAGCGGGTCGGCCATTAGAGCCGAAACTTGCAGCCAGCATTAACCACCTGTCCTCTAAACCCCTACAAGAACAAGTGGTCAATGAGGCTCTTCAACTATATACAGCCCCAGGAAATTGTACATCTTTGAATGTACCTGCTGTCAATAGCCAAATTTGGGGACATTTGGGGCAGAACATCAGAAAACCTGGAGTTGAAGCTCCAGAAGATCCTTAAATTCCTGACTGCAGGAATAACATCTTATGCTCGGTCCATTGATGGTGCGGACATCTCCAACAAATCAGCAAGACACATTAGCTCTGCTGTGCACAACTCAATATGAGATAAATAATTTGCGAAAGGAGATTATCAAGCCTGCCCTCAACCCTAAATTTGCGGGACTCTGCAAAACACCGGGGTCAGAACCTCCTATTCTGCTCTTTGGGAAAGACCTTCCAAAAAAGGTGAAAGACCTGGAAGAAGAATCCAAGACCTTTGGTCTCGTGAGGGCAGGTTTGGGACCGAGCAGACCCAACAAACCCAGGCGGCAGTACCCCATGGCGTCCACCAGTCGTCGACCACACTATGGACTGGTGAAAGCTCGGGGTCCGCAACCATTCCCCGTAAGCCTTTTTTAGGCCAGGGCCCAGAGCGGACCCCATGGAAAATGCGCCACCCCCAACAACATCGAGATCAACATCAACCCTCTACAGCCCAGCAGACGCCTCATCACCCAGCGAAGAGGCAGAAGAAGCACCAATAACCATGGAGGTAGGTGGGTCTGGTTCCTCTCAGCATATGTGCAGTAGGGGCTCTGTGCTAACAGGGGGGAGATTGCACTTGTTTTTGGATGCATGGGAATCCATCACTAATGACAAGTATATACTCAGCAGCGTTCATGGCTACAAAATTGACTTTGTCCATAAAGATTTTTCCACCAGTTCAGCATATACCCAAAAGGGTATTCACCCTCTCAGTCAAGGAAAAACAAGAGGGTCAAGCTGAACTGATGAGGTTACAAGCTAAAGGTGTCATTGAAAGAACAAAACATGAACCTTTGGAATTTGTGTCTAATATTTTCACTAAAATCAAAAAAGATGGTGGACGACGCATCATCATTGACTTAACTACTTTGAACAAGTCTGTCAGGTATATACATTTCAAGATGGATACTTTTGAAACAGCCAGACTATTGGTTTCTAGGGGGTACTTTCTAGCAAGCATTGATTTAAAAGATGCCTACTACTCAGTACCCATACACAAGGACCATCGAAAATATTTAAAACTTATCTGGATGAAACAGCTATGGCAATATAAAGCCTTACCAAATGGGCTAACCTCTGCTCCAAGGTTGTTCACTAAAATCTTAAAACCTGCCTTGGCATTATTGAGGAAACAAAAGCATATAGTCATGGCGTATTTAGACGATATTTTAATAATAGGGAAAACCTTGGAGACAGCTATTTTAGCAGTCGCAGCCACCAAACGTTTGTTTGAAACTTTGGGGTTTGTCATACATCCAGAAAAATCCAATCTTACACCGTCCACTGCCATGGACTATCTTGGATTTACGATAGATACTGTTCGCATGATTGTAACTCTGCCGAAGGGGAAAGCATCAGAATTGGCGCTATCATGCAACAAACTCATGAATAAACATCAGCCAACCATACGGGAAGTAGCTAGAGTTATTGGCAAAATGGTAGCAGCTTTCCCAGCTGTACAATTTGGGCCTTTGCACTATCAAAATTTGCAAAGAGCTAAAGTGCATGCACTAAAGCAAAACTCAGGTCACTTTGACCGAGCTATGAGTTTAACTGCTGAATCCATTCCAGAGTTACAATGGTGGGCGAGGAATGTAAGACTCAGCTCCAGTCCCATAATGATCACCAACCCAGTATTAACCATTCAAACGGATGCCAGTGCTTTGGGCTGGGGAGCAACTAACATGCAATCCAGCACAGGGGGCAGATGGAGTAAATTTGAATCATCTTGCCTACAGACACGGGGCATCAACTATTTAGAAATGTTGGGTGCGTTTTATGGGTTAAAAGCATATTCATGTAATACGCATCATGCATATGTCCGGTTGCAACTAGATAATACCACGGTGGTGGCTTATATCAATCACATGGGTGGTGTAAAGTCGATATCGTGTGACAATTTGGCCAACCTAATCTGGCAATGGTGTGTTGAAAGGCATATTTGGTTATCAGCAACTTACCTTCCAGGTAAGCAAAATACAGTGGCAGACACCAGGTCACGTAGATTTAATGATAACATCGAATGGATGTTAAATCCCAAAGTGTTTGCTGAAATTACAAAGCAATATGGCACACCAGATATCGATCTATTTGCATCCAGGCTGAATCACCAGGTACCAACGTATGTCGCTTGGGAACCAGACCCTGAGGCAGCAGCAGTTGATGCATTCTCGCTGCATTGGGGGAAAATGTTCTTTTATGCTTTTCCTCCCTTCTGCCTCATCAGTCGGGTATTACGCAAGATTCAATTGGATTCCGCTTCAGGAATCTTGATAATACCTGACTGGCCTACACAGCCATGGTTCCCAGTGGCTTTCGACATGGCTGTTGAAACACCGTTGGAATTCCCCAGCAGTCGACAGTTATTAATCCACCCAGTGTCAGGCATTAGTCACCCGTGCCATGACAGAGTCAATCTCCTGGCTTGCAGATTCTAAAAAGACCTCTACTGGGCCTGGGACTGTCTGAGGACGCCATCAACATGATGACCGCATCTCACCGGGAGTCCACCAGGAGGACAATACCTGACCAATATAAGAAAATGGGAACGGTATTGCTCCAAAACAGGAACTACCTACACCACAGCTACAGCCACCAGTGTTGTGGAGTTTTCTGCTTGGATTACATCGGGAAGGACTCAGCTACAGCGCCATTAATACAGCCAGGAGTGCGTTGTCAGCTTATTTGGTTCCAGCAGCAGGACAACTGACTTTGGGGTCCCATCCACTAGTGGCCAAAATCATGAGGGGCATTTTTAACACCAATCCCCCTAGGCCTAGGTACACTCAGATCTGGGATGTCAGCATAGTACTGACGTACCTTAGGGGATGGCCACCACCCAGGTCACTTACTCTGGAACAACTTACACTGAAATCAGTCATGCTCATGGCTCTAGTGTCAGCTCAAAGGGTACAGTCCCTCCACCTTCTGAGGCTGGACAGCATGACAGAGTCATTGGACTGTATCACATTTCACATTCAGGGGCTGGTCAAACAATCTAGACCAGGTACCACGCCTCCAGTTATGGAGTTTCTGGGCATATTCACCTGACCCACGGTTGTGTGCCAAGACCCATCTCGCCAACTACATAGACACAACATATAACTTAAGAGGGAGAGAAAAAGCCTTATGGATAAGCCACAAGAAGCCTCATGGTCAGGTGACGAGCCAAACCATTTCAAGGTGGCTCAAGCAGGTGCTTAAGTCCGCGGGAATCGATACTAATGTGTACAAATCTCATTCCACCAGGGCTGCATCTACGTCGGCGGCTAGGCAAATGGATGTGCCTATGGACCATATTCTGGCCAGAGCAGGATGGTCCTCGGAAAGAACTTTCCAAAGGTTTTATAATAAGCCGCTGGCGGAGCCTGCTACATTTGCAGACAGAATTTTAGAGTCTGCAGATAATATTTAATTTAAGCCCGGGGGAGCTCTCTGTTTTTTGTTGTTATTAATAAACCTTTTTTGTTCACAAACAGGTTATTGTTGATTGTATAACATGCTTCCTCCCTCTAAGGTCTTCAGGCAGTGAGTGAAGCATGAGCTGGTACACGGTTCGGATTCACAGAGCTTTGAAGTCTTCACGTAGTCACTCACGTGACTCCGAAGTAAAAATAGTAAGATTAAATGAGAACTTACCAGTTCGAAGTTTGATCTGTATTTTATGAGGAGTTACGATGAGGGATTACGTGCCCTCCGCTCCCACCCTCTATTATACAGATCAACTGGTAATTAAGTTCTTATTTTTTCTTTACTATATTTATTTCAATTGTTGTGTTTTTCTGTGAATCCACACACCGCTGCTTTGAAGAAATGTCGCGCATGCGTGCTGGACGGGGTCTTCACGTAATCCCTCATCGTAACTCCTCATAAAATACAGATCAAACTTCGAACTGGTAAGTTCTCATTTAATCTTACTATTTGAGTGGATAGCACACAAATAAAAGTTTTTCACTGTATCTCGGTACATGCACTAATGATAAGTCAAAGCATTTTACAATGGGCAAACAACTTTAAGAACTGTAGATGTGCTGTAATGAGGGACACACAACAAATTCCCAGAGACAAAGGGATTCACGAAAGGTGATATAGATGACAAGTGTGTCTTGAAGTAGGAGTGAGAAGTGCAGAGCTTTAAGAAGGGAATTCAAAGCCAAGCAAAACAGAAAATATGCATTCAACAGGAGAACAATGAAAATCAGGAAGTATCCTGAAAAGCATAAGTATCCTGAACTTAAAAAGCACGAAGATGGAAAAGGGTAAAACTGAGATGGTGGTCAGAGATATTTCAAAGCAAAACACACATTTTTTCTCCGTGAACTGCTACAGTTTTTGTACAGGTGACAGGGGTGTGTGCCGAGGATAACCTGAAGTGGCACAGGCCATGGCGCGTCTATAAGTGCCCTTTTAGAGTCAATTAAATTTCAATTACTGCGTTAATTCCTGCTCCTTTATGCTTTGTGATGACTAAGTCACACATTAATAAAGCAATATGTATTGTGAAGTGCTGCACATTGAAGACAATGACATGATGTCTCTCGCACATACAGACTTCACTCCAGGACATCAGCCTGCCTTTTCCCTATGTCTTTCCCTATGTTTTCCCTGCATGTCACTAAGGGTGTTGAGCATTTTTGATTTGATTTTGAACTCAGTGTTTCAGTGAGCTGCAAATGGATGTAAAGGATCTTTGCAAGAGTTAAGATACTCTTAATGGCAGATAATAAATCCAATGTGAGAGGCCATGTGTTAGAGGTTAGGGAGAAGAAGTGGGTGAATTGTCATCCCTTTGGAAAGGTCAACATATAAAGACCCATTAAACAGGGAAGTGATATTTGAAAGATCAGATAACCATGAAATAGAAGAAGGTGCTAAGAGGAAAGTTTTAGATTTTTATCAGCTTTGCACATATAAAAAAATCATGATGTAGGATTGCAAATAGCAAGGTATATTATATTAATTTAGTCCCACAAATAATATCAGAGATAAAGACAATGTCGCATATCTCCTTCGCTCCTTAGATGCTGCTGCACCCGCTGAGTTTCTCCAGCCTTTTGTGTACCCCCATTGTAACAAGTGTGTTACAAGAACAAACGGCATTCTCTTAGATTTTCATCAAACATATTCTTTGTCAATATTCAATTCACAAATCATAGAATGTAGAACAATACAGGACAGGAACAGGTCCTTCAGCCCATAATGCCTCTGTGCCAAACATGATGCCAAGTTAAATTAATCTCCTCTGCCTGCACGTGATCCATATCCCTCCATTCCCTAAATATCCATGTCCTATCCAACAGCATCTTAAATGCCACTGTTGCATCTGCCTCCACCACCACCCCTGGCAGCATGTTCGAGGCACCCACCACTAAGTGTGTGTAACACACTTGCCCCGCACATCTCCTTTAAACTTTGCCCCCCTCACCTAGTCTTTGATATTTCCGCCCTATGAAAATGATTCTGATTGTCTACTGTATCTATGCCTCTCATAATTTTATATCTTTCTATCAGGTCTCCCCTCAGCTTCTGACACTCCAGAGAAAACAATCCAAGTTTTACCAACCTTATTAATTATGCTTTGCACCAGCCTTGATAATACTGGGATGTAAAAACATACGGTATAATACTTTAAACAGAATTGTTTATGAATCATCAGTACTGCAAATATTTGTGGCCAAAGTATTTCAACATTACCATACTTTGATTACTTTCAGGCCAAGATTCAGAGCATCCATGTTGTTGCTGCAACTGATCATCTTCCAAATCTGTGGACTGGAACAGTAATTCACATAAACAATACATTATGTGGAGACCATTCTACTCATTTTATGGTGCATCTTCAAGTTTGTTGATGAATCTTAAACTAGTGTCCGTTAATATGTATGGGATAGTCATAAAGAAATCCCCAAAATAATTTGAAATAAACATTAAAAGTAAGACAGAAAGGGAGATGGCAAGGAAATGTGTGTGCACTGCATGAACATGGGAGAATTCAATGGTCATGTATGAACACTGAATTCTATTTTAAGTAATACCTCCAACCCCTCTCTTTCCTTCGGCCATCCCAATGCCCACCCATTTCTCCCACCATCCTTTCCCCCTTCCTCTCCCACCATCCCTTTCCCCTTCTACCTATATCCCTTCCTCCAGCTTTACATTTCACTCCTCACCGGACACCCTCTTGTCTTCTTTTCACCTCTAGCCTTTATCACTTATTTTACTTTATTATTGTCACATGTACCGAGGTACAGTGAAAAACATTTTATTGGTGTGGGGAGAGGTATGAAATTAATGTCTGGGGCAATTACCAGAGTAGAGGATTAGCACAATTGGTGTTGCTCTCCTCTTACTCCATTCATCTGGCAATCAGAAACCATCCTCCCAACTATTACTTGCTAGGCTTTGTCCCACCCATTTCTTTTCCAGCTTCCCCCTTCAATCCAGTCTAAAGAAGGGTCCTGAACCAAAATGCCATTTGTCCATTCCCTCATGTCTAACCGGCTGAATTACTCCGGCACTATGTGTGTTGCTCAATGCTTATACCATGGTGCTATAAACTACCCAAGCAGAATACGAGTGGCCATTGTTCCTCAAGTTTGTGTGTGGCCTCACTCAGGCAATGGAGGAGTCCCAGGCTAAAAAGATTAGTATGGGAATGGGAAGGGAAGTTGCGCAAGTGTTTGGCAAGATCATATATTACAGTTATATACACTGACTTAAGACTGGAGGATTGTAGGAATGTCATATAACTGTACCTCAGTATACGTGACAATAAAACTAAACTAATGTTTAATATGAAACCAAACATCAGGGAAGAGGTGGGTTAAGCCATGTGAATAAAGGCAGAAACGGGAGCAATTCTAATGTTCTGAGTCCAATGGTGATAGAGCCACAGGAGCATGTTAATAACCAGATGGGAAGGGCAATGAATTGAAAAGTGATTTTTAAAAATTGGGAACATTTCTGTGGGAATAGATTCTGGGGGCATATCAGACTGAAATCCTGATTTTGTGTTTAGAACATACCTATTCCTATTTTTATTTATTCTTTTCTACTTCTACAGGAGGGTGGTGTCAACAATGGTGCCTCGCCAACAGTCTGTCTGTCCCTTCCTTCTTTGTGTTTTAATAGTATGTGTTAAATGTATGTTTTTAGTGTTCTTTATACTTGTTGTACGTGGGGGGTGGAGTTGGGGGAACCTTTTTATAATCTCTTACCTCGACGGAAATGTGATTTTTTTTTTCCGTATCGTATCTCTGTCCGCACTGCGGCCTAACTATGAGGAGTTGGCGGCCTTTCCTGGAGACTGATCTGAGAGCTCCACTGCGGGTGCCTGCGGACTTACCATCGCGGAGCTCGTGATCCCTTTGCCAGGGATCAACCTCGGAGCTCCAACCGTGGGTGCTTGTGGACTTAACATCACGGAGCCAGCAGTCTCTGGTTGGAGACTAACTACAGGAACTCCAAGCCGCAGGAGCTTCGACCACCCCTACTCGGGAGCTACGACCACCGGCTGCGGGAGCTTCGATCATCCCGACAGATGGTTCGACTGCTTCGACAGATGGTTCGACTGCCCCGACCGCGGGAAAATAAAGAGGAAGAAGACTGTACTTTTTTGTCTTCCATCACAATGAGAAATGTGGGGAATCTGCTGTGCTGGATGTTTATGTTAACTTTAATGTAGTTGTGTGTCTTGTTGCTTTTCTTTTCATATGTCTGTATGGTAATTCGCATGGTACATGTGATAATAAAAGACCTTTGAAACCTTTGAACTGTGGAATTGCCACAGAAGGCTGTGGTGGCCAAGTCAATGGATATTTTTTAAGGCAGAGATAGAATAGAAATTTCATATTATTGAATAGAAATATAGAAAATAGGTGCAGGAAGAGGCCCTTGGCCCTTCAAGCCAGCACCGCCATTCATTATGATCATCCACAATCAGTAACCCGTGCCTGCCTTCTCCCCATATCCTGCTAGCCCATAGAGCATTATCTAATTCCCTTTTAAATTAATCCAGTGAATTGGCCTCCGCTGCTTTCTGTGGTTGAGAATTCCACAAATTCACAACTCTCTGGGTGAAAACATTTTTTCTCATCTCAGTTTTAAATGGCCTTTGTTCTTAGACTGTGGTCCCTGGTTCTGGACTCACCCAACATTGGGAAAAATGTTCCTGCATCTAGCTTGTCCAGTCCTTTTATCTATATAATTAAAAGGTAAACTTGACCACTTCCTGTTCGCACTGTATATTGATTTTAGAAAAAACCGCTACCACTTACAGCTGTGATTTTTGGCCATCTTACACATTGTCCCCCTCAGCTCATCAGGTGCAGAGGATGTTTCCCATCGTTGAAAAATAAGAGTTATTAGTGTTTAAAAAAATGTTGAGATTATCTCTCCTGTCAATCACGCCATGAAGGCCACGCCGCGTCTGGCGGGAGGGGAGGGGCTATAAAACCCAGAAGTGTGGGCGTGGCCCAGCATCTGCAAGATGAGGTAGGGAGAGGTCACGACTCTCTGTCTGAGCTGTGAATCAACCGAACACACTGAATGTCTACTGAACTGTAAGTGTGGTTTTATGGTGGTTTCAACCTGCTCAAATGGTATGAAACTGCACTTGAATTTGGTGGTCTTGCACCCTGCTTGAAATGGTATGAAACCGAATTTGAATTTGGTGGCTTTGCACCCTGCTTGAAATGGTATGAAACTGCATTTGAATTTCGTGGCCTTGCACCCTGCTTGAAATGGTATGGAACTGTACTTGAATTTGGTGGCCTTGCACCCTGCTTAAAATGGAATTTCAAGGAATAGCCGTGATTCAACTGTCAGCCTACCAGCCGTGAGTGAGCTGCCAGCACACCTGGCTTGAGTGACTGAGCTGCCAGCCCAAGAATCCATTCGGCCCACAAGGTCCATACTAGCCCTCTGGAAACCAGAAAATGTCTTCCCCCCCCCCCCCCCCCACTAGCTATCAATATTGGAATTGGTGGAGACGTGGAATATTGCGTTGGGGGACCAGCCCTCCCGTGTGAACATGGGACCCAACAGGTCCCACATAATCTAGTAATTTTATATTTCTCTAAGATTCCCTCTCATCCTTCTAAATTCCAGTGAAATCATGCACAGTCTTTCCAATCTTTCCTCATGTGACTGTCCCGCCATCCTGGGCATTAACCTCCTTAACCTACGCTACACTGCCTCAATAGCAAGGATGTCCGTCCTGAAATTAGGAGACCAAAACTGCACACAATACTTCATATATGGTTTCACCAGGACCTTGTACAACTTCAGAAGGACCTCTTTACTCCTATTACGCAAATCCTCTCGTTATGAAGGCCAACATGCCATTAGCTTTCTTCGCTGCCTGCTGTACGTGCATGTTTACTTTCAGTGCGGGTGTCGGGGATTACAGGGAGAGGCGAGAGTGAGGTAGCTCAGCCACGAGGCAATGACGGAGCAGAAGGATCTCGACCCGAAACGTCGCTTATTCCTTCTCCCCATATAGATGCCGCCTCGCCCGCTGAGTTTCTCCAGCATGTTTGTCTACCTTGGATTTTTCCAGCATCCGCAGTTCTTTCATAAACATATTAATTCTGCCGCCTCCTGTCACTTGTGAACTAGTGTGACGTTGGGGACGAGCAGTGGGAGGTGCGCGGGGGCCTGCCCCAGTGACGCTACTTCCGGAGCTGCGTCGCCTTAAGAGCGGGCGACGTCGGAAGTGACGCCATCACACCGGGCGTGGGGCGGTTGACGGGGCGAGGTGACGGCGGCGGCCATGAGCGTCCCGGCTTTCATCGACATCACCGAGGAGGATCAGGTGAGGCCGCTGGGCGAGCGGTGACTAACCTGCGGCTGTGAGCGGGCGGGCGGGCGGCCGAGAGGCCCGGGTAGTGGAAGTCCAGCTCCTCGGCCTGGCCATCCCCGGCCCCGGCCGCTTGCCGCACGTGTTGCCGCCGCTCCCGACTTTAGGCCGAACCGCCCGCCCGAGAGACGCAGCAAAGCCGCTAAAAGTCTTCAACGGAAGATAGACACGTAATGCTGGAGTAGCTCAGCGGCTCAGGCAGCAGCATCTCTGGAGATCCTTCTCTCCAGAGGTGATGTCCGACCCGCTGTGTTACTCCAGCATGACGTGTCCATCGTCGGTGTAAAGCAGCATCTGCAGTTCCTTCCAGCACAAACCCTTCAACCATGCGTCAGCCTAGTTTTAGAAACATTGAAAAATAGGTGCAGGACTTCGATTCCTTTCGGTCCTTCGAGCCTGCACCGCCATTCAATATGATCAGGGATGATCATCCCAAATCTGTAACCCGTTCCTGCTTTTTCCCCATATCCCTTGATTCCCTTAGCCCGAAGAGGTAAATCTAACTCCCTCTTGAAATCATAAATTGGACTCCACTGCCTTCTGTGTCACAGAATTCTACAGATTCACAACTGGGTGTCATAGCTCTCTGGGTGTATTATTTTGAATTACAAACGCACATATGATTAAGGAAGGTTCAATTGAGAAATAATTCACATTTCATGGGTTAATGTAGCTTAATCAGCCTTAGAATTTCTTATATTAATAAACCTATATGTATCTACAAATGTATCTAATAAACCTAACCTACAGTCTGAAGAAGGGTTTGAAACTGAAACGTCACTCATTTTTTTCTCCAGAGATGCGGCCTGGCCTGCTGAGTTACTCCAGCACTTTATATCGTAACAACCCCATAATTTGAAGCGTGGTCTGTTTGCAGGCAACACTGGAACCAGATTTATGTATAGTAGGCTCTTATGGAATTTCTGATTTTTATTGATAATTGCCAAGAATCTAACGTGAGAAAACAGCAAATGTTAAATTAAAGAACTGTAGAGGCTGGTTTACAAAAGATGACTGTTGAAGTAACTCAGTGGTCTGGCAGCATCCCAGGAGAACATGGATAGGTGACGTTTTGGGTCGGGATACTTTTTCAGAATGTTGCTAAGGCTAGGCTAAGTCAAAGGGAATGTTTAGGAAAGAACTGCAGATTCTGTTTTAAATCAAAGGTAGACACAAAATGCTGGAGTAACTCAGCGGGATAGGCAACATCTCTGGAGAGAAGGAATGGGTGATGTTTCGGGTTGAAACCCTTCTTCAATGGGAATGTTAATATACAGGTTTATTAAAATGGATATAACAGCAAAAAGCACAGTTACAGCTGTTTTGAACCTTTACGACAGGACATGAAAACCAGGGTCAGAAGAGTATATTGAATAATGGCCAGAATAGTTTTTCTTGGTGTATATTCAACATATGGAAGTTGTAATTGCCACAGCAAGTTTGCATATGGTATGTCAAAGGCATCAAAAACCAAACATGCATGAGGCTCCTAAACAAAACTGCAATTTTCCACAGTAAATAAAAATAATCACTAAGTTACACTAATTACCAAGCCCCCATCACCTTGTTTCAGATTCAAGTCAAGTTGAGTTTATTCGTCACGTACACATACGAGATGTGCAGGGAAATGAAAAGTGGCAATGCTTGCGGATTGTGCAAAAAGAAACTACAAAACAGAATGGAACAGAATCACATATTCACATATTACATATTTGTGGGAGGAAAAAAGAAAAAAACAGCAATTTTAAAAAGACACCACACAACAGTAAAATGGTACAGTAAAGTTAGTCCCTGGTGAGATAGGAGTTTACAGTCCTAATGGCCTCTGGGAAGAAACTCCTTCTCATCCTCTCCGCTTTCACAGCATGGCAACGGAGGCATTTGCCTGACCGAAGGGGTCTCCCACGATCTTGTTGGCTCTGGAGTTGCACCTTCTGATGTATGGCTCCTGCAGGGGGGGCGAGTGTAGTTCCCATAGTGCGTTCGGGCGACGCACTACTCTCTGCAGAGCCGCCTTGTCCTGGGCAGAGCAGAGATTCTGGGTCAAACTAGAACCCAGGGGCAATGCGTCCCCAGGCTGTGCATGGTTCATCAATACATTAAACTAAAATAAATTAATGGCCCAGTCATCTGATGACTATTATTGAAGTTGCTGCTGGTACTTGATGTATTTGCAAGCAATATCCCACCCTTTTAAGACAGAAAGGAAAAATGCTCTGATCATTGATTACAAGATAAATTTAAAAATATATTTAATCTAAGGAAAGTGCTAGAATTCAGCAAAACATGAGCACGACGTTGATAAAATATTAGTGAAGCAACAAGAAACACAAATAATATTAGGGCTTTGAGTACATAAAGGGGAAAAGACCAGTGTGGGTAATTGTGGGTCCCTTTCTTGTGATGGAGTAAGTCTAGAGTAATCTGTAATACGAGGAGAGACTGATAAAGGTACTTTTTTTGAATAGCATTTTGAAGGATGAGAGGTGACCTCATTGAAATATGAAATACATGGAAGGTACATGGTGAGTGTTTGATTTTTAAATGGAAATCATGGATTTATGGATGTCGGAGGAATCTAGTAATATGGAGACAGTGCAGCAAAAGGTGTTGAGGTAGAATATTGGTTTGATTTTGTTGAATGATACAGCAAAGGGAAGGGGTAATGAGTGAAATCCTTTCCAGAGTGACAATTGTACAAAATGAAAGCTCACAGCACTTGCAAAATAAAATCTTTATCCAACTTGTTTTTACAGGATGTAAGCTCTAAGGTTGGAGGTTCGTCATAAATATTGAGTTTGTTTCAGCTTTTGTATTCCTATTTCCCAGGCCTCTGAGCTTCGATCCTACCTAAAGTCAAAAGGGGCTGAAATTTCCGAAGAAAACTCAGAAGGTGGACTGCATGTTGACTTGGCGCATATCATTGAAGTCTGTGATATCTGTCTCAAAGAAGATGATAAAGGTGCGTTTCCAGTTGGTTTTAATACAGCACAGAAACAGGACCTTCGGACCAACTTGCCCGTACCGATCAAGATGCCCCATCCACACTAGTCCTACCTGCCCACGTTTCGCCCATAGCCCTCTAAACTTTTCCTATTCACATACCTGTGACTTATTAAAATTTAAGGGACAAGTAAAGGTGTGAGGTCGTCGATGACTGGCCTTGGCAGTGGACTATTGACTAGCACCTTTTAAATGCTTTACTTTACTCATTTTATTCAGATGTGGAAAGTGTGATGAACAGCATTGTGTCTCTGCTATTGATTCTGGAGACTGAAAAGCAGGAAGCTCTGACTGAAAGCTTATGTGAGAAGTTGCTGAAATCTCGTGAGGGTGAGCGGCCTTCACTCCGGTTGCAACTGTGAGTATACTGTGAACAAGTTGCAGGAGTATATCTTGGGACATAAAGAGCAATGTACAGCTTTACTGGCTGTTATGGTATGCAATTTTTTTTTTTACCATTTAGGGGATTATTGTACACAAATGTATGCAAGTCATAAAAGTGCTTTCTTTATGAAGCATTTCCAGTTGTGGTGGACTCTATAAAAGTTCACAGTCATTGTTTTTTCTCTCTTCCCATTTGATAATTGCACTTTCAGATATTAGATGCCTTGATGCTTTGGATACCTTTAGTATTACTGTAACTGCATAGCAATGGGTGTGAATAAAGAACAGCATGAACAAGAATAACAACTTGTGTAAGAAGGAATTGCAGATGCTGGGTTTAAACCGAAGATAGACACAAAAAGCTGGAATAACTTAGCAGGACAGGCAGCATCTCTGGAGAGAAGGAATGGGTGACATTTCGGGTCAAGACACTTCTTCAGACTGGCTAGGGATAAGGGAAACAAGAGATATAGATGGTGACCTCCCAACTGTGGAGAGATAAAGAGCAATTAATAAAATATATCCAAAAAAAGTAACAATGATAAAGGAAACAGACCATAGTAAGCTGTTTGAAGGGTGAAAATGAGTAGCTTGTGCGACTTGGGTGGGGGTGGGGAGGAGATAGAGAGGGAACGCCGGGGCTACCTGAAGTGAGAGAATTCAATATTCATACCACTGGGCTCCAAGCTGCCCAAGCGAAATATGAGATGCTGTTCCTCCAATTTGCTTTTAGCCTCATTCTGACAATGGAGGAGATCCAGGACAGAAAAGTCTGTGTAGTAATGGGAAATAAAAGTGTCCAGCAACCGGGAGATCAGGTTGATTCAGGTGGGCTGAGCGAAGGTGTTCCGCGAAACAATTGGCGAGTCTGTGTTTGGTCTCGCCAATGTACGTGTCCACATCTTGAACAAATAGCTTACATTGGCCTGTTTCCTTTATCATCGTCACTTTTTTGCATATCTTTCATTCATTGTTCATTATCTCTCCACATTACTGTCTATATCCCTTATCCCTAACCAGTCTGAAGAAGGGCCTCGACCCAAAACGTCACCCATCCTTCTCCAGAGCTGCTGCCTGTCCCGCTGAGTTATTCCAGTTTTTGGTGTCTATCTTAAGAATAACAACTTGTCCCACTCCTATCAAAGCTTTCCAAATGGGATAACTCAGAGATGCCAAGTGTCCCGGATTCGCCGTATTTTATCCCGGCGAAATAAACTTTTTACGGTGTTCCGGCAGCCAAACATGCTGTTACGGAACACCGCCGCGCCGGTGTTCCTCCCGTGGTGAACACCGGCGCCATGTGTCCCCGGTTTGCCGGCCCGCGCGATCAGCGGCACTTTGCCGGGCCCCAGTGGCCGCGCGTGCGCAGTGGGGGAGGGTTGCCGGGCCCCAGTGGCCGCGCGTGCGCAGTGGGGGAGGGTTTGCCGGGCCCCAGTGGCCGCGCATGCGCAGTGGGGGAGGGTTGCCGGGCCTGGCGCCATTTCGAGCCACGCCACGCCCGGCCCAGAGCCCGGGCGGCGCCGGCCTGCGCGATCAGCGGCACTGTCTTGCCGCCAGCCGGCCGCTCGCGGCAGCCCCATCACCGGGCCCCCCCCCACCCCCACCCAGTGCGCAGGCGCAGACCCGCCGGCAACCTTGCCAAGTGCGCATGTGCCGCACCCGCCCGCCGGCAGCCCGCTGATCTGCACCAGTGCGCAGGCGCAGACCCGCCGGCAACAACCCCAGGTGAGTACGGAGAGAAATGCATTTAACCCCATTTGTTACGGACAAATGGGTTAAATGTTACTGTGAACTAAATTTAGGGTTGGCATCTCTGGATAACTGAGTCTCAAGAGCGTTCTTTTGTCATGTTCCAGATAGAACAATGACATTCTTACTTGCTAAATGTAGTGTAATATTGTGCACAAACAAATGGGAAATGTCAAACTCTGTTATTAAGCTTGTGCTAGCTTTTAGCACTGACACCACTTGATCTCTTTCATCCATGCTGCAGCTCTCTGATTTGAAATTTGCTCACAGTGCCAAGCAACAATTTCATTAACTTTTTGTGTTTGTTGGAACCCTGCTATTAAAATCAATTATTAGACGAAAAATTAGTTTGAACATTTTTTCCTAATACACCTGGCCAAATGCTTCACCATCCATCAGCAATGTCTCATGGCCAAAGCAGTGAGAGACCACATAGATCCATTGCAGTCTTCTGAGACTGGGGCAGGCAGGCTCCAGGAAGATTTACTTGGCATCATATGTCATGAGGTGTGGGAATGTTTAGAATTGAGTCAACGTGGAGGATGCGTTTTTTAGCCAACAGTGTCAAATATATAAAGTTTTATTTAAAAAAATGCATGACCAGGCTTAAACTTTATAGGTCATTGTGGGTCCTCAGATTAAATATTGTTGGGAATCTGGGGCATACATTTTAGCTGTGCTGCTAAGACCTAGAATGGCATTTTATTCCGGTTTTACTAGGGATAAGGGTTTTCAGTGATGAGACAAGTTGGAAATGTTGGAAGACAAGATGAAGAACTGTGATAGAGGATTTCTAGATAATAGATTTTGAAAGGTGATTACTGCAATTGAGTGGATCAATAACTAGGGTTCATAGATTTAAATGATCACGTAGGAAGGATGCATCACTGTTAGTTGGGTTTAGTCACAACTGCTCTTTTAAAAGTCAATGTGGGCATAACAAGTTAAATGATTGCTTGTTCTAATGATTCTAACTGTTCAATTTGAGAACAGATTTTTTAGCTTTAGTATGCATTGTGAGTGTTGCTTTTCTGTTAACTTAGGTTGCGTAATCTTTTCCATGGAATGGAAGAGAATGCTCCTGCCAGGTACATTGTATACTGCAGTCTCATCAAGGTGGCTGCGTCCTGCAATGCCATTCAATACATTCCTACTGACCTTGACCAGGTGAGTCGCTCACTTCACATGCTTTAGTTCATTAGTGTCATGCCTGCTTGAACTCTGGGCATGTGGGTACAGTTGTTGGGGTGGAATATGTTCTTATGCTGCAGTTCTCTGGTAGCAGGACATCATGATTGGTGATATCCTTTGCTGAGGCAGGCAGGGCCTTGGAAATGGGCGTAGCCTACTGAGCTGTTCACAACTATTCAATAAGATCTTGGCTTTCTATAACCCGCAACATCTTTAGTTGAAACAATTCCGTCTTGCATTGACCAGCATCAATAGCAGTTTGCAGAAGTTACAAATATCTATCAGTCTGTTACAGTTTCCTAATTTCAAAGAGGAAAGAAATAATTTCTAAATTTTGGTGTATGAGCATAGAAACACGATAGAACTTTGTTTATCGCAGGAGGGAAATTGGTCTGCCAACTGTCCTAAAACACAACAAGATACGTGAAATTAAAGTGACGAGTGGAAAGTCCAGGATTGGGATGTGCAAAGATGGAGAGGGGAGGTCTTCTATCATCTAATGCAATTGCCCTACTCTTTTCTACCTTTTCTACTTGTTTGGCTTGATTGTATTAATGTATAGTATTATCTGATTTGATTGCATAGCACACAAACAAAAGTTTATTGCTGTTCCTCAGTGCACGTGACAATAATAAACCTAAATCATACAGAGAAAAAGGATGGGTGACGTTTTGGGTCGGGACCCTTGTTCAGACTCAAGACTCCCAACCCGAAACGTCACTTATCCTTTTTCTCCAGAGATGCTGCCTTTGTCTTATTGATGAATACAGAGACATATATCTGTAGAAAAACTTCTGTTTTCCAATAAGGTTCGGAAATGGATATCGGACTGGAACCTCACTGTAGACAAGAAACACCATGTACTACGATTGCTATATGAAGCACTGGTTGACTGCAAGAAAAGGTACTTGAACATCTAATCTAGGAAACTTTAATGTGCACTTGACTTTTTTGCAGTTAAATAGTTTTATGATACAGAGCCATTATCTAAATCAATGGCCGAACAGGCTTTGGGGCTGGATATCTTTCTCGGGCTACCTGTATTTTTCTTTCAACTAATTGAACAAACTGTTGACAAAGGAATCCTTGGACATTATCTACTATGTTATACTTGACTGTGCTTATATTTCAAGGTCTTCACTCTGCTACTTAAAGCGTTCTGCTCAATGTGTCTGTGACATAACTGTAGTAAATGTAAAGGCTATCAATGTGTGACAGTTTCTTCTTCGTTCAGCCTTTGACAGGAAACAATTAAAACACTCAAGTTACTCCTCTTTGCACCATTCGCCTTGTGTCTGGTTGTCATAACTGCCAAAGCTTGCCAATGGGTCACAGTTAAACACTGCTGCTGTTTAAGGCTGTCTCCTGTATTTCTAATGATTTCTTCTTTGAATTCCTTTGCCCAAACTTTTATGTTCCAGCATGACATGACATTGAGTTTCTAAAACTTAACTCTTGCTTAGACCTAGGCCACTTGTGGCTGATATCAAATACCAAGAGCTACTAAAATCAAGAATATCTAGATAACCCAGTTTTGGGATCACTTGAAAAGGTTACGTTTAATCACTCTTTATTAGGCAGAAGCAATAACAGCTATAGAATCAAGGCAGTTAAATGTAGGCAAGATGTTGAAATACCTCATATTTACCTATTTCATTCTCTCTGAGTCAATCTTTGAATATCTCAATGGTGTGGAGGCTTAGTTAGAGGGAATTTGTAAGAATGATTTTTAGATATTCCAGGAATCGAAATCTACAGGAGTAGTGAAGGAAAGTGGCATGAGGTTAAAGATCAGCAAATATCTTATTAAATGGCAGAGCAGGTACCGACGGTGGTGTGGAATGACTTCTTCCTCATACTTAATGTTTTTACCCTGAATGGTTAACCATTTGGAGTAACTATCTGTAACCATGTTCCTATTATTTTTAGTGAAGTAATTCAAATTCTTTCAATGTCTTCATTGATCTGTGCTGGTCAAGTATTCTATATTTCAATAACTCCCTGTCAGTGGAAAATAATTCCATCCTCTCCCTTCATTCATCCTTTGGAATTCCTAACCTTGTACAGTGCCCTCCATAATGTTTGGGACAAAGACCCATAATTTATTTATTTGCCTCTGTACTCCACAGTTTTGTAATTAAAAATAAATACATTTTTATTTCACCATGTCGAAATTACAGCTGTAATTATATATAGTCCCGTTTCCCCCCCCACCCCCCCCCCCCCCCCCCCCCCCCATTTTGGAGCACCATGGCTACAGAGGAGAGACATAATTTACAAATGTGTGAGTTTTAATTGGGTTTGGTGGTCAGAGTATTGAAATGGACTTTGGTTGTTCAAGTGAATTTTGAAGGTTGTGCAGATGATTAACGATATCCTTGTAAGGGTACACAGGCAGTATGCATCTGGAAGTGGGTACATATTAAGAGGCATTTGAACGCCTGACTTTGTACATTAAAACCAAAATCTGCCATGTGAATTAAACACAGGAAAGAAATTAGGTTGAGGCAGAAGTAGGCTAAAAGTGATGAGAAAGTTCATTAAGAAGACCCCAGGTTACCTGTCCCAGAGTCCTACAGTCTCCTTTCATTTTTAAGTATATTCAAAAGTTAGACATCTCTGCATGGGAGCTGGCTAATTCCCTGATTGGATAGCACTTCCTCTTCCAACGAAGGGGTAATGTAAGAAGGGAATGAGATGGTAACATGTAATAAGTAGACAATTGCAATGTATATTCTTAGGGGGGAAAAAAGGCACAAGGTGGCATTTTCCTCATACGATGTTTTGTGTGCTTAATGGAGCAGTGGAGATGGCTTGCAAGGCCTGAGAATAGAGGCAACAACCCTGCATGTTGCCCACAGGCCAAACTGGGAAAGTGGAAAGACAAAGCTGCACATTAAAAAGAAAATTCCTTCATTGCTTTCATCAGTAGATAAAGCGTAATAGTTCACAAAAGATGAATTGCAGCAACTTGGAAAACCAGTTCCTCTCGGTCAATGTTTTACGGGATAGAAGAACTGATAAACAAATTTTTGGTTCATTGGATTTGGCTTTTAACGGGTTGGCTACGCCTGGGTGCTCGTGATCAACCTTCTAAATCGCAATTGGATAGCTGCCTGTTCATTCAATTAATTAATTACCCTGTGCCAATTAATCTCTATAAAGGTGGACATTCTGGAAGTAGTGTTAATTTTAACTGCTTTATTTTTTTAAATTCTATTTCATTTTGTACGGATTAGCACAGATATGTCGCAATGCAGTTGCACATCAAAGAGTTGAAATAGAAGCAGAGCTTCAGCTGTTTATCATTGCATCTCGTGCCCAAGTTGCATTATTTTCTTTGAACACACGCCAGAATATCTTACTGTAGATCATTTGTGAATGATCTTCACAAAGTAGAAACTTTGTGCCTGACCAAATGAGAACAGATCAGTCCTTAAGTATGTATGTTTGTTTACAAATCAAATTGATGCAGCTTTTAAAGGGCTGTTTTATGAGTTTCATTTTATAAAATCTGAACGTGGCCTTTTGTAAAGCTTTTGTTTGAAAATAAAATCCTTTATTGCTTTGACATGATGCCACTGCATGAGACTGGTCATGATGGGAAGGTAAAGTTTATGCCTGTACCACTATAAACCTTGTTTTCCTCCACAGTTCCTCCTGGTTAATAGCACACGGGTGTTTGCAGCTGGTTGAGGATGTGTATACAGATTTAGATTGTTACTTTGCAGTTGTTCTCGGAAGAAATTCTGCACCAACGAACTATCATTACTAGCAACAACACACTCTGAAAGTCTTCAGTTTGCAAAAGAATAGAAATTATTTTAACCAGGGTGCTTAGGTCTTGAGAATATGATTACTGGGGACCCATGCTTTGAGACTAGTTTAGTTTGCTGTTTATTGTCACGTGTACCAAGGTACAGTGAAAAGCTTTTGTTGTATGCTATCCAGTCAGCAGAAAGACAATACATGACTAGGGACCAGATTGTGCATCCTTGTGAATACATTAACAATTCTTCTGATGTCTGCTTGTTATGCAGAACAATATTCTATTGTACTAGAAATGGGCACATTCTCGGAGCCCTGACAAGATATCTGCTCTGAAATCCGAAACACTGAAATGTGCTATAAACCTCACATGCTGTATCATTCCCAATCTCTTGAGAGGAATTTTCTGCCATTGCTTCATTTCAGTACATAAAATTAGCAAGCCAATGAGTTTCAGAAGTCTTGCGTTGTGCCATTGTGTTGCAATGCTTTCACCTCACTGATGGACTGCTCCCTTTCTTAGTCTCCTGTGCGTCTTGCTAACAAGGGAGTGGGAGCAGGAGATCCAGCACAGACACCATAGGGAAAATGACAGACTCTTGTTCTACATTATTCTTGCTAAGATATCTTTGTTACTTTTTTATATCTGTTGTATAAATTAAATCCTTATCTCAAGTTTAAAAAAAAAACAAAACACAAATGTTGTATTCTTTAAATGTTACTCTTATTCAGTGTTATGATCATTTACCATGGAATTTGGAATGTTCTTGTATTATTCCCTTCATGGTTTTGAGTTTTCACATTTTTTTAAATCTAGATTAAAAACAACAATTTAATCCTTGTCTGGTAATGCCAAACACATATTAAACAATCGTAGAACTAAGCACCAAAGATTCTGACATTGCAGATTGAAACAAACTATAGAAGGGTTAAATTTCCAAAGGATCAGCAGTATATTTGGATCAAATTTAGTTTAAAGCCTAAAATTGCGGCTCTAGATTATAACAAAATTAGTGCATCAACATACTGGTTTTGACAGTGGAAGACAAATTTGTCTTTTTTAACAAAAAGCTTTTAATCAACAGAAGTGGCAGTTCATTTGTCATTTAAAGCAGCTGAAAAACCTATTAACTTGCTTTGAAAGAAAATGTTAAAATCCTTGGATGTCACAAAGTATGAATTTGCTGGCTGCATGTGTCTCGCAGCAAGCCATTTACTCAGGAAAGCAGCCTCATTTCTATGTCTAAAGGGTGAACTGCTGCACACTTACAGATGCTTGCCAAATGAATAATGAGGCAAGGCTGCAGTCTGAAAGGAACAGTCTGATCATGCACTCTAGCAAACTTTTGATCCAGTTTTTGAGTGTCCCCACTAATTCAGTGAAACCAATTTAAAAAGATAAATCACACATTGTCGCATTTTATCAATTGGCTCTGTTCACTTTTAGTGAGAAGACTAATATAAAACATCGATGGAATTGGTTATTACTTTTGTAACAATTTGAGCTTGCATTTTAATTTGTCCTACATAATTTCCTAGCCTCAACGAAGGTTACAACTGGCATCCAAAGCTCCATAAATAGAGGCAAAGTGCACAAAGGCAGGGAGATAATTACCAATCTTGTCAAGGTAATTTTCATCTGGACAATTGCAACGAATTGTCACCACATTTTAACAAAGATGTGCAGGAGAGATTTATCAGCGCAAGTCCAGGGATAAGAAATTTGAACCATTATGTTTGTGTTCTGTTTTAGAATGGAGATGATCGGTAGAGGCACACAAAATAATTAATCTAGATGGAATAGATAGAGAGAAATTGTATTGATTGGTGAAAGAGTCAAAAAATGGAGGACCCAGATTTGACTTGATTGGCAAAAGGCAGGGGTGAGAAAGATTGTTATTGATTGAAAGATACAGCATGAAACGGGCCCTTTGGTCCATTGGTCCACGCCAACCATCGATCACTTGTTCACGCTAGTTTTGTTGTCCACTGCCTGCATGCTAGAGGCAATTTGCAGAGGGCCAATTAATCTACAAATCTATTATCCCATCATCTTTGTACTAGATCTGTGGATCTCAATTATCACCAACAAATTCTCCTGGACCACTCATATTGAAGCAACGGCCAAGAAAGCACCCCAACGCCTCTACCTCTTTAGAAGGCATGTCCCCTACAACTCTCACCAACTTTTACAGATGCACCCTAGAAAGCATTTTATTACGATGCATCACAGCTTGGTTTGGGAACAGCTCCATTCAACACCGCAAGAAATTGCAGTGGATTGTGTGTGCAGCCCAGACCATCACACAAACCAACCTCCCTTCTATTGACTCCATTTGTACCTCGCGCTGCCACGGCAAGGCCAGCAGCAAAAATCAAGGATGTCACACCCTGGCCACTCTCTCTTCTCCCCTCTCCCATCAGGCAAAAGGTATAGAAGTGTGATAGCGCACACCACCAGATTCGGGGACAGTTTCTTCCCAGCTGTTATCAGGCAGCTGAATCATCCTACCACAACCAGAGAGCTGTGCTGAACTACTACCCCTCGGGCTACCCTTAATCGGACTTTGCTGGCTTTACCCTGGCGCCGTCCTGTACGGGTTTGGCTGTCCAGCCTGCAGCTGTTCGTCTTTTCTCTTTTTATTTTTAGTTAGAGTTTTTCTGTTTTTCGGAGTCCAAGCCTTTTTTATGTGGGGGTCGGGGTGGGGAAGGGGAAAACTGCTTTCTAGGGTCCCTACCTGATCGGAGAGGCAGCTTTCTCCGGGCTGCACCGTCGACCCGTCCTCGCGGCCTACCAGCAGGCCTGGAGTGGCATTTCCTGAGGGGACCGCCCAGAACCACGGCTTTGGCAGCGGCGCGGAGCGGGCGATGCCTTGCCTGGGTCACCGCGCTGGAGCTCCGGTGAGCTGAAGACCGCAGGAGAACATCGTGGAGCTGAGGGACTGTGGGGCGGCCAGCGGCGCTGAAATTTAAATTGGGAGCCTGGGATCTCTCGGCGAGATCGCCAGTTGTGGAGCTCCATCCAGCGCGGCCTGTTGGCGTCGGAAGCCGCGGTCTCCAGCAAGGAAGCGGCCGTTACAGGCACCCCGAGCCGCTGAGAGGGTTCTCCCGCCGCCGGAGCACCATCACCCGGCGAAGAAGGGCCTGGAACATCGGCCCCCATAGCGGCGACTGTGGCGGCCTTAATAGGCCCGACTATGGGTGAACTGGGGATGGGGTCTGGACTTTGTGCCTTCCCTCAGAATGGGAACCATTGTGGGGGGATGTTTTTTATGTATTATGTTGAATTCTTTAATGTTATGTCTTATCTTTATGTGCTGCATGGCAAGACAAATTTCACTACACCAATTGGTGTATGTGACAATAAATGTCCTTTTGTCCTTTGTCCTTACCTTGCACTAAACATTATTCCGTTATCATGTATCTATGCACTGTACATGGTTCGATTGTAATCATGTATTGTCTTTCTGTTGACTGGTTAGCATGCAGCAAAACAGCTTTTAACTGTACCTCGGTACACGTGACAATAAGCTAAACTAAACTCAATGATTTGACTGAGGCAGCTTTCATCCCACTGCCCCTTTTGAGCAGAAGTGCTCATGCTTTCATTCCTAAATGTAGTGTGTCCATTTTTTTACATTATCCTGCTCTGAATTCTTCACTCTAGGATCTTAACTTTTTTTTTCTTCCAAGAAAAACAATTATTGACATTTCCTTTGAATCTGTTTTTATTTCAAACAGTAATGATTGTTGTTTGACATTTTATTTTTAAAAATTGGATGTAACCCCTCAATTGCAATTTTTTGTAATCTTCCCTTAGTTTCTAACAAAAAAGTAAAAAGTAAAATGCTCCTAGTTCTTCATTGGAATTGTGTATTTAATTTCTCAAATTATTTTTAACAGTGATGCTGCTGCTAAAATTATGGTGGAATTACTTGGAAGTTACACAGAAGACAATGCTTCGCAGGCAAGAGTTGATGCTCATAGGTAATCCATTATATTGGGTTGGACTTTGTAAACTAAAGTAGTCATCTTTCTCAATTTTGATCTACACGTGGTTATGGATTATTATATTAGTGATGTTTCTGAATTTTTTCATTCAATTGAATACATTGTGGAGGTAATGCTTTGGATTTTTTTACAGGTGTATTGTAAGAGCGTTGAATGATCAAAACACATTTCTTTTTGACCATCTTCTCGCTTTGAAACCCGTTCGATTCCTGGAAGGGGAGCACATTCATGATGTAAGTTGTGATTGTGGGTTTGTTACATTACAATGCCTTATGCTTTCTTAAATAAAAACCCTAAAATGTTTATAGTTTAGCAGCGAATTGGTGTATTAACTGCAGTATAAAATTAAAAAGAACTCTCAAACATAAAATGCATCTTTTAAAGCAATGTAAAGCGGGGTATGGAGAGAAAGCAGGTACAGGATACTGAGTTGGATGATCAGCCATGATCATATTGAATGGCGGTGCAGGCTCGAAGGGCCGAATGGCCTGCTCCTGCACCTAATTTCTATGTTTCTATGTTTGATAGTGCTGACAAGCAATGTTGGCCTATAAACACGTGACTGCCATTTGCAAGATCTTGGCCTGTCTTAATTTTCACATTTAATAATAGAGGGTAAAGATAGCAAGATCAGCAGCTTATTAAGAACATTGAGGAAAGTATCTCCATCCATAGCTTTGACATTATTGTTTTCTTTGTTTCCTTTAGTCATCTTACAGTGAAAGGTACAATCTTGATTGTGGTAATCAAAGAGGTATATTTTGTAAGATTAATGCATTTTCTGTTACATTGCCAGTGTTGTATTTGAGCTTGTAATCTCTTTAATAACATTCAGCACAATGCTCTGTCAAATAAAATTGAAAGCACTGGATGGATCCCAAAACCTCTTTTGATCTTTTAGTCATAATCCAGGGAGCATTGAAGTGAGTATGCATACTGGGCATTCATTCAATTCCCACATGTTGCTGAATTTCTTTTTCTAAAACAGTCCATTTTTTTTTCTGTCAGTTGGATTGGCTGTTCTGTTCATGCAGACTGCTGGAGGTTCGAGGCTATCAAGGTCACATAAAAGTGAATCTAATTTAAGCAAGAGTTTTGACATTTTATAATTGAATTGTATGCCAAATTCTGAGATTATTGTCATGAATCCTGCCTTGATTATTTGAGCTATTTTAAATTAAACTAGAAATTACTAGCAATATAATTAGCACCTTGATATTCCAATGTCTTAATTCTCTCAATCATTTATATCTGTTAAAATAGTATCCAAAATAATGTGAATGAAAAGCTGTATAAAACTGATTTTATAAACCACTTTCTTGGCTCTAAATTTTGGCATTCTAAATCAGCCCTTTTCTTAACCAATTTTGGGCAAGCGTTTTGAAAAAAACGTTTTAATACAAAATTCATAAGTATTGCATAAGAGGAGAAAGCCCATCACAAAATAATGTTTCTCAGTCAAATGTTAAAAGCTGCAATGAGAGAATTAAATTAGTCTTAACTCTCCGAAGTGATCAACATGAAATGTTAATTCCTTTCTCACACTGTGGATGATGTCTGGATTTGCTGAGTATGTCCACCCTTTGCTCACTTTTAACTTAAATTATAAGTGCATTTCACAAAATATCTATCCTTCAAGAGCACGTAGCATGGTAGAGTCATAAGGCACAGAAGAAGAAAAGCCTGCGGTCCAACTCGTCCATGCCGACCAGGACACCTAATCCAAGCTGGCCCCACTCACCTGTGCTGGATCCATATCTTTTCCAATCCATAGAGCTGTTCATATGTCTTGGAATTGCTATTGTGCCTGCTTCATCTGACAGCTCATACTACCCTCTGTATGAAAATGTTGCCCCTCTGGTTCCTATTAAGTCTTTACCCTCAAATTCTAAACCTATGATCTCTATTCTTGATTTGGGGGGGGGGGGGGGGGGGGCGGCGGCGACGATAGACACTGTGCATTCACCATGTCTTATTACCCTCATTTTTTTTAATTGTACACCTCTACTAGATCATCCCCCAGACCCCTGCACTCCAAGGCACAAAGACTTGTTGCCCAACCTCTCCCTTTAGCACAGGCCATCGAGTCCTGGCAATATTCTGGTAAATCTTTTCTGCCAAGTGGCATCTTTACTACAGCAGGGTTCCAAAAACTAAAGGGAATAACTCATTGTCTCACAAACATATTGCACAACTGTGATATAACTTCCAAACTTCCATACTAAATTCCCTGACTGATGAAGGCCAACATGCCAGAAGCTTTCTTCACCTTATCTACCTACAATGCCACTTTCGTGAAACACTGTACCTGTATTGACAGATCCCTCTGCTTTTATAACACACTCCGCAAGGGCCTACCATTCACTGCATAGGTCCTGTCCCAGTTTGACTTCCCTAAATGCAACATCTAATGCAAATCTGAGTTAAACTCCATTTGCTATTTATCTGCCCACTTGCCCAGTGGGTCTAGATCCTGTTATAATTTTTGATAACCATCTTCATTATCTACGAGACCACTTATTCTAGTGTAATCTATAAATTTACTAACCATGCCTTGTACATTCCCATGCAAATCGTTGATCTAGATGATAAACAACAACTACTCTGAATTGACTTGTCAGATACTCTGGGAATTATTTCTTTGAATAATGGTTTTGTGTTTTGATCCTTAACTGTGGAGATAAATAAACTGTTTATGGAAACAGTTTGGAAGTATCTCAGATTAACTACATTTTTCTCACAATTATATCAGAATATTTAGGCTTCTTGCCAATTTCTTGCTGCGTTAGCTTCTGTTAGGAGTACTTGGCACAACATTTTTCAGTTTTGTGTTTTAATTGTGCATCTGACCTTTGTATTTTGAGTTTAACCCAATGCATTTCTATTTTTAGCTCCTGACGATTTTTGTCAGCGGAAAATTGGCGGCTTATATCAAATTTTACCAGAATAACAAAGATTTCATCGATTCACTTGGTGAGGTTTAATTCCTTAAATTAGAACAAGTTTAAGTGTTGTAATATTTTTCCTTTCTCGCTACCAAAGAGTAAATAATTGTATTTATCTGTTGCCCACTGCAGGCTCTGAACAATTAATTGTGTATCACAATGAAGGGTTTATTAATTTACAAGAAGTAGGCATTGTCTGCAAAGGAACTTATTTTGTCCATTCCCAGTTCCCCTTAAACTCTTGGCCAATTCAGAAAATAACCACCTTGCAGGAGTTGCATCCACAGTTCTTTACAATAATCCAGTAGGTTTATGGTCACAATCACTTCTGGTAGCTTTTCAGTTTAAGAATTACTTAAATATAACCTCTGAGGCGATATTTGAAGTTGTATCTCTTAATCGGCGGCCCAGGCCTCTTTTTCTAGCCTATTACTGGAACTGCTAAGCGTAGTGTAGTCACTTGTAATCACTTGTAGCTCAAAGTGTAGTCACTTGTAATATAGGAAATAGAGGAGCAAGCTTGCTCAATTATCGTTGTCAATAAGCTGCTTTATTGTTTGGGAGGAAAATAATGGTCCATATACTAGGAACCATTTTTTTGCTTTCTACAAAATAGTGTCACGGTACCTCTTGTGTCTATATTGGAGAGCAAAGGGGTTGAGTTTAACATCAAACCTGAAAAATGGCATCTACAACAATGCAAAGCTCCCTTGGTGCTACTGTAGATCGTGGGCCTGAATTGCAGTGTTCAGTTAATAGATGTTATAAGACGAATTAATTACTTATTGAACAAATATGTTCAAATGTTTGTAGCATTAAATAAATTATCAATGAGATGGTTGCTGGCAAATCTGGCATTAGTGTCCATCTTTAATAGCGCAAATAAAAGATGAATAGCTTTGAGTGATTTGATACAACTGTGTGGCTTGATTCATCTCAGGGGGCTGAACAGTAGGCCATGGTGGTGCAGAAGTCGGAAGCTTCAGAAATATGTGATTATTTTGTGACATCCTGAAATTATGAAATAAGCTATAGAATGAAAGCAAAATAATGCAGGTGCTGCAAATCTGATTTTTAAAAATTTCACAAAATGGTGTACCTACTCAATAGTAGGTACAAAGTGAATTTCAAAATCAAGGTCAATAAAACATCTGCCCATCAGTTGTTGCTGGAACATCTGTTTCTCTCTTGCAGATGCTGCCCAACCAATTGAGTATTAACTAATTGAAACAAATAGCAGTTGCTGGAAACATTCATCTTCAACCTTCAATGTTAACAATACTACTCTGCTTCAGATTGGTTTACTAATATGTCCAGCAGGATGCAATGCCATTTCTTGTTCACATGAAGCTCACCAAGTAAACAGTGTACATGGAATAATGATAAATACAAATAGTGCAATGCAATTCTCTTGCACAAAATTATCAGAGTACAATGATGGAATAGCCAAATTTCCACACATGCTGTCTGACCTGAGTGTTTCCAGCACTTTTCATTTTTGTTTAAGATTTCTAGCATTTGTGGATTTTCTGTTTACCATTCGCTCAACTTTTTATCAGAAATGGAGACTGTATTCTAAAGGAAATAACGTTGTGTTTTCATAACAATCCAATGGCAACTTCCTGATAGGAACTTTGGATATCAGGATCCCATGTTTTACGGTGGGATCCTAAATTCAGCTGTGGATTATTGAGCTTCTGACATTAACACCACCAGGTTGTTATCAAGTAATGCAGATATGTATAGGGTTGCACACAAGCTTAGCTTGGGCATCTTGATCGGTATTAGGGAGTTGGGCTAAAGGATTTGTTTCTGTGATGTGTGACTATGATTAACATCTCCAGATGCTGCCTGACCAATTGAGTTCCGCCAATACTTTGTTTTACTCAGAAATTGGGCCACTAATGTTGTAAGCTTCCTAGTTATAAATATGAAAGGTTAACAACAGTTTTTCATTCTAAGCTTCCTTCTATTTCTTGGTTAGATGTACCAAGGTCAGATATTTTATGTTTAGCTAAACACTTAGAATCGCCAAGATTGTGCTTCATTATATCCAGCAGCTGTTGGAGGAACAGTACTGAAGGAGCTGTACAAACAGCCCCATCTCCAGTATTCTGCCTGAAAGATCTGAGATGGACAGTAATGTCGTTTTTGAGGTGAAGTGCATGGTTACAATAATGACCTGCCTCAATCATTTAAATTTATTGAATAAATATGACCATTTAATTATTTTGAATCTGCTGTTTTATTCAATTCATATTTTATTGTACATGTTTATAAAGCAACCTAAATTCCAGTTATTTGGCAGTAGCCACTGACAAAAATACTTATTGGCATGGGATCCTGGTGCAGATTTACCACAGTTCCAATGCCATCTTAATTTTGTATGTTTTTATTTTTAATTTTCAGAATAGTGGGTTCAATAAATTATTGGCATTGAACAGCAAAGCCTATGTTTTTACCAATTTATTTCATAGAGATCCTAACCTTTTGGCAGGGGAGAGCTTCAACTTAAGAGAGTGAACATTGGTGATTTTGGGTGGTACTAGGGATCCGGGTTCAATCCTAACCTCTGCTGTCTGTGTGGTTTGAACATGCCATATTGTTTTTTTTTAAATGTTGCATTATATTGGGGTTGAGGTTTTAGGTTTATTGAACTTTGTTTGCTATGTTACCTATTGAGTACTGTGTTTACAAACCTGTTCCATATCAGCACACATGACAATCAAACACTCTTGACTCTCTTCAGCCCTTTGAGCCTGTTCAGTATGGTCACAGCTGCTGTTTTAACTCTATACTGTTTCCTGTTCTCTCCCCACACTCTAAAATGTTATTGACTCAAACGTATTCAGCAGTGTGGCTCCCACAGCCCGCTGTTGGAGAATTTCCCCAAGTTAGAGAACTCCACACTGAGTTAAGAAACATCTCACCCAATCTCAGTCCCAAATGTCTTGCCCCGTATCATGAGACTATGGACAGCAGTAGGGGAAATATCCACCCTGAATTCAGCCTGTTGAAGGATAATGAGAATTTGCATCGTTGTATTTAAAAATTACGTCCTTCGGATTTCATTGTTCCTGGGAATGTTGATGTCCACTAAAATGTGAGCGGCTTAGGAACAATCTTTTGGCTTATAATAAGGTAATTCTTGGCTTCCCAGTATGATTCAGACTAAATCCATTATATATTTCAGCCGTCATAATTCTTAATATTGATCAGAGTTCATAATGGGTAGTGTGTTTTGGATGTTTTCTATATGAAATTTCAACCCAAGTCAATCATTTAGTTGGTTTATTGATTGGTACTCTTGTCAGGGTTTATATTGCATTTTCCTAACTGCTTTGTAAAACACCAATAAAGTTTTTTGTTTAAGAAGGAACTACAGATGCTGGAAAATCGAAGGTAGACAAAAATGCTGGAGTAGCTCAACGGGTGAGGCAGCATCTATGGAGCGAAGGAAATGGGCAACGTTTTGGGCCGAAACCCTTCTTCAGAAAAAAGTTTTTCATGTTTTCAAACATTCAGTGAATGTTTAGAACCCGACCAAAACACAAAGTGCAGGAGAACCTGATTTCTTCCAGCACGAAGCAGCAGCATCCACTGGTCATTTGATCAATTTTTCTGCAAAAAAACCTAACTGCTGGTGGAAACCAATGGGTCAGGCTGCATGTCTAGAGGAAAAGTCGGACAATATTTTGAGTCGGGACCCTCCTTCAGCTTTTAATTAGTGGCTCGCTTTACCCTGACCTGCATATTCTCACTATGTTGCAGACTGTTTAGGGTGGATCATGGGAGGATAGTGGGTTACACTGAACCTTATCCTTCAGTCTCACTGTTCTGATTTAACATGCTGGCTCTGATGTCTCGATGCACAACAAAGGTTTGTGGGTGGCACAAACTCCACTTATCTCCAAGAACTATGCTTGTAAGAGATCGATAGGGATCTGATTAAACAAACTTAACTGCAACTTGGATAGCTGAGTGGCAGTATGGAAAAGATATGCACAATGAATTGCTGCAGAAAGCCAGATTCGTCCATCCTCTACTCTATTAAATAGATAATCTGCTTCATTGCTTAAGGCAGGGAGTGTTGATGTCAGCAATCTCCTTATTTACACATGCCGGGAGGGAGTGGTAATTAACACTTCAGCACTCCCACAGTGCTGTGTAATTGACTGTTTAAAAGGTGCAATGATTTCTAATGTAATATTTGTATTAAAATGTGATTTTCATATTGCGCTTGTTTTTGGTTGGCAGGGTTTAACAAATGCAGAAATTGCTTAGTGATGCAGAATGCTTTATTGGTGCATTAGGAGTTTGACATAATGATAATAAGTAAATCTGTTTGGCAGAAAATTAGATGCTTTTAAAACTTTGTATGCAGCTGATGTCTCTTCTGTGCTTGGAAATCAGTCCAGCAGCAAATTAGCTCCATTTTGTAAGAAAACATTTGGACAATATTAGGGATGTTTTTGATCTTGCTCCAAATGAGTTGTATGAAACAAACACACTTTTGTGAAGATTGGAATGACGGTGTTTATTGTCTTCTGTGATTGAGAAGTTGAGTGCATTGTAGAAATTTAGTTATGTTTTTGCATCCAACATTAACTCAATCCTGCCTAACAGAAGTTATCTGAATGTTTCATGTTGATTAAATTGAAATAAATGCAAAAGAAAAGGTAATTAAATTATAACGAGCATTCCACAATGTTTAAATAACTGGCTTTAAATTTTTTTTTTTTTTAAATTACCAGTTTAAACAAAATTAGTTGAAGGTTTAAATGCTATTATTTGCATCAAGATCTCTAGGCCTTATTTGTAAATGGTGTCTGTGAGGTGTTCATAGAACATGGTCATTGCAGGGAAAACATGCAAATTACATGCTGATAGCACTATTCTCTGGCGCTGCAAGGCAGCGGCTCTTCTAGTAGCACCACTGTGTCCCCAACGTTCATTCTGTTTTAAGTTCATGCTCCACCTTTAATGTCAAATTCTCTCTTCTAAAGGATAAGGAATTGTTAAACAAACCCAGGCTCTGAAGAAGGGTCTTGATCCAAAACATGTATTCCTTTTCTCCAGAGATGCTGTCTGATCCGCTGTTACTCCAGATTTTTGTCTCTCTTTGGTTTAAACTAGCATCTGCAGTTCCTTCCTACACAACCAAGCTCTACTGTTCAATGCCAATAATTTAACAAACATGCTATTCTGAAAGCTCAACATTAAACAAGATAGCATGGGAACTGTGGATAATCAGCATTGGTACATCCTATCAAGAACTCTTTTAGTCAGTGGCATCTGTCAAAACAGCAGAAATTTAGATTGCTTTATGAACTTGTGTAGTATAGGCCTATAACTATACATTGGGTGGCACAGTGGTAAAGTTGCTGCCAGAGACCTGGGTTTGATCCTGACTACGGGTGCTGTCTGTACAGAGTTTGTACGTTCTCCCTGTGACAGTGTGAGTTTTCTCCATGTGCTCCAGTTTCCACCCACAATCCAAGGACGTAATGTTTGTAGGTTAATCGGCTTCTGTAAATTGCCCCTAGTGTGTGAGATACCAGGATGATCGCTGATTGGTGCAGACTCGATGGGCTGAAGGGCCTGTTTCCGTGCTGTATCTCTAAAGCTTAAAGTAAATAGCAGCAATGAAAGTTTTTCAGTGACAGGAAGAATAAAGGCAGAAACAGTCACCCATCATCAGGAATATGACATGCTGTGGAATGGAACAACAGGTGAGATGTTCTGGGGAGAGTAATTGAAAACAGGATGAAGCGAATTTGTCCACCTGCCTTCTCTGTAAGGGTAGTTTTGTTTGTTTAATATTTTAAACATTTACATGGTGTTCCAGTGGTGGTAGTTCACAAGTCAATGAGGCTGATGACCAGGAGCTAGTTGGGAAGGATGCCATTTTCTTCACTAATCTGCTGATGTGAGGCTGACAGTGTTTAGTATTCTGCAGAGCAGTTAATTCTGATATTATATATAAACAGGTACAAACCAAGATTTACAGTTCTGAATTGGTACTTTGCAGCATGTACTTCTTGCAATTAAAGGGTTATTTAATATTAATATTAATAGAACAGGGGAGTATTGGAGGCATCATTTGAAATTTTGCAAGCTATATCCAACAGATGGCATGATTCCTGCTCATAATTTGCCTTTATTAAATGTTGACAAGATAGGCCAAAAGCAACAATCTTTTGTCAACTGTTTTGCCCTAACACATGTACCCTTTCAATAAACCTAGGCTCATCACCAACACGCTACTTAAAGTTCACCACAATCTCATTTGCATTTGTTAATTAGGGATATTGTGCGTTAATTGATTTTTTTTCCCCGTGTGTAATTTTGCATTGTTGCGATAGCTATAGTTTTGCCCTAGCGTACCTCATTCAAATGAGTTATGTTTTTCACTATACTGTGCCATTAATGCTTCATTTCACGAGACACTTAATTAAATTCTAAAGACTGGTTGTAACATTATTCAAGGCTTGATGTGCAAGATTTGCTTTCTGTTCTGTGAAGAAAGTTTTATGATATTGCCCTTCAATCATCCCATTTTATGGAGTTTGTCCAAAACCATTCTGGATTTTAATTCGTGTTGTACTAATATAGGCATGTGTTTTCTTTAACCTTGATCTATTAAAAGACAGTAATTAACATGCGTTTGTGTGATGTGGAACTTTGTGGTAATAATTTGAGCAGAAATTGTTCATTTAAGGTCACCGATTTAATGCACGAAGGAAACTGCACGTTAAAAAATGTTGTGGCAGTGGACCAATGGTTGAATTGATCTTTGTCTGCAGGACTCTCTCATGAACAGAACACTGCAAAGATGAGGCTCTTAACCTTGATGGGAATGGCAGTAGAAAACAAGGAGATTTCCTTTGACACATTACAACAAGAACTGCAGATTGCTGAGGAAGAAGTTGAAGCATTTGTTATTGATGGTAAGCAAAGCCAACAAGTTACCAGCAATGTGTGCATATCAAATAAACGAGTAATTTAAATACAGTATACCAGTTATTACTTTGTTGCTCCTTCACTATTGAGCGGTAGTTGAATAAACTTTTTTATTGACTTTCTCATTCCTTGATGTGCTCCACTTTTGATTCTGCAGTCAAGCTATTTTGTTTTTGATTGAGTTGGCTTCTCCTTTCATCTCTGGGCTATTTGGAAGGGAGTATAAATTAAGAAGTGATTTGTTTTTGGGCATATCAAATCTGAATCAACATTAATAATTGTCCACAAATGCTTCTGGGCTGAACGTCTGTCTGTACATTCCTCATCTCTTATTTTTAAGTGTCGTACAGCAGAAAAGTGGGCCCTTCAGCCCACCATGTCCATACCTACTTATTTTCCCATTCGAATTCAAGCCATTTGCCCATTGTGTTTTAAAAATTTGTCTGGTAACATTTTGGGAGAAAGTTAGAACAGCTCTTAAATTTGTTCATTGCATTCAAAGTCAAATTTATTCATCACATGCACCAACTAAGGTGCAGTGAAATGAGTTTTCCATGCAGCGATACAGTTGAAAAAAAACACAATACACAATAGAATTTAATATAAATATCCACCACAGCATTCTTCACTGTGGTGGAAGGCAACAAAGTTCAGTCAGCCGTCCTCCTTTGTTCATCCGCGGTTGGGGCCATAAACCCACCGTAGTGGCCGCTATGTACAGGCCATCTCGTCAGGATGATCAAAACTCTTGCCGTGAGAATGGTCGAACATACTCCGTGGCTTGGAGTGCCCGAATCGGCCACTTTCTTGGAGATCAGAGTTCTCCTTTCTGGCTACCCCCAGCAAGGGTTCACCCCCGCTCCGTGATAGAAAAGTCCATGCTGCGCCCGCTGCTGAAGCTCTGGGCCCAACTCTGGGAAAGACCGCTCCAATCTAAGCTGTTAGGCCGCGAGAGGGGAGGCGGAGAAGCAACATGGAAAAAGTCACCTCTGTCGAGGAAGCGTCTGAAAATCGGTTTCCCCCTTTTCCCCTTCGACCACCCCCCACATAAGACATACTGAGAGACACTAAAACAAACATTTGGACATACTAAAAAGAAAGAGAAAAAAAGGTCGAAATAACGAACACGCTGCTGGGAAGGCAGCCAACGTGCAGTGCCCCCAACCGACAATTGCAAAGCAAGCATGGCAAATAAACAAATTATTCAGCTGAGATTTAGGCTCCATTCGAGCTCTCCTGTTTTTCTTAACATATTGATTCCCCTTGCATTTATATTATGAACTTCAAGTAGGATATTCAAACAAAGGAGGTGGTGGTATAATATTTGCAGATTCTTGTCTCCTTGATGTCAAATTTACTTTTGTTCAATTGATGGCATTGACTTGACACTTGGTAATGACATGTTGTAAGAAAAATACATTACAATCCATGAATTTAAAATCATCTAAATGTGCTTCCTTGTGCAGACCTGTTGAATGCTTTGAACTTTTTTTCTTTTGTGTGAACGAGCGGTAGGCTTTATTCAGTTGTTTTTATGACATTACAAGTTCAGGATGTTTTGAAAAAGTTGGTTTCAAAAATGGACAATGCTTTTAAGAAGCAGACAAGATATTTTATATAATTATTCATCTCATTTGTTGTGTTGTCTCAATTCAACCTCCTATATTTATTAATATTGGCTAAGTATTACATAACTTTGCTTTTTAAGATTTACTATAGTTAAAGCTTTAATGCTCATCTTAACGCTTTTCAAAAATAGATCATTAGAACACATTTTAATCCACATTTGCAGGCTAGATTATGAGAATTTGCCCCTCAGCACCTTTCCCAACAGCACAAGAAATTGCATTTGGTATATTTTAAACTAATCTTGCTTGTGTCTGACCCATATTGCTGCAATATTTTCCTAGGTGCCTTTTTAAATGTTTAAATGTCATAATTGTAACCATCTCTACCACTTCATCTGCCAGCTTGTTCCATGTATATTCTACTCTCTATGTGGACAGTTTTCCCTCGCGTTCCTTTTAAGTCCTTTCCTTCTCACCTTAATCCTATGCTCTAGATTTTCACTCCCCTAACCTGGAGAAAAGAGTCTGGCTATTCATCTTATCCATGCGCAAGATAAGAGAATAATTATTTTAAAACTTTAAAAGGCTAGATTAAAAAATAAACAATATTAGTCATCATAGCACAGTTAAATTGCTTTTGTCTTTTCTGTTTAATACTTCAAAATCCAAGGTATATTATAAAAATAACTAAGTTGTGCATTTTCAGTAGTTCTAAATTCTATATTTTTAAAAAATATTGGATTTTTACAGCTGTTCGAACGAAGATGGTTTACTGCAAAATTGATCAAACACAACGCAAAGTAATTGTCAGGTAAGTTCACTTTATTCAAAACTCAAATTGTCAAGATAAACAGTTACCTAGTCACAGCTGTATAAATGGAAATGGTTTGCTGAAGTTACATATTAATAACCTTAGACTTTGGTTATGTAACATCACATTACTTTGTTCCAATACCACAATAACGTGCTTGCACCACGATCACTGCATTTCATGGCCACGTCTGCTGTTTATCATGTGATGTGAAGGTAGCCAAATCTGGATAAAAATGTTCAAACTTTATGCAAAACTAAGCTCACTCTGAAAAATGAACACCGCTGTTCATTTGCGTAGTATTTGAACTAATATTTTGTTTACTACCATATCTGATTTCTGTCCTTTATTTGCACTGTCTGCGATTTGACACATGCAGCTCCTAAAAGTTCCAAAAGTTGTCAGAAATAAAGCAACCATTACAGGCACAGCAGGGCTGCAAGTAGCTGTAAGCTGAACACATGTTAATTTGGAGAACAAAGTGGGGAAAATACTGATCTTTGTGACCTTTCTAGGGAGAAAATACCCTTGCATCTTCATTGACTGCCAGACCCTGTAACCATTGGCTCTAGAGAAATGCAGTAGTTCCTTGCTATGACAGACCCTTTGACTAGCTTAATTGCAAGTTAACTGAATGTATGTATCACTAAACAAATCGCTTGACTGTGCTCTGTAAGTAATCCCACAGTGTCACTAACTATTCATTCCATTTCTCGTTCTAGTCACACCACACACAGAACCTTTGGGAAACAGCAGTGGCAGCAGTTGTATGATAGTCTGAACTCCTGGAAACAGAACTTGAACCAGGTCCGGAACAGCCTACTCAGCCTTTCCACTGCGTGAAGACCAAAAACTTATAAACATTCAATTTTGACAACTGCAACAATATTTTCCAGTAAATATCCTACTATTTATGGGAATGATTTGTAACTTTCAAGTACCAAATAAAACAATGTTTGTTCATTGTCAATATTGTGTAATTGAAGTCTAATTTACATTTGAACTTGGTAACCACCGCAAGTAACTTCACTGATAAAGCAACTTCCAATGCTGTGGCTCCCATAATTAGTTGAACCTCAATAAAAAAACAATGAAATTGTACACAAGTAAAAATTAGACTAAGTTGGTGTGGTCTTAATTATCCCCTCATTTGTGTTGTCAGCAGCTTTCCTTTTTCGTGTTTGCTTGAGTCGGTCCACACACAGAAACCTCTCGATTTTATCTATTTGTCCTTTCATGGTGGAATATTGATTATCACATTCATCCTCAAACATTAGATTTTGGGTAGTGGACGTGGCTATTTCTGGCACTTGGGAGCAATATTCGGTAGGCTGCTTATTATTCATGAAGGCAGGCAGGCAAGGCATCTTGAAACTTTCACTTGAAAGTGAGCTGTGTTTCTCCTAAAGGCAACAAGTTTTATTATGTAAATAGCTAAGAGCCAGTTGTTACAAATGCCTTAATTTAAATAGTTGCACTAATCATTCAAAACTTAACCTGCTCTTTACAAATCATTTGAAGGCAGGCAAGGCAGTGTGCCCTCAAATTATGAACCTGGCCATTATTTAAAATCAACAAACTCTGGCCTGCCATTCAAGCCTGTCCAAAGATTCCACATGATCGTGAGAAATGGGAGATGCTGGCTTCTCCCACGTGAGAAATTGATAATTAAAGGGCTAAATTTGGCTGGAGCTGGCACCATTCACCTGAGACGTAGTAGATCTGGCTTGTACAAGAAGAAATAGCATTTGAGCACTCTTAAATTTAACTTTTTACTGTAAATTGATGAACATCAAAATAAATTCCTCATGATATCCCAGCCAGACATAACTTTTCCTTGTGTGGATGTCCTGTGGATTGACTTGGTCCAGATATGAATATGGTCCAATCTTAGGTTACTACATGTCTAAAGCCTTGGTTGTTTTATAATCCAGTAAAACAACAATGGTTGATTTTAAAGCAAGCACCATGTATGGAAAATGCATATCTGTAATGAGAATTGTTCCATGTTGAATACTAAAATTTTACACAATCAAATAATAAACAATTTAATTCTACATGGAGTCCTGACTCTTCCACCTTCCAGAATAAATGTTTTCATATTGACAGAATTGTGTCTGCATTTTCAACACTATTGTCCATGATCTGAAGGAAATTATTCCGTTCAGACCTCACCTCTAATAATTTTGTTGGTTTTTTACTCCAGTCAGGATACATTATTCTAATATTAACAATAGGCTTAAGGAGGTCAACAGTTTACACTTTGTGTATTCACAAACAAAACTAGCTCCACCTGATAATTTAAAAACATAACATCCAAAATTAACCCACCTCCGAGCCAATCCTTTCAATTGAAATAAATGCGTGTGCTAACGATACAGTTTGTGTTATGCCAGGAAGTAGGAATGTTACAGGTTGTCAATTTAGCAACCCCCAATTTCCCCCCCCCCCCCCCCCCCCCCCCAGTAAAACGGGTGGGTTAAGTTGCTTCGTATGGGGGGGGGGGGGGGAACAACATGAGCAAGAACTGTTGGGGGAACTCAACTGCTCGTTGAGTGATTTCATTAACTTCACCACCAACTTCTGCCCTGCCCTCAAATTCACTTTGACTTTGTGACACCTCTCCACTTTCTGGATCTCGGTCGACTGACACCTAAGATAGATACAAAGTTCTCGAGTAACTCAATGAGACCAAGCGTAGACCAGACCGTTTCAATTACCACCTACTCTCGATATGCCAAGAGCTGTTGCCTCTCCCAGTTACTAACCATTTTAACTACTCTTCCCATTCCCATACTGACTTTTCTGTCCTGGGCCTTCTCCATTGCCAGAATGAGGCCACACACGAAATGGGAAAAAAACACTCCTTATTCCGTTTGGGTAACTTACAACCTAACAATATGATCTGAATTTCAGGTAACAAACCTACTAACAACCCCCTTCTCTGCATCCCATGTGGATTCACTCCCATTTTTACCCTTCCCCTGTCTGCTTCCACCTACATTCCTCTGCATTCATAATTCATACTTCTATCCCTATCTCACACATTTGGGTCTTCAGCTCTGGCCTTTGTCTTACCATCTACATATCCAAAAAATCCTCACATGTATCCACCTATCACTTAAAATGGACATAAAATTCTGGAGTAACTCAGTGGGTCAGGCAGCCTCTGGAGAAAATGGATAGGTGACGTCTCAGGTCGGGACCCTTCTTCAGACTTATCACTTGCCCGGTTTTGTCCGCCTATCACTATCCTGCCCCTATCTTTCCTCCAACTTTTTCCCCTCCCCCACAATCAGTCTGAGGAATAGTCCCAACGAAAAACATCATCTATCCATATTCTCCAGAGATGACATGACCCACTGAATCACTCCAGCGTGTCATTTTTTTGTAAAACAGCATCTGCAGTTCCTTGTGTCTCCATGGATGCAAGGGAGATGCCTTCTACTTCGATATCAGTCTAATCTGAAAACACATCTCAAATAGTTGACAAAGCTATAAAGTGGGAGATGATAAATAAAGCAGTCAAGTGTGAATTATTGCATGATTTTTAAAGACAATTGGCATAGAAACAAAAGCCTGAGTGTACTGTAAGATTCTGTGGATGTAAAAAACGAAATTGAGATTAAAGCCACATTCTCACAACAGGTTTTGTACAAAGATCTGATTTTATTATTTTAACCTAGGTGAGACCCATATTGAATTACCACGGAAGTGAATTAATAAAGCATGCAGTCTCCTAAGGCCCTGGTTATAAACAGATAGTAAAACATTCAGAATTTTTATGAAAGTGTAGGAGGCACTTCCATGGAGAGACAAAGTGGCCAATGCTGATTTAAAAGGAAATAATAAGAACTCTCTGATGATAACAGAGAATAATAAATAAACATTGTGAACAGAAAAACTCTGGGCAGACATCTCAAAACAAATGCAATACCACAGACTGACAGTAAAACATTACCGATGACTAGATTTAAATCTCATTATGTACAAGGTAAAAAGGGAGACAAAGGAGATGGGGAATTAATATTTAAGTACCATTGTTACACATTTGAGTTTGGCAGCCAATACGTCAATATGCGAGTTAGTATTTAAACAGGAGAGGATAAGGGGGAAAATAGGTTAATAATAAATTATGTAATGTGTTGCAGGGATGGAAGGCCTTTATCAAACGAATCAACACAGTAGCATGTTCTAGCATTTAAAAGGAACAATAATCTGCAATAGTTTGGTTATGTTTCACGTTATGTCTTTGTGTACTCAATAAACCAGCAGAAAAACATCCTCCAATGTCATTTAATCTGGCTGTGCCGTGTTGCAGCGGTGTCCATTTGCATGTTAATGATAATATTACAGCAGCCACATGGAAAAGGGCAGACTAATCACTCAAATAACTCAGCTGCCAAAATGATACCACAATCTACAGTAACTGGCAAATTTAAAGCAAACCAACCTTAAGTGTTAAAAAGTAGAAAATTCTGAAATAATCAGCAGGTCAGAAGCATTTCAAACTAAATTTCAATCTTCTCCCAGTTATGATGTAAGGTCAGTGACATGTTACATAAAATCTTTGCTTTTCACAAATGGAAAATGCTTCCAGCATTTGTTTTTATTTTAGATTTAGAGCAAGTGCAGTATATTTGTTTTCATCTTTACAGATTAATGAGTACAAAATGGTCTGCACGGTGTGTATGTACAGTGGCTTGCAAAAGTATTCATACCCCTTGAACTTTTCCACATTTTGTCACGTTACAACCACAAATGTAAATGTATTTTATTGGGATTGTATGTGATAGACCAACACAAAGTGGTGCATAATTGTGAAGTGGAAGGAAAATGATACATGGTTTCCAAATTTTATTACAAATAAAAAACTGAAAAGTGTGGCGTGCAAGAGTATTCAGCCCCCCTGAGTTAATACTTTGTAGAACCACCTTTCGCTGCAATTACAGCTGCAAGTCTTTTGGGGTATGTCTCTACCAGCTTTGCACATCTAGAGACTGAAATTTTTGCCCATTCTTCTTTGAAAAATAGCTCAAGCTCAGTCAGATTGGATGGAGAGCGTCTGTGAACAGCAATTTTCAAGTCTTGCCAGAGATTCTCAATTGGATTTAGGTCTGGACTTTGACTGGGCCATTCCAACACATGAATATGCTTTGATCTAAACCATTCCATTGTAGCTCTGGCTGTATGTTTAGATCGTTGTCCTGCTGGAAGGTGAACCTCCGCCCCAGTCTCAAGTCTTTTGCAGACTCTAACAGGTTTTCTTCCAAGATTGCCCTGTATTTGGCTCCATCCATCTTCCCATCAACTCTGACCAGCTTCCCTGTCCCTGCTGAAGAAAAGCATCCCCGCAGCATGATGCTGCCACCACCATGTTTCACAGTGGGGATGGTGTGTTCAGGGTGATGTGCAGTGTTAGTTTTCCGCCACACATAGCATTTTGCATTTAGGCCAAAAACTTCAATTTTGGTCTCATCAGACCAGAGCACCTTCCTCCACATGTTTGCTGGGTCCCCCACATGGCTTGTGGCAAACTGCAAACGGGACTTCTTATGGCTTTGTTTCAACAATGGCTTTCTTCTTGCCACTCTTCCATAAAGGCCCGATTTGTGGAGTGCACGACTAATAGTTGTCCTATGGACAGATTCTTCCACCTGAGCTGTGGATCTCTGCAGCTCCTCCAGTTACCACGGGCCTCTGGCTGCTTCTCTGATCAATGCGCTCCTTGCCCGGCCTGTCAGTTTAGGTGGATGGCCATGTCTTGGTAGGTTTGCAGTTGTACCATACTCTATCCATTTTCGGATGATGGATTGAACAGTGCTCCGTGAGATGTTCAAAGCTTGGGATATTTTTTTATAACCTAACCCTGCTTTAAACTTCTCCACAACTTTATCCCTAACCTGTCTGGTGTGTTCCTTCGGCTTTATGATGCTGATGTTCACTAATGTTCTCTAACAAACCTCTGAGGCCTTCACAGTACAGCTGTATTTATACTGCGATTAGATTACACACAAGTGGACTCTATTTACTAATTAGGTGACTTCTGAAGGCAATTGGTTGCACTGGATTTTATTTCGGGGTATCAGAGTAAAGGGGGCTGAATACTTTTGCATGCCACACTTTTCAGTTTTTTATTTGTAAAAGAATTTGAAAACCATGTATCATTTTCCTTCCACTTCACAATAATGCACCACTTTGTGTTGGTCTATCACATAAAATCCCAATAAAATACATTTACGTTTGTGGTTGTAACGTGACAAAATGTGGAAAAGTTCAACGGGTATGAATACTTTTGCAAGCCACTGTATATAGAGATCGCAATGCAATGAGGCCGGCGCAGAGAAAAATTTAACAAAATAAAGAAACATACAATTATAGATGCATGGAAGCAGGTATGATTCAACGTGAACACAAGTTGTGCAACTGAAAACAAGTATGTTACATCCTTCAGACTGAATTATTCATAGCAAACATTCCTTATAATTAATATGAATAATTAGTCATACATTGCAGAAACAGGCCCTTTCGCCCAACTCGTCCACGCCAACCAAGATGCCCCATCTAAGCTAGTTTCATTTTCCCGCGATTGCCCATATCTCACTAAATGTTTCCAATACATGTACCCATCCAGGTGTCTTTTTAATATTGTGGTACCTGCTTGAACTAGTTCCTCTAGCAGCTCATTCCAGCTCAGACCCTTTCTATTCCTCTCATGATTTCATACACCATTATGAGATCACCCCTCAGCTTCCTGCACTCAAAGGAATACAGTCCTAGGCTGCCCAATGTTTCCCTCTACCTCAGGCCCTCGAGTCCTGGCAACATGCTCGTAAATCTTCTCTGCTCTCTTTGCAGCTTAATAACATCCTTCCTCTGGCAGGGTGATCAAAACTGAGCATAATTAAGGGTGTTAAACTATATCATTGCTAAATGAATACAGTTCAGAAGCCTATTTCCATGAAATTGACATAAACACTTTAATTCAATGTGCGGTACTTACATGCGGGTTAACTTTAACATCAATAACTATATTGATACATTCAGGCGGCCAACTAGCATTGCAGTTTTCCTCATTGATTGAGCAATCGAGTAATCTCAACACTCAGTGAAATCACTTTAAACAGTACTTGTCCTGATTTCCTCACTCAAGTAGGTGACACTCTTAGAATCATTGTAACCTTCACTTTATTCACCTCAAATTTCCTAGTTGTTAAATGATCTTAATTATGCCTGAAACAGTCCTAGTGATCACTGACGAATGCCACCCTGGGTAATCAATGTCGCTGGAAGATTGGTTGACTGCTGACATCCTCAAAGCTATCAAGTTTGCATCTCTCATCTCCACTCAAAACATGTCTGGGTCATTATTCAGAATATGATAGCATTTTAATCGTTAATTTCCAAATCAACAGTGTAAACCTGAATATTTTGATGCTGATACATGCTAGACTAAATTTTTTATCTGAATTGTGACTCAACATCATACCAATGAAGAAGTGTGCTCCAATTGGGTGTACAGGTCATTATCATAGATCTTGCATAAACTGTCCATAAACATTGTATTAATCGTTCACAAATTACCAGTTTTACAGACATTGATCCTGTAACGGTCATTTTTCAAAGAAATGTCCCACTAGTTAAAGTAGTATCTTTACTGTACTATTATCTGCAATCACTTGTCACAGTGAACTGGGCTCTACGTTACCTTACGGCAGCATTTTGCAATTGTTTATACTCCAACATAATTTTCTCCTGATGCTGGGTATAGTTGGGGTAAAGCGTATGTACTTTTGGTGGCAATTTATAATGGAATATTCAATACAAGGTGTACTATACCACAGCCAAGATGAGGTGAAATGTAAAGTGCCTCCCTCCAGTTAGACCAAGAAAGCAAATGGTGTATATTTGAATGTCCTGTGGTTAATTAGAAGCTGATTCTTTCCTAGATCAACACCTACTTGCAAAACCCCCATCTGCTCCAGGTTTGCTGGAAGAAAAAGTTAATTCAAATATTACTCTCAAATACGAATAGTGACTGGACTTTAAGAAATAGAAACAGGGGAAACCCATTTGGCTGATCTTTTATCTTAATGCCACTACCCTGCATGAATTCGGTAACTCTTGATTTCCTAGCTGGCTATAATCTAGTTACATTTTTTTCAGTTAATTATGTAACGGTAAGTTCCATATTGTTCTGTAAAAATGTATAGGTATAATTCGCGAGTATTGAACTCTTTTTAAATTTATTCTTGCCTTCACAAAAGAAGCTTTGTTCTGAATATACTGTATACAACACTTCCCTCTTTGCGAAATCAGCTTTGTGAAGGAACCAGTTACAGTCTTGTTGACATATGCACTCTGCCTATTTCTCCATCAGGCTTAATTGTAAAACCGATGCCAATGCCCTTCACAGTATTTTTGAAACCCACCTGTGTCATAAATTGTCTGTTTGCCCATAAAACTCCACATTCCTCTCAAATTAGCTAACCCAACATTTAGAATTATGTGTTAAAATGTACTTACCTGCTCTGGAGGCCGTGAAAAATCACAAAACGTCTGTGTTATTGCATTCCAATCTTCTTTGGAAATTCTCTTGGGGTAAAGAGGAACACTGGAGGTATTAAAAGTGTCATTCACCCTTTTAGTACTGGGAGAATCTGAGTGACAGAAAGGAAATGGTTACAACTACACTCAATGCTCTAAACTTTGAAATTCCCCAGATGCTAATTTTGAAGTCACTGAACTGCTAGTTTCTATCTGACCTTGAGAATTATGACTATTCCACTTTAATCAGAGACGCTTCACTGTTCATCCATTCACGATACAATTTCCTATTCTAATGCAAGCTTTGATCTTATACTGACAGAGTACGCAAAAATAATTTGAAATATTTATTTAAAATGTATCTCCCCTTGACAAATAACATACTGTTTAACTAGTGGTTAATTACTAGTGAAGAACAAATATTAATTTGCCAGGAACTCCACTTTATTAGGCCTCAAATGTGCAAATTCTGTTATTTCTTCTGTTGACTTGATTTCCTATCAGGAATAACAAGAAATACACGTTGTAAAGTTCATGTCTGTGTCTGGATTGAGTCATATTGGGTCTGGTAAGTTGAATATGTGAGATAGTAAATCACTTTTGATAAGTTTAGTGATAGAAAGCCCCGTATGACCAATACATTTCAGACTTTGGGAGGGAGCCAGTAGAGGAGACATACATGTTCCTAAAGTTGGCTGATGGCTTCAACATAAAAGATATAGAAGAGAATAGTGGATAGGTGGGAGCAAGGTAGCTTCGATTCCGAAGATGCAGGCAACACGATAAGTTATACCAATTTTAACTGAGTTTTGCTCACTGGTATGAGGGTGTACCCACTAACACACCCACACACACACAATTTTCCTTAGTATTGCTCATGACAGTCAAGATTCAATAGACAATAGGTGCAAGAGTAGGCCATTCGGCCCTTCAAGTCAGCACCGCCATTCACTGTGATGATGGCTGATCATCCACATTCAGTACCCCGTTCCTGCCTTCTGAAAGCAGAGTGAAGAAATAGATAGACAATTCATATGTAATTCAAGCGGAAGTTAGAAGGAAAAACTTCAAAAAGAGTGTGGTAAGATCTGGTATAAGTTATGAATCAACACTGAAGCTGACTAACCACTGTAAAAAAAGTTGAAAGAGAAAAGGAACAATGAATAGGCTGGAGAGTGGATACAAGGTACTGCAGATGTTGGAATCTTCAGCAAAACACAAGGTGCTGGAGTAACTCAATGGACCAGGCAGCATCCGTGGAGGGAATTGATAGGCAACATATCGGGGTGGGGCCTCTCTTTAGACAATGCCATAATTTTGCGTTTTAGTGAGGAGGGCAGAACAGACCAGGTGACACTCCAGGTGATAGAATAGGCTAGGCCAGGTGATCAGGTAAGAACCTCAGGGTGGAAAAATCAAATTATTATTGCATATAGCTTTAAGGTGACAGGGGCAAAGATTAAAGGAGATGTGTGGAGCAGGTTTTATTTTACACAAAGCCTGCTGTATGCCTAGATCACCCTGCCAGTGTTGGTGGTTGAGGTGGTCATATACTTACCTGGCAGACTTTGATCACCAAGGCGGTTCTCACCAGGATGAGTATTTGAGTAAAAGAGGCTATCTGTTCTTATTATAACAAGTCTGGCGGTCCCTTGGGGACAAGGGCGTGGATTGCGGAGCAAAATCGTTGACAAGGAGTCGGTCGGCTGCAGCCTTAGAGGTGGATCCATGCTGGTAACCAACCTAACACCTTATTCAGCCACAATGTCAGCAGCAACAGGAGCAGGAGTATAGGGTATTCGGAATACCCTGAGAATAAGCGTCAAGGACCTCAGCAAGGGGACCCCCTTCTCACGAGACCTGTTCGTGAAGAAGGTCTTGCTAGAGGCCTGAAAATTTGTGGTCAAGGACATCTACTGCCTCCAGGAGTTCCCGGGTAACGGATAGTTTGATGTTACCTTCAAGTATCCGACGGTAACATCGATGGCAGAAGGTGATGGAAGACGTCCGGGAGAGGGGGAATGAAGCTCCGCTGTCGCTGCTGAACCCACATGTGCCCGTAGTGGATGACCTCACCTTCCTTGCTCGCTACGTCGAGGGAACAGGGAACTGTGTGGACGTGAAGGACCTGCATGGGATTTGGACGAGCAAGCGGCAAGTCAAGGTAAAGCTGAGGGTGGACAAGGATGGAGAAATCATCCACCCTCCCTCGGTTTTCGCGATCGGGGGAAACCGAGGATACCTGAGCTACGTGGGGCAACCCAGGCTGTGCATGAAATGCAACAAGCCTGGGCACGTGATGGCCCAATGCACTGCAGTTGTCTGCAAAAACTGCAAGACGGAGGGCCATGAGACAAAGGACTGTCAGGCCAGCAAGAACTGCAACCTGTGCGGAGAGGCAGGCCACCTTTACAGGGCCTGCACCTACGCACAGGCGACAAGAGGGGCTGCTGCCAGCACCCCCAACACCCCCCACCACTGCCAAGACCCCAGCAGAAAGAGGGAACACGGATGAGGACACCCCAACCACCTTGAGGCCCCAAGTGCCAGAAGGAGACCCCAGCATCCTGCCCAGGAGGGAGAGTCAATGGAAGAGGGGGAACAGCAGGAGAAATGGACAACGGTGAAGTACAAGAAGCACCAGAGGGGTCAGCCCAAAGAGCCGAGGCCGGAAAGGACTGGTAAGTCCAAAAGTAAACCCCCAAAAAAGGTCTCTTTCTCTTGCAGAAGGCAGCAACCTCTCCTCGTCGGAGGATGAGGTGACCGGGAAGTCCCAACGATGGAGGCAGAGGAAGAAAACGGGGTAGGAAAAGAGAGAGGCCACGACGATCATCTCCCAGCCCCAGGAGACCGAGAGCAGAGAAGCGGCTGAGGGGCTCCAGCCCCAGGACATCGGGAACAGTGCAGCAGTCGAGCGGCTCCAGCCCCTGGAGACTGGGATCATCACAGCGGCCAATGGGCTCCAGCCCCTGGAGACTGGGATCATCACAGCGGCCAATGGGCCCCAGCTCCGGGCGACCGGGAGCATTGCAACGGCCAATGGGCCCCAGCTCCGGGCGACCAGGAGCAGCGCCGAGGCCATTGGGCCCCAGCTCCGGGTTTCTGGGAGCAGTGAACCAGCCACCGTGACCCAGCTACAGGAGACGGAGGAAGCGGCGCGGCCAAAAGGGGGTGGAACAAGAAGGCCCCCCCCAACGACACCTTTGGTTACGCCACCTGAAACCTACCTCATCGAGGATGCCGGCGCTGGATTCCTGAGCCCAGGAAAGCTGAGGCAATTCACCGAAGCGGTGGGAATGAGGGGACACGGAAATGCTCAGTGACTCTAAAGACAATGGAGCTCAAACTGGCATCTTTAAACGTGCGCAGTATAAAGAGCACTGCGCGATGTGTAAATGCCTTACAGTACCTGGCCAAGGTCAAGGCAGATGTAACCTTTCTTCAGGAGTGCTGGTTGCCACACCTCCGCTGCTACCGGAGGTGGTCGCGATGGTGGCCCCACGGACTGTCGGTGTGGTCGGGGGGCAATGACTGTCATGCTTCCGGCCTGGGGATCTTGCTGCGGGGAGGGAACTTCGCCATCACTGAGGTCAGGGAAGTGGTTGGAGGGCGTCTCCTCGTGGTGGATGTTATGTACCGTGGCTCTCCGCTCCGGCTGATAAATGTGTATGCCTCACCCACGCAGAGCGAGCGGCTGGCCGTTCTCCAGCAGCTTCCAGTGCTGCTGGCCACGTCCCGGCAGCTCATTCTGGCCGGTGACTTCAACTGCATCATTGATGCGGCTGGACGATCCGGCAGTGCCGACAACAGACTGGACAGCACGTCCAAGTTCCTGATGGAGATGGTAAAAGACGCAAAGCTGCGCGACGCCTTCAGCGACCCTGCAGGCGGGTCCCAGCCGCGGTTCACCTGGTCGAGATCGGACGGTTTAGCCCGATCTCGGATAGACTTCGTCTTCACGACGAAGGCCGTCACGGTGAGACACACTGACGTCACGCCGGTGTTCTTCTCCGACCACTGCCTCCTTCAGGCTTCCTGTCACCTACAGGAGGACCGGAAGGCAGGCAGAGGGACGTGGAAGTTAAACATGAAGCTGTTGACCCCAGAGAACGTTGAGGAGCTAAAGAGGGACTACGCATGTTGGTGAACGGTGAGGCCCCTCTTTGACTCCCTGACACTCTGGTGGGAAGCAACCAAGAACATTAAGAGGTTCTTCATAATTAAAGGGGTTCAGAGAGCAAGACAGAGTCAGAGGGAATTGTGCCAACTCCAGACAGATTTGCAACAACTGCTCCTTCTGCAGTCGAGAGGGGTGGATGTGAGGGAGGAACTTAGAGAGGTGAAGGACCGGCAAGCTCGGCTCTTTACCTCGGAATCCTCCAAGATCATTTTCTGATCCAGGGTCCGCCATGTGGAGCAGGATGAGACGTGCTCACGTTTCTTCTTCCATAAGGTTCACAGGGGGAGCTCTGTGATGAACAGCCTTAGGGAGGAGGACAGCTCGGTAGCATCCTCACAGACAGACATGCTGAGGATCTGCAAATCCTTTTACACAGATTTGTATGACCAAAAGGCCACAGACAGTACCTCCTCCCAGAACTTCCTGTCCTCGATCACGGAGGTCTTGGAGGACAACAAGCGGGAGACTCTGGACCAACCACTGATCCTAGAGGAGCTGACTGGCTCCATCCGTTCCTTTGACTCGAGTAAAACTCCCGGAAGCAATGGCTTACCGGCTGAGTTATATTCGGCTCTGTGGGACTGGATGGGCCCGGACCTGCTAGAAGTGTACAATGACATGCTTCGAGCTGGCAGGATGTCAGACTCCATGAGGAAGGGCAACATCACCCTAATCTACAAGCAGAAGGGGGAGATGAAGGACATAAAGAATTGGAGACCCATAACACTCTTGAATGTAGACTACCAGATCCTGTCTAAGGCCATCACCAACCGGGTCAAGTCTGCTCTGGGACAAGTGATCCACCCGGACCAAACCTGTGCTGTACCTGGCAGGAAAATCTCAGACAGCCTAGCGCTGCTGAGAGATACCATCGCCTATGTGTAGGACAGACGGATGGATGCCTGCCTAGTCAGCTTGGACCAGGAGAAGGCCTTCAACAGGATTTTGCACACATACATGAGGGACGTGCTCTCCAAAATGGGTTTTGGGGAGGGAATCAGGAATTGGATCAAACTGCTCTTCACCAACATCCGTAGTGCAGTCCAAATCAATGGGTGGGAATCAGGCAGTTTCCCTGTAAGGTCTGGAGTCAGGCAGGGTTGCCCTCTCTCTCCTGTCTTGTTTGTCTGCTGTATTGAACCCTTTGCCGAATCCATCAGGAAGGATGCGAGCATAAGTGGAATGACATTGCCTGGCAGTAGGGGCATTCAAGTAAAAACCTCCCTGTACATGGACGATGTCGCTGTCTTCTGCTCGGATCCAGGGTCGGTCCGCAGACTGATTAGTATCTGCGACCAGATTGAGTCGGCCACGGGAGCCAGGTTGAACCGCAGGAAGAGCGAGGCCATGCTCTTTGGCAACTGGCCCGACAGATCTTCTGTCCCCTTCACCATCAAGCCTGACTTCTTTAAGGTGCTGGGGATCTGGTTCGGGGGGGCTGAGGCGTATAACAAGAATTGGCTGGAGCGGATAGCCAGGGTGGGGAGGAAGCTGGAGCTGTGGAGGCAACGCTCCCTCTCCAAGACGGGAAATAATTTGGTCATCAGGTGTGAGGTGCTCTCGGGGCTGCTGTACTTGGCACAAGTGTGGTCTGTTCCTCCCTCCTACGCCACAGCGATCACCCGGGCCGTCTTCCAGTTAATCTGGGGATTGACGATAGACCAGGTGCGAAGGGCCACAATGTACAAGTCAGCAGACAACGGGGATAAAAGCGTGCCCAACGTCGCCCTCATTCTGATGGCCACCTTTGTGTGTGGCTGCATCAGGCGGAATGTAGAGCCAAGGCACGTGGGCACCAAGTGTCACTACCTGCTGAGGTTCTACCTGCCCCCGGTGTTGCGATGGGCCTGGCGCAGATGCCACGCAATGTGCCAGTCAGCTGGACATTGCCGCCTCATTTGTCGACTGTGGAAAGGTTCTTCCGGACCAACACCTTTGATCACACGTCCATTGGGCAGTGGTCAGCACAGAATGTGCTGCAGGCACTGCAGGGAAAGGACTCGATGGACCCGGTGGCGTGGTTCCCTGAGCAGACTGCCCAGCTTGTCTGGCAAAATGCCTCATCGCCAGAACTCACCAACAAGCACCAAGACCTGGCTTGGCTGGCGGTGAGGGGAGCCCTCCCAGTCAGATCCTTCCTGCACCGTCGGAACCTCACTGCCAGCGCACGCTGCCCTCGGGACGGCTGCTATGGAGAGGAGACAGGTTTCCCACCTCTTTGCAGAGTGTGGATTTGTTAAAAGAGTCTGGAGAAAAATGCAAGGGTCCCTGGTACACTTTATCCCGAACAGCTCCGTCATAGAGGACTCTGTGATTTACGGACTGTTCCCAGGGACACATTCAGAGACAGACATCGAGTGCTGCTGGAGGGTCATCAACTTGGTGAAAGATGCTCTTTGGTCTGCCCGAGCGATGTTCACCACCCAGCAGAGCGAGATGTCCGTCAGGGAATGTTGCCGACTGGCCCGCTGCAGACTGCAGGAGTACATGCTGAGGGACGCACTGTAGCTCGGTGCAGCCAACGCCAAGGCTCGGTGGGGGAGGACCACAGTCTAGGGCCCTTCCGCTGCTGGACATGGGGAGCACGGTATGGTGGAGACGCCCCTCAAAATAAGGGAAGGTATCCCATGCCAATGGGCCACATGGGTGGCACGGGTGGGGGACACATTTGTGAAATTTGGGGAAAATAAATGTATAAACTGTATTGATCAATTTGTATAGCCTCCGAAAATGTCGGATGGATTTTCCGCAAGGTTCATGTATTGTATATATTTATCATTTGAATAAAGTCTATTTTGAAATTTAAAAAAAAGAGTTGGTGGTTGAGGCAGATACGATAGTGGAATTTAAGAAGCTTTTGCATAGGATATGGATTATACGCAGGTAGAATAGAGATGGGTTTTAATATTATGTTCGGCACAGACATTGTGGGCTGAAAGGGATTGTTTTTGTGCTGTACTGTTCTATGTTCCACTAGGGAGACCTCTGCACAGACTGGATGAGACTACTTTTGCTGAACAAATACCAAAGGCTATTAATGTTGTTGGGGGACTCCTCTAAATCTGTGGCTACCTGCTTCTTTGTGTTATCACAATTAACTTTACAGATTATTTTTAAGTGATGATAAGACATAGAACTATGAAATTGCATTTCCTCCTTCTTAGATGAGTTGTTTCAAACAGAATATATAATTTTTAGAAAGTTGTAGTTATATCTGGGACTTATGTTGCATTAACATTGACATCCTCCGAATGGAGTGTGCTTTAAGTGTCATTGATCCTGGGCATTACTGAATAAAGTAGATCCTAGCCACATAAAATGGCGGCGCCTTGCGACAGCGGCCACTGCAGTCCGTCTGTTTTTTCTTTCTTTTTGTCCTGTTAGGTCTATGTTTTTTGGTTTTGTTTTATTTCATTTTTAGCTGTGTATATGTGGGGGGAGGGGGGGAATGGGGGAAACATTTTAATCTCTTCCCTGTACAGGGACTTGACCTTTTCCCTGTCGAGTCTCCAGTGTCGTTGGGCCTAACATCGTGGAGCCGGCGGCTCCAACCGGAATCGACCTGGGACTCCAGTTGCAGAGCCAGTTCCAGTTGCAGAGCTCCAGTTTCGGAGCTGGTCGACTTCGGAGCATGGAGCGCTGTGATGGCGCACGGCTGTGACCCGACTTCGGAGCTTCGCAGGCTCTGGCTGCAGGCCCGGTGGACGGTAACATCGGGAGCTTGCAGGTCCCTGGTGGGAGACCTCTTTTCGGAGCTCCCGCAACGGCAACTTCTCCCGCCCGAATCGAGGGATTTAAATTGCCCCGGAGCAGGGATTTACATTGCCCAGTGCGGCTTTAACAGCCACGGAACTTACCATCGCCCGCCGGAAGCTCTAACATCAAAAGCCTCGATCAGCTTGATGCAGCAGTTTGACTGCTTGACTGCGGGAGAAGAAGAATAAATAGCAGAGAACAGGGAAGAGATAAGACCTTTGCCTTCCATCACAGTGAGGAGGTGTTTGGAGATTCACTGTGATGGATGTTTGTGTGGAATTGTGTTCATTGTGTGTTTTGGTTTTTGTTGTTATGACTGCATGAACGTAATTTCATTTGAACTTTAATGTTTGAATGACAATAAATTCTATCTGATCTGATCTGATCTGATCCTTGTTATATTTATCTATTCTAGGGTGTGGCGGCACCACTTATTGTCAACCTGCAAAAGCTCTGAGGGGGTTAAGAATCACCTGTAGAGCTGGACTGGTCACATGTGGCCAAGAGGTTGCATTGGTGAACCAACTGAGTATGAATTTTCATAAAAGGGTAGACACAAAGTGTCAAACTTCCTCATCTTAATCAGCAATGTCAGTAAACAGTGAATAGTGGTGTACAGCATTGTTAGAATCCAGTGTTGTACAATCTGCCACCAGCAAGCAAGCTGAAAAATCTACACTATATGTAACTGACGTCTGGACTGTTACCAAGCAGATACCCTCATGTCAAAAACAAAATCTCAAATAGTACACTGCTTGATAGATTGAAAAATACATGGACATTTGGCCCACCAAGTCTACGCCAACTAATGATCACCCTTTCACACTAGTTTTATATTACCTCACTTACGTATTCACTCCCCATACACTAGGGACAATTTACAGAGGCCAATTAACCAACAAACCTGCATGTCTTTGTGTTGTGGGAGGATACTGGAGGAAACTCACATGATCACAGGGGAACGTATAAACTCCACACAGACAGCACTCGAGTCAGGATTGAACCCATGTATGTGAGACAGGAGCTCATCTAGCCCCACCTCTGTGCCGCCCAATTTGCAGTCACTTACACATATCAAATATAATGTGGCTAGGTATAAACATTTTTATCGCATCCCTTTTCTTAATGTCAGAGCAAATAATAGAACCTTCAATGCTGCTGCCATTATGATGAACCCACACAACCACTTACCATTAGATAACTTTCCTTTACTAATCAGAGTCAGTGATGATGTATAGCTCATTATGGGAAAATAATACATTATAAAATAACATTGCTTGAGGTTAGATGGTTCAGTAATTAAGAAATTAAGCCTTGCCACATATTAAGTAGACCACTACTTCCAATTACATTAGAATTGACTGATGCATCTCTCAAGGGTACATTACATAACAGTTTAAATTCTAACTGCTACTCCATCCATTTGCTATGTTAGGATCACATAAAAAAAGAAAGCAAACATTACCTGCTACACTTGGCTTTGTCAGATTCATTTCACTGATGGATTTTGCAAAAGTGAATATTAAAGGGGCCTTTCTGATTGTGGCAGGAGCCTCCAATTTGTCTCTGTGCAATGAGAATGGGAGTGACATTGTGGCTTTGTTCGATACATCCTTTCCTTTGCTGGAGGCCAGAGATGGCAGACTATGAGATTTCCAGTAATAGTGACTTGCTGTTGTTTTGCTGCTTGCAGCATCTACCTCAGAAGTTGTAGTTTCATGTCTGTGATCTTCACTCCTGGTTGTAATTGGATTGAATGCAGTATTTATAAAGATGGATTTCAATTCATTTTCTGTTGTCTTGGAGTAGACTCCCACTTCTCGTATTTCAGTGCATAAACCTATTTTACTAATTGCTCCTTGCCCACTTTCCACTGTGACTGCAGAAACAGTTGCACTGTTGTGAACTTCCTCCATAACCTGGGAGTTTGGGGTTACAACCACACCATGATCAATATTGCGTGTGGAGTTTAATGAGTGGTTATCGTTCACACAGTCTTTCTTTTGGGCCACATTGCCTTGTAGATATTCAAGATTTCTCAAGGCTCCAGCAACAGGCTCAATTATATCCACACATCCAGCTGTTTTTCTGTCAGAAATAAGAACTTCCGTATCATTTGTTTCTGTCTGCTGACCGTTGGCATTAGCAAAATTGTTCTCTGAATTACTACCAACTTCCTTGGTAATATCTGCCCCTTTGTCGCTAGAAATTCCACTTGAAATGTCTATTTTACTGTCAGGTTCAACATTAGTGTTATCTTTACAGTTTTCAGATGGAATGCTTTGATCGGGCTGGTCAGTGGGTAACTTTGTGAAACTGCCCTCCGACTTACTGCAAGGATTAAGCAATGGGGAAAGTCTGATTGTATCATTGTTAACACAGTTTTCTTCCATAATAATGATTGCTTGGCTGTGGCATCCTTGCTGCTGCTGCTGTAAAATGGTGCTCTGCTCATTTTTAATTACTGATTGAGAGTCAAAATCAGAAACAGTATGGTGCTGAGCTTGGTTTATATCTAATCTTATTTCATTTGCACTGACTTCCTTTGTCAAAATCTCATCACTGCTAAAAGCTGCTCTGGCTTCAGTCCTGGGTGGTTCATTTATAAAGACACCTTTGTCACACTGTGTGGTTTCAGTCTTATCATTTGTATCATTTTTGCCTCCATCGAATTTATGTGCGATGGAGTCTGTCTGCTGACCCACATCTGCACTGCAGACACCCAATGCATCAGCACTGTCTGAGAGCATCTTTCCTCCTTCCACTGGGACCTCTGCCAAACAGATAGAACTGTACTGCGACTCGAGTTCTGTACTTGCACATTCCGTTTCATTGAAAATGCTTCCTGTTTTACCTTCTTGAATGACTTTGGGCCCTTCAATATTACCGTCCACAATCGATAGACTGATGCACTCTTTTTCATTCACCAAAATGGCCCCATTATCAGTCGCCTGCCCTGGCATTTCTGCAGCTTGCTTAGCAATGTCTGGTGAAAATTCATTGCTGTTTTTAACTGTTATGATTAAACAAAAAATTAACTTGGTAGGCAGATCTATATATGTTTTTTCATTTTTCTTTGTTCTATGCAAATTTATTTAAGGCAATATAGAGAGATTTTCAATGCCTTTGCATATAGAAAGTCAGCAAACACATTAATAACAACTGGACCTTAATACTCTGTTACACAAATTGTGGCAAAGCAAAATACATTTTATTCCGAAAACTAACCATCTCCCTAAATTTCTAATAATTTTCTCATGGATGTATCTTTAACATAATATGGCTTGTAGATTTCCACAACTGCAGATTGCTTTATTTTAATTCCCAAAATGATTAATTTAAAATCAGAAAATTACAAATGTTGGAAATCTAAAGTATTAACTATTAACCTGTTTATTCCTTCCAATTCCCAGAGTGATACACACACTTCTCACAATCTAATAACTACAAAGCTCTTCCCTTCAAGCAACCTTCATTTCTTGGACTTTTACAAAAGAGGTAAAGTTAAATGCATAATTAAACATAATCATTAATGCCATTGATTTACACATTTCTGTGCAGAGGTGCATATATTATCCAGACCAAGAACATTACGCAAGAAGCTCTTACAACATGGTGATAAAGTGTCATCTGATTTATTCAAGCACAATAAATCAGTAACCCTGATAAAATATTGTACATTATAGAAAGTGGCTCTTCACACTGTAATGCCTCTACCAGCTCCATACAGTTATTCAATTAATCCTAATCCCCTGGCTTTTTCTCCACAGCCTTCCAATTCTTTCCCTATCAAGTATATATCCAATTTCCTTTTGAAAGCTGTTGTTAAATTTATTTCCACCATTCAGAAGGATATGTAAAAATAGATCTGTTTTCTTCTGTTTCTATATACGTTACATAATATAATCTAACCAATGTACCACACTTTAGCAGCCCCACTAGAAAGCTGACAGCAACATGTTTAAAGTCAAGAGTTCCTGTAATATTTTTCAATCACTTCATTTGTATCAACTTTATTCAACTTTTCACAAAATACCAAAGGGTCAGCTATTCAGGGCAGATGGGAATAAATTAATTCACGTATGCTGCAGTGAAACTTTGGAATGCTCTTCCCAAGACAGCTGTGGAGACTCATTCTATGAGGAAATTCCAAGGTAGAAATTGATAGATTTTTAGGTATAAGAGGAAATCAAGGTCAGTGTAGGAAAGTATCACCAATATAGGTCAGCCATGATTGTTTTGTTTTGCAGAAAATAAATCAAGGGGTGAATGGCCTCCTCTTGCTTGTTTCTATATATTAACATCAGCCACCGTTTTTAAAAAAAGCAAAAATAGATGAATCATGTTTAACAAACTTTCTGTGCCACAATGTAGCAACTAGTGCGTATTGATAACAGTAATTATACCAATAAATCAGTAAAATCTCTCAACAAATGAACATTTTTCCAATTTCAATTTAAGAACATTTGAACTTTTCTCAAATAAACCTTGTATTTTTCCTAATTGTCATGGTTTTGTTCTGAATTCAATTTTTGACCAACACTAAGTAATTTACTGCTTCATTGGAACCAGGCACATGGTAGCTCAGGAGATTCCTGTTATTTCTTTCTTTAGGAAATCATGTACCTGTATTATCTGTAGTAACCATTCCATCCTGGTTGCTGTTCCCTTGGTTTTTGAAGTCTAGCCCATTGGGAATTTCATCTGCTTCCTTCAGTATTTGACAGTGAATTCCTAATAGCATTTCACTATTAGTAATCATTAATGTCTCGCTCACACTAGTCTGCAGTTCTGATGTCCTCTCTAAAGTAGGTGGCTCAAGATGTTGTAAGATATTCTAATGGAGATGGGGGGCGAATGAGCAAGTAGTTAACACTGGAGTATATTTACCAGGAACACATAATAAACTAGTAACACTAAAAAGTGTAATTTAACATGAAGATTTTGTTAGTTGTCAACCTAGGTTCATTTGCCTTATAGACAGAATACTGTGAGCTTACAATGAACAAACTTGGATTTCCATTGCACCTCTCATAACCGAAACACTATGTCAGTCTTTAGAACTTTAAAAGCCCACCTGAAAATAATTTTGATGCTTGGATTCACCAATATATTTTATCATTATAAATCACATAATATTTATGGGAACATTGCACTGAACTCTCCAAATTTAGGTACTCTAGCCTCTCTTTCCCATGTCAGGCTTTGTCCCATCCCCACCTCTTTATCAGTTTACTTCCCACATACTACAATCAATCCGACAATGAGTCCCAAACCGAAATGTCACTATCCATGTGCTCCAGAGGTGCTGCATGACCCGCTGAGTTACTCCTGCACTATGTGTTCTACACAAGATGCCAGCATCTGCAGGTGTCTCCATTTATGCTCACAATATGTGGCCAAGAAGTCACAAGATCTCAAAAAATAGCTGTCATGTCCTCCCTTCTTTACTGCATTCCAAGTAAATAGTTTAAGAACTAGTTTTCTCCTATCATATCTGTAGGCAAATTAGAAGACTGCAAAGTTCAGTCAAATAACCAATATTTCTTAATAATATTTAGTTTACCGCACAATAAAGTTTGCAACTTGTTAGTCCATGTTGTCACAACTGCATATAGCATAAGGTATACACAAATCTTGATCGTTGAAAAGCTACAAGCTCTTTTACTGGATTTTTTAAATTAAAATAAAATTCACCTGCTGTGTCTGCAATTGTTGTTCTTCTTGTACACCCTGTGGAGCAAGATTATTACCAACCTCTTGGCATGTTGCATGAGCTTTTCTGAGTGATTCCAACTCAGATTTAATTTGTTGATTTTCTTCATTTAATTGACTCTCCTGCAAGCAAGAATGACAATACTAGAGCAAGTGGTAGGGGCGAGTACAGTTATGGCATTTTAAAATCACTTTGACAGCCAAGTGAATGGGAAAGGTTTGGAAGGATATGGAGCAAACACAGGCAAATGCGACTACCTTCCTAGGCAATGTTGCCAGCATGGATGAGCTGGGCCGATAAGCCTGTTTCCATGCTGTATAACTCTATGATTCTAAATCCATATTGCCACGTTAAATTTCATTAAAGAGATTTAATTTACCAATGCATGTTGCACACACAATTGGTCCATTGATGCAGACTTGAGATTTAAATACTTGCCTGAACTCTCAGCTGTTAGGGAACATTACAAGTGTGAGAATATTCAATTCATTAAACTATGTAGTGCAGCGGTCACCCTGTCTTGTGTGTACATGCCACAAACATCCTACGTACCTGAGAAATACAATCCGTGTATCTCTCTATTGTTATTGAAGGTAAGACTATAGTAAGAGCTTTTGATAAATCTGATGTTATACAAGGCAAAATAAAATCAGTCATCTTGTAGAAGAATGTTTGTAATATCCCTCAAGTTATCTACACTTCTGTTAAGATGGAGCATAGAAACATAGTAGTGAAGTTACTGCCATGGTAGCCAGAGCTCTGGATAACTGAACTGGAGACAGATGGGCAAAGTGAATTCAACAATTAAAACATGCCAGTAATATGACGATGAAACTACCAGAGGGGTGAAAAATCCAAATTGGTTCACTGATATCCTTGCCCTCCATGTTATATATTTGCAGTAATATGGTTCACTCACATATGCATCCAAAACGGGCTATTTTTTGTGGGGCAAATGCGAGGTATTTCAGAACAGATAATAACTGCTCGACTTGTTGCTGATGTCCATATTCCAACAACAAACCCCAAAAAAACATAATGATGCAACACCAGTTGCAGAAACACAGTCCAATGCCTATAATGGGCTAGAGGTTAATCGTATAGTACCCTAGTTTATGGAAGGACAAGATGAATGAAGTTGTTTTGGGGTTTCATATTGATGGGATTCATCTTCATGTAGTAGCACGCAGAAAGCAGCGATTCATCCTACATATATAAAATGTTGTGGGTGTCATCTCGTGACGAACAACCTGGTAATGTGTCCGTCAGTTGAACTCAGAATGATAGAGGCAGAACTGTGCATTAACAATATACGTGCAATTTAGTGATGCCACAGGGAAAGAGGAGATAAAGAAAGAGGAGGTCCCCGTGGATAGGTCTGTGAGTGAACAGAAGGTGTTGCCAACAGTACACTGATTTAATTTGGATAAGGAAGTATAAAGCAATTTGAAGGCTTAAAGATATGGAACAACAACATGTGCAAGGGCAAATGAAGCACTGTGGATGGGCAGGTGATTTGGGACGATAGGTCAGTAGTTGGACAGAGTGTCAGGACTTATTTTTAAATGAGGAATGGTTGATGGTGGCTTTAAAAGAGTCGTTATTTATATACCAGCTTGGGTGTGAAAAATATGAACTGAACAGTCAGAAGCATGGAATAGCTGGTCATGGGTCTTGTACAGAAGATGAGCTTCAATAACACAGGAGGGATCGCAAGAAACTGCAAGATTGGAGGATGGTGGATTTAGGAATACCATATCAGCTGAAAGTAGATGGACAGTCACTTTCTGAGACAATGTCAACCTTGTGGCCCAATCACTAGTTATTAGAAATTAGGATTAAAAATTGAGGAAGTAGAATTTAAAAAGAACAGTTGCTTGCAATGAGAAGAGCATCCTAGACATTGTGTTTGTCATCTAGAATTATCTTGAAGTAACATATATTTTAACCAAAGACAAAAAAAAGTATAGTAAATGTTGACTAGTTTGACCACATCAACCATTGAACAGGTAAATCTGGTGGACACAACACAAGTCAAGAGATTACATCCCTCTGCCTGTTGGACAAATATGGCAACAGTATATAAGTAACTGTATGTACGTATGTATGTAAGAAGAGTGGATATTATGGGAAAAGTGGAGAGCTATTGGGTATTATTCAATAATGAAATACGGGGGACTCTTATGACATAAACCATTGGGATGACTGTGTTATAGTACATTCACTACTTTTCATTTGCAATAAAGGTGGCAATGATCTTCAAAAAATTAAACATATATATAATTTTTGTATTATTTTAATTCCTATTACCTCCTTTTTCCACTGAGCTGTAGTCTTTGCATTTTCTCTCTCAAGAATCTGAAATTTATCTTCGTTTTCATTTGCCTTCTCCCGGAGCAGCTCATTATCCCTTTCCAGAACCTGCCATAAAATTAATTGCCCCAGAAAATTAATATGGCATTCTTAGTCTTACGTGATCTCTCGCTACTACAGAGTTCTTATGCGCTGTTTCTAATAGATTTGTGCTCCAATAAAGATTAGAGTTGATCTGCCACATTGCCAATGAATTTCATAAATTAGCAGACCCCCAAATTTAAGAAATGTACATCTGACTCGGCTCATGGAAACCTGGAGGAGTACATAGAGGGAAAAATGATGGCCTTTTCATAAAACCAATGTCAGTAATAGGTATAATAAACACATCTGCTATAACTTGCTGTTTCAGTGAGCAACTTCTAATGTGCTTGGCTAAGCAATATAAAATGCTGAGCTGAGTTATAAGAGATAGACTTTGGACTAATCTAATATACCGTGAGCAGAAAAAAATTAAAAGTTGAATGAAAACTGCGTGTCTTTCAAGTGAAAAGTTTAATTAATACCATAGGCATTATAATTTTTGCATGGCTTCTCTGTTGATTAATTTCAGCCATTATTTAGCAGGAAAATCTATATAATGTTACCATATTTTAGGTCTGCCCACCGAGCATATTTGTACAATGACATGAACAATTTCACATTTTTTTAAATTATGATAACAATTGTATAAAAAGCCTGCCTTTTGTATTAAAATTATGTATTTTATAATTCATCCTCATCTTCTCAACCAATCAATTAAACAAATGTTACGCTTTGGTTGGAAATAGAAATCTAAATATCTGACCAATTTTAAACTTTCTCAAATGACTTTAAAACAAAGTATAAATTGATTACAGATAGCCAGCATTTGCAAAATTCTTCTCAGTGTATTTGGACAAATGGGTCTACTCATGTAAACTGCTGTCACGGTTTCTCTCTGTGTATGGTTTAATTCAAAAATCAATGATTCATATCTACTACACGATCTGATAGTATTCCAACAGAATTCCTCAGTTCCATGTATAAATCTTCTATCCAACATACCAACTTACTTCTATTTCTCCTATATTGGCACACAACTGAACGAGATTACGTGCAATTATAATTCTTAAGCTGGTTTCATTTTTCAAAGTCCGTGGCCCATGCCAAAGTTGTTTTATTCTTAGACAACGTGTAATGTACCCGTTTCAGGACATTGAATGATAAACTTATTTTGTTCCGTTCTTGGATTTTGTTCAAAATTTATTGGGACATAACTCCCCTCAAGCACTGACCCAAGGGCTGAGTAGGGACTTGCCTCTTCCACATCTATCAATGTCAACACTGCTGTCTCAACTTGTTGAAATCCCAAATGGCAAGACTCTACATGGCAATAGGTTCTTGCCAATATTCACCATGTATTTTTGTCATATAAATAGGCTTTTTTTTAAAACTTGATTTAGCTGATAGAAATTGCAGGGGGGTAACTAAATTGGTGCCTGAATAACAACTTAATTCACCAAGTGCTGGAGTAACTCAGTGGTCAGACAGCATCTTTGGAGGACATGGATAGGCAATGTTTTGGGTCAGACCCTTCAGACTTCAGTCAAAACTTCAAAATGATTAATCAGACTTCAAAATGTGTAGGAATGGATGAGAAAGTGAGATTACATAAAATTTGTGTGAACAAGTGATCATTGGGACAAATGGCATGTTTCTATGCTGTTTCTCTAAAACTAAACAACCAAAACAAATCAGGACAACTTGCCAGGAATGCACTGGAAAAGTCACCTAAGGGTAACAAAGACATATGAGGACTTACTCAGCAAATGGACTGAGAAAGGGAAAAGTCACACAGTGTGACAGAAGTAAAAATAGGTATTCTGAGAGACAATGTAAGTATGTATTTTTAAGTTCACATTTTAGGTGTACAATATAAATGACAAGGGTTTCAACATATTAGTTTAGTTTCAAACAACCAGAAAATGTGACAAAATTGATTCCTTGGCAAAGGAATTAATGATGAGAACTGAAGACAATGGCTTTTATCTTACCGATATTTAGTTGGAGTAAATTCCTGTTTATCCAACTTTTATGACAGACAAGCAGGCATAAAATGAAACAGCTTTAACATTTCTAGTTTGAGAATAAAATTAGGCAAGACAAGGTGTTTAAATTACTATCAAATTCCATGTTTCTTCGACTGAATTTCAGGATAAATCTTAATAGAGTGACAAAGACCTTTTAGAAAGTAAACAGAATTCTAACTATACAATGGAAGTAAAAGTTCGGTTTGTATTAAGATGTGTTCAAGGGTAAATGCTTAAAATATTTTTGTGGTGATTCACTAAATGTGGAGTAAGTAATTCTATTAAACAGATCTGCAATAATTGGAAATGAACCAGATCTGAGCACTCCTCCAAATTTCCAGATAAAGAAATACGGTTAAATTAATTTGTATAATGGACTACCAATATGACAGTTTTCAAGAATTTTAAGATCAAGCCGTTTTCTTTACCTCCATTAATCAAGTTACAAGCTTTGTACCAGGAATCTAGCTATTAGAAAATTAAAATGTGATAACACAGTATATGCTGTGCAACAAACAAAAATTTAAACCATTCATCTATATTCCCTGTTAGTAATGTGGTGCCAAAATTGGTAACGTAGTTTACTTTTTAATAGTTAGCCATTGTTTAAAAAACCATGATGCAGAATAACCACTAAATAGGGAGAATGACAGAAGCAATTTATGAGGAAAATGTACAGATATTCTCCAGATCTATAATCCAGATCCATAGTTAGATAGAGCTCTAGGGGCTCGCTGAATCAAGCGATATGGGGAGAAGGCAGGCACTGCCTTGTGGATGATCAACCACGATCACAATGAATGGCGGTGCAGGCTACAAGGACTAAATGGCCTCCTCCTGCACCTATTTTCTATGTTTTTAATCACACCCTATTGGATGTTTACATGTCTATAACATTTCCATCATTACCATTGTCAAATCCCGAAGAGAACCTGCTCTGCTAAATAAGTAAAGCTCATATATTTAACCAGAATCAGGTTGAACAACAAGTTACATTTATGTAACACAGGAAAGTTCTACAAATTGCATCACTAAAGGGTAACAAGACAAAACAATGACATGGAATCAAAGAAATCTAATAGAAGCAACCAAAACTCTAAAAATCCATAATCTTCAATATTAACTCAGTATAAAACCCGTGTGCGGACGTGGCGTTGAAGGACGATAAGCCGAAGCAAAGAAGTGGAAGCCAAATAACCGAATGGAAACTAAGCCGGAACGCCAACTAACCGACAGCGTACGAGCCGGAACGCCAACTAACCGACAGTGTACGAGCCGGAACGCCAACTAACCAACAGCGTACGAGCCGGAACGCCAACTAACCGAAAGGGTGGGACGCCTAAAAGCAAACTCACTGAAAGACCTCTCTGCCGAAACACCAACTCACCGAAAGGCTGCGTCACCTACAAGCCAACTCACCAAATGGCCGCTCTGCCGAAAAGGCAAATAACAGACATGACGTCGCCGGGGGGGGGTGGGACTTGTCCGCATCCATCACATCATTGGCCGATTGAGACGGGAGGGTGGAGGTCATTTTCCCACACAAGCCATAGGTGACTGGGCATTCTGAACCCGAGCACCAAGTTGTAAGCGGCTGAAGGAGCGCATCCCTCGGGACAGCCCCCACTCTCCCACGGCCAATGGCCACCCTCCGCTGCGTCTCCCCCGTGCGGCTGTACTGTGACAAGCTGTGTCGGTCGGATGATGGCAATAGTCGACTGATTGCTGCCAGTAGTCGGACCCCCAGATGGCCGGCTGAGCCAGGGTCGCCCCCGAAACATCTCCAGCAATGAGCTGGATATTCCCGCTGTCAAAGAGCGGTGGTGGCGGCGGTCACCTGCCGCCTCTGACCAACTTGCAGCAGCAACGCCAACGGCAGATCGAGTCGGTAAAGAGTTCGCAGTGGGTGAGTGCGGCGCTCCGCTGCTGGGCGGCATCGCCCATGCTGTTCCCCCCTCCACCGGGCGGCATTGCCACGTCCACCCCCACTATCCCCCCCCCTCGTGCTGTATCGCTCCCGCTATCCCCACCCTCCACCCCTGGGCGGCATCACCATCGCCGCCCACACTATCCATTCCCCCACTTAATTAACCAGATTCCTGAATGTAAAAACTAGTAGCTCTTTTTTGAGTTTTAATGCTGACCCCGTCCTGTAGGAAGGGCTTGCGGCAGCTGGTTTCATAGTGCCTTCATTGTTGGTAGGTGCTGGTCTTTCACCTCTGCTCCACCCGGCGCTGCCAACGCAGCCTTTCGGTGAGTTGGCATTTCGGCAGAGCGGTCTTTCGGTGAGTTTGCTTTTAGGCGTCCCACCCTTTCGGTTAGTTGGCGTTTCGGCTTTGTACGCTTTAGATTATTTGGAGTTTCGGCTTCGTTTCCGTTCGGTTATTTGGCTTCCACTTCTTTGCTCCGGCTTCTCGTCCCTCGACGCCACGTCCAGGTACCATGAAACCAGGAACACATCTTATAGTGTTTAGGAATGAGGTAAATCTGGGGCTGTTTAGTGTCACATCAATTTCCCACAGAAACTATGTACCAGCTTCATTTTTCAATGTCCAGCATAAAGTTAAATAATTCACTGGAGCTCCCTTTACTTATTGAACAATTTTGTTTATGGTAACCTACAAACAGTAATCACTAGTCTGTCGATCAGCTAGCAGGTGTTGAAAGCTTGGAACTACCTGCAGAATGAGAGGTATTCTTTCATAGCGATCCTAAATGGAATTGGTGATGCTCTATTTTAAATGGGTTAGACACCATAGTGGCTCTTTTCACCTACTCTATTGTCAGCCAATACAAATTTTCTTTCAGAAAATGGTAGTGCATATTAGTGATTTTGCAGCCGACATTCAGCAAACAATAGTACTGTAATTGTATCATTTTCAGCTTAATTCACCAAAACAATCTGCCACATAACATTACTGGTATGGTCTGATACTTTGTGGGGAAGAGATAGAGATATGTGCTCATGTTTTTTCTCAGTAAGTCCACCTGTCACCAAAACAGAGTCAGTAAAGATTTTTTTATATTTTGGAGATTTCAAAAAACATTATATCATAAATAAAATGGCACTGGTTCCAATTAAAAATATTAACTTGAATTTTCATTTTATTCTACCAAATTCTAATGATTTCTCTTCAGTTAAAAATGTATTCCGAGCTGCACTTCAAACAAATGCAATAAAACATGTGGTGGATTAAAATTCTGGTCTACTTTAAAAGTTGGATTTTTTCCAGTACTTGTACAACTTAACTTTTACTTATACAAATGTCTCCATAACAAATCTTTTAGATCTGGAAGATGTGGCTGTATTGATAATTCAGCTATATAAAAGTATAGCTTTTATTGTTTAAACATTGTTTCACCTCACATGTCTGTACCTTCTCTGCAACATCTGCCTATTCTTGTTACTCCTCATGATCCAGGATACTAAACTTAACCATCAAGTAAGTATTCTTTGCAACTTAAAATTGCTACCAACTCAAGTGGATAATATAAAGGTTGTAATCCATAGCTAGTTGTATAAAAATATCCTGGCCATCCTAGCCACACACTCATCTCCCTGCTACCTTCGGGGAGAAGGTACAGGAGCCTGAGGACTGCAACGACCAGGTTCAGGAATAGCTACTTCCCCACAGCCATCAGGCTATTAAACTTGGCTCAGACAAAACTCTGAACATTAATACCCCTTTGTCTGTTATTTGCACTTTATCAATTTATTCATTCATGTGTGTATTTACGTATATAATGGTATATGGTCACACTGATCTGTTTTGTAGTCAATGCCTACTATGTTCTGTTGTGCTTAGCAAAGAAAGAATGTCATTATCCTGTCAGGGACACATGACAATAAACTCTTTTGACTTTTGACTTTGACTTTGAAAAATATCTGACCCCAATGCAAAACCTGGAAATGATTAGCTATTGAGAAATTCAAGAAGCCTTAAGGGGCTGTCCCACTTGGGCGACCTAACTGGCGAGTTTAGAAGAGTTTGAAAAAATTACATGTTGAAGACCTCCTTCGACTATGTTGAAGACCAGCTTCGACTAGCTACGACTAACTTCGGGAAAATTGGACACCAAATAGTGGAGAGTGAAGACGAACTCCTTCGATCTCCTTCGACCTCCCTTCTACTATGATGAAAACTATCTACGACTACCTTCGACAGCTTTCGACTACCCTTGATTACCTACAACTAACATACCGACCTACTACAACCTACTACAACTAAACCTATGAATAAAAAAAGTATCGATTTTTTCCAAGGATACTTTTTTTTATTCGTGGGCATCTTTTAACATGTTGAAAAAACAGCGCGACCTAGCTGAGGCCTCAAGTACGTGGGGATCACTCTCAAGCATGAAGAAGAGTTACGAAGACCTCCTACGACCTCGTGTCGACCATGCTGCGAGTATGAGTCGAGGGCAAACTCGCCAGAACTCGCGGATTAGGTCGCCCAAGTGGGACAGGCCCTTTACTTTGTTTCAATCAGAAATGTCTGTTTCATATTACACCAATATCAGAAAAGATAGCAGAATATATAAGAATAGTCACTATAAGTGAAAATAGTAATAAAAAATAAATATTAAAAAATCAGAAAGTAAGATTTTTCTTAAATGCACAACCAAAAATATTTTATGTTCATCCTTGAATCACTTGTACAGAGTTTTATTGAAAACAATCTTGTAAAAAGGTGGAGTATTTGTTTACCTAACGTGGAGACACGCTCCCTCCTTTGGATGGGCACACTACAATAACTGGACATGAAGAATGTATGAGCAGTTCGGCAACAAATAGTTTTTCTTTCACTATGGGCACTGCCTGACCTGCTGGGCACATGATACAACTCTGCATTTCACAACTTTTATGTCATGTTTTCACTCTCTATCTTCCCTGATTTTATACAATTTTTTACTTTGTCCATGTTTTCTATCTATAACTGTCCCCATTAACCCATCAAGCAGACGTCACTTATAACCTACCCCCCATCCCCCCCCCCCCCCCCCCCAGCTGGTATGGCCTCATCTCATCAAGGATATTCCCTTTATCCAATCCATCTCACACAACTCACTTAAACCAACTCATTTATTTCTTCTTTGACTTGAAACATTAACTCTGTTTCTCTTTCCACAGATGTTGCCCGATCGGCTGGCTGTTTACAGCTTTTCTTATCGGTTAAGAATGATAAGGAATTGGATTACAGATCAACTATTCCATTAACATAATAACCATCTGTCGATCCATGTTACTCAAGTATACAATGTTTACCATAAACTCGATTTTGATCCATTCTCCAAGCAAGAAATTACATGGATTAAAGCAAAAAGATGCACAAGAACAAAGCGAATGAATATTCTGATCCAGTTTCAATCCATTTAACTTTACCAATAGATATGTTGTCTCCAATAGGACCATTATTTTAAAACATTGAATACATATTCAAAATACACACAAAATATTGAAAATATATGCAGATTTATTTTTCATTTCTGATTTCAGATTTCTGATTTTAACTTCCCCCTTTCCTAAAAAGGTTCATGCACCTTGTGCTTTGGTCTATCATTAGTTACAATCAAAGCCCAGTTCTCAAATGATGGTGCAATTAAAATTGGAGATATTTAAGGAACCACAATTGGAAGTGTATGTGACACTTGTTTTTAGGGCAGTAAGAGATTACATATACAATATAGCTTGATCATAGCATTATAAGTAAAAAAAGGTCCTATGATCTAGTTTTGTTATAGCTAAAGCAGAGAAAGGTTGGTTAACAGAGATTCAATTGCCTTTGTAATCACTTTGCAATTATCCTTTCGAGGAGATTGCCTCTTAGGTTCTTTCAACTCTGCTATGTTTGATCTAATTAACTCTAGTGCTCACCAAAATAATCTCAATCAATATGACCCATGACCTGTGTTAGATATGAATCCACAAGTAATTGTATCTTACATTCAGGACGCATCCTAAGATATCCAATTAAAGTTTCTAATTATATTTTTCATCAATGTTGTGCTTCAGAATTGTAGGGTTCGCTTACCAAACATCTCCCACCACCAAAATAATTAATAAAAACTAGAAAGCCAAGAATGAAAGGAATATATATTCAAATTAGCTCAGACAAGAATAGATCCAATATATGTCAGTGACTGAACACCCCCTGGCAGCCCTAACCCAACATAACTCCCACCAACAACCCTGACCAAACTCTCATCGACAGCCCTGACCTGATCCGACTCCCAGCTCTGACACACCACGAATGAACTTTCAGTCAATATCTTTACGCAAAGATTATATAGTCACAGAATCATATAGTGTGGAAACAGGCCCTGTGGCCCAACATGCACACGCTGACCAACATCCCCCATCTACACTAGTTCCAACCACCTGGCTTGAATAGAGTCATAGAGTTGTATAGAGTTATGGAGCGATTTATTTTTGTTTTTGTTTAGAGATAGTGTGGAAACATGCCCTTCGGCAACCAGGTTTGCGTCGATCAACGATCCCTGTACACTAGGGACAATTTACAAAATTAATTAACCTACAAACCTGCACGTCTTTGGAATGTGGGAAGAAACCAGAGCACTCAGAGAAAACCCATGTGGTCACAGGGAGAACGTACAAACTCCATACAGCCAGAACCCAGGTGTCTGGTACTGTGAAGCAGCAACTCTACTGCTGTGTCGCTGTTCCGTTCTAGATACTATGGACAAATTAGTTTTGTGTTAGTGACTCCATTTAAAATTAATACAAAATGGAAGAAATAAATTATTGGCTGAAATGAATGATCATGCAGATGAGAAGTTAGATGAAGATAGGTTTGACTCAGTATTATGCTCGCTGCCCTTGATTATTCTATGAAGGGAGGAGAATTTTTGGGGATGATTAGCAGGTATTAGCCATGCGAAGAGGTTTGATAGACATGGAATATTTTCTCTGGAATGCCATAGTTTAACGGGGGACCTGATAGAATATAAAATTATGAGAGGTACAGACAATCAGAATCTTTTTCCCAGGGTAGAAATGTCAAAGACTAGTGAGCATACCTTTAATGTGAAGTGGGCAAAGATGAGCGGAACAGTTGTTGTTTTACACAGGTGTTTGGAAGCTCCGGCCAGGGGCGGTGTTTAAGTGGCTTTCAGATAGACATATGGATAATCAGGGAATGGAGAAACATGAATCATGTGCAGGCAGAGGCGATTAGTTTACCTTAGCATTATATTCTACACAGACATTGTGGCCCGAAGAGCCTGCTCCTGTGCTGTACCGTTCTCTGTTCTAAAATGTTTTAAAATAGTTGATTTTCAGTGCTCAAAAACCATGCACAATTAATCAATCATAAAGTACCGTTGGAAAATTACACATCAATAAAAATGTACACTATAAACATTCTGACCTGATGCTTCTCCCCAAAATGTTTCAGCTCCTTTTCTGCTCGCCCAAGAGCCAGTTCCTGCCGTTGTAGCAGCTGTTGAGTTTGTTGAAACAACTTCAAAACTTCCTGATGGAAACAAAGCACTTTAAATGTTAATTTACTTTTAATGTAACATGAAGAGCACAGAATGTCCTCTGGAACCTAACAAACATGTGTTTTCTTCTGCTGAGCATGTTTCTTATATTCACCAAAATGTATGTATACAGCTTGATAGTTCAAATATACACTTTTAGGTATGCTATTGTAAGTTTTAGATATCAAGGGAACAGTCAAAATGTATGGGTTTGGATTATTTTATAATTTGCGAACATTTAGGCAAATTCTTGAATCAATAATTAGCCAGCTGCCATTTGATTCTCAAGTCTTAGGATCTAATTTGAAAATTAGACAATGATGTAGCTATTTAAAAATGCTCCATCATAGATATTTGGGAAATATATAATTTAAACCCAATAAATTTTAAGTCAGGGATAAAATGAAAACAAAACCTAAACAAACTCTGAATTAAACAGTGTTAATACAATATTTAATTCAAATAGCTGAAAAAGCAGATGTGAGTATACAAACTGAGCAAAACTGATTGAAATCGGTAAGTTTTATTTTCTACAATTTTACAGGTTATATTAACCTGTGCACAAAAGAATTGTTAAATCTTGATTACATTTATTCCCCATGCGGAAGAGAAATAAACACTGAAATCATCCGCAAGCATCACACCAGCCAATTCTATAAACGAAAATATTCAACTTTAAACCGAACACGAACAGAAGCAGTCATGAACAGAAAATGGCGAGAGAGCTGAAGAGGTAGGAAAGAGGTGAAAGAGCGTATGGGGGTGGAAAGACCGGTGCAAGAGATGCAGCCAAATGCCAATTATTAACTCAGTAGTCCAACCCAACTTCTGACCCGATTCTTGCTGGCAGCTCTCTTCCTGGTACAACCCGACTCCCACTTGTGGTGACAGCTCACACAATGAAAACTATGAATTTAACTTACAGCTGATAAGTAAGCCCACAACTTAATTGCTTTCAGAATAACCTCACTGTTCATTTAACTGAGAACTGTATTGACAGGAACATTGCAAAATATTTCACAAAGCAATAAAACAGCTATTATGTAGACATGAGAAAGGTACCTATGTCACATACAGCAAGTAGGAAAGAGATGAATAAGTCAATCTGTTTTTTGAATAAATATTCATAGAAGATTTGGAGAATTTAGTGCTCATCATTAAAGAATACTGCAGAATTTTAAACATTCAATGGCAGTAAAAAAGGGGGAGTAATTGTGAGATTCAGAGCTTCACATATATATCTTTGAAGGAGGCACAATATGTTAACAAGCCTTTTAGAAAAAGGAATGAGATATTTAGCTGAATAAATGGAAGAATAAAGCACAAAACCAAATAATCCTAAAATTGACTAAATCACTGATTAGGCCTCAGTAGAATATTGTATGCATTTTTTGGCAGCACAAGTCTCTGGAAAGTGATTTCCATATAACTTTAAACGAACAGGAACAGAAGCAGTCATGAACAAAACAATGGCGAGAGAGCTGAACTTAGAGTAGGTAGGAAAGGGGAGAAAGATTTTACTATAGTAGTGCAAGTGATTTACTACAGTTAAATTAGGAAACAGGACTTTGATTATGAGAAGAGACAAGGTCATTTGCGAGTATTCTCCTAAGATAACAATAGCAAAGGATACATTTTAAAATGATAAAACATTTATTTAGATTGGGAGAAAACATTTCCAGGTTATTTGGAAAATGATTGCCAGAGGTGAAATGCTGATAATGTTTATTTCACGCACATAATACATTGAAGAATCAGCTTCAAAATATACTTGTGAAAAGGAAAATACAAGACCAATGGGTCAGAGCAAGGAAGGGCTCAAGGAAAGAGTGTTCACGTAGCGGCCCTGTTTCCACCAATCTTTCCATCACCACGCACAAGAAGCGCTGGGCAGACACCATTGTATGCAAATGCCGAGAAGTGTGTTCAGCTCTGGCTGAACAACTTCTAATCTTGTGTGTGGACTGGATAAGAAGAAGAGCAAGGAACACAGAATATTTTGTTGAGAGACGTCATAGGCATGTTGGGCTGAATGGACTCCTTGTGCTTTGTTTGATATTATTCAGTTCAACTCGGGGTGGAAGATTGCAACCTTCACGTTGTCCGCCTGTTTCAACAAATGCAATTAACCCGGCATGTACAATCAAATAGGATCAAATAGAACAAGTTGTCCTACAGCTTTAGGCTGTGCACGCCATACGGAAGAAGAAGATGATTCAATTCAATCTTGCAACATTAAGCAAGCTTTAGATGGGAAACTAAGCTATCTTTCTTTCCCAGTAAATTTAACAAATGATCAAATTTAATCAAATTATCAATTATATTTAACAATATAATCACTTGACCAATTGCTGGAAATGATTCATTAATTTATTAGTGGGAGTTAGTTGGGGTACAGTTACCAGAGGAAAGCAGAGCCAGGCTCCAGCTATTCAGTATGGGTCGGTTTATGCCATACTGTGGATATTTGCCACATCCCTCTGTTGGCTCAAAAGATTCAGCACACATTTCAATCAAAATATCTGACAGGAACTCTGTGCCCCAGCCAATTAAAGCAGGATTTGTGAAATATTCTGCAGGTCATTGCATTTAAACTTTGTGCACATCAAATGCTCAAAATTATCCCAGACAATTCCCGATTAGATTATTTTGTGCTAACTGACTTCAGTTTAATGGAAATCTTGGTTATACTAAATTACCATTATTTAGAATTCCACACAATATTTCCCCCACAAGACTAAACCAATCTTAGTCAAATTTTAACATTGAATATTCATGAAAAATTTTCAGCACTAACTAAATTGTCAGGAATAAACAGAAACCACAAATAGAATATGCAGAAATATTTGTTTAAAACTGTGCTCTATTCCTAACATGTGACACATCATTATACAACTAAATTATTTAATGAATTAAATACAAAGAGCTCAAGGGAATGCTACCTGATTAGCTGCAGTATAACATCCCCTTAAAGCCGTAACATGGCTCTGAAGAATGTTAGTGAATATTTATTTTATTTATTGCTGTGGTCAAGAATGCTCTGAATGAAAGAATAGAATAATATAAAGAATTAATAAGCATGGTCAAGTTTTTGCTATTGATGGTATAGGTAGATAAACAAAAAGTACAACTGTGTTTTCCCATCAGTCTACTTACAGTTGCAAATATGTTAGCAATCACGAGCATGTCCTACAAGTCCATAGCTCCCTGAAAGTGGCAATGTAAATACATGGAGTGGCAAATAAGACGAACGGCATGCTTGCCTTCATTGATCGAGTACTTAATTGAGTACAAGGTCATGTTATGCCTCATTTGCAGTTTTGTATGCCGTTTCGGTTGCCCCATTACTAGAAAGATGTGGAAGCTTTGGAGAGGGTGAGAGGCTGCAGAAGAGATTCATCAGAATGATGCCTGGATTAAAAGGTATTAGCTATAAGGAGAGGTTGGACAAACTCAGATTGGTTTCCGTGCAGCATTGGAATTTGAGGGGGGACGAACTAAAAATATATAACATTATGTCTACCTAAAATTATGAGAGCATAGAGTAGATAGAACCTTTTTCCCCCAAGTTGGAAATCCTGAAGACTTGAAGATTGAGAAAGGGGGGTGGAAAGTTTAAAGGAAATGTACGGAGAAAGTTTTATTTTCACACACAGTGTGATGGGTTCCTGGAAATGCGCTGCCAGGGGTGATGGTGGAAGCAGACATGAGAGTGGCATTTAAGGCACTAGGAAAATGCAGGGAATTGACGCATGCAGTCAGAGGAGATGTATGTTGGGCATGGACAATGTGTGTCGAATTACCTGTTTCTCTGCTGAACCGTTCTATGTGTAGGTTGAGAATACATATGACAATTCAGGCTTAAAAATTAAATGCTAAAATTGCAGTAAACTCTTATGAATATTTCAGCTCATAAATAAGATTAATTCAGTTACTAAATGGTTTTAACCCAACCTGTTTCTCTTCTTGAACAGCTGATGTATCTTTAGACAGCTTCTTGTTTAATTCAATTTCCTATGCAAAAACATATGTAAAAGTTAATAAATTCTTGCACAATCAGTTTGACCAAGGTCAGCCTAAAATTACTATTTAAATAATTCTGAACCAGTCTAACAAGCAATGCATCAGATAAGATCTCAGAGTTTCTAGTCTTAGAGCTAATCTGAGAAATGTAGCCCATGCAAGCATATTAAAACCGGCAATGCTACTCAGTGAGACAATAGTACCTTGAGGAAGTGTGGAGGGAGATAGGAGCTTACAAAAATAGGCCTTGCCCAACTTTTCACCATGTATCATTTCCACATATCCTCAATTTATGATTGCAAGAGCAACTGCAAAGGTTCCAGAGCTACCCTTGGCCAGTCTTATGGAGGCAAATGACGGCATGGGTAACTGGTATGCATCTACTACACCGCGTCAATGCGTTGATAAAAAAAAGATTTGATAAGGGTAGTGATAGAGTGGTAGAAAAAAAGTAATTATTTTACTACATCAGCCCCTGCTCCTAAATCCTGTGCCACAGTAAATAAGGTCTCTTTTTGGAGATGGAGGTGATTTTTTAAAACATTATTAAATTTGTTGCTGATAATATATTATTTTACTTTCATGGCATTAGACATAATTTTAATTCTCAAATTAAAAATCATAATGAGGGTGAATTGAAAAAATCATTTCCATTCAAAATACAGTGATTCTAACACTACAAGAGAGAATAAATTAAGATGCCTATTTGCCATCACCAGCCTGCCAGAATCGCAGACAAGATTATCCCCATTCTATATTTAGAAGTAACAAAATATATATATTAAATGAATCCTGAGGAAACACACTGCAAAATAATTTGCGCTTAGTGCCATAATCTACTTAGTGCCATTTAAATAGTACATAGTGATTAAAATTTCAGTTTATTATGAAACCATCTGCAGTTTCTGCTTCAGTTCTTGCAGCTGTTGTTGCTGTGTTGTAAGATGGATGTTGTCTTCGCCCAGATTGTACTGAGAAGTGACCTTGGATCTTATCAAGTCCGCAGTTACTTTCTCCAGTTCCTGAATACAGACAAAAGTGTACAATAGGTCATTTGAATATCATCCACTTTGAAAATGCCATCCCCTTTTATTTATTTTTTAATAAAACAAAAAATCTAAACAAATCAGCACATGCAAACAAAAACAAGTCTGTGGCAAGTCAACGGTGCTTATACCTAGTCCTTCTACTTCAATTGTTTGCATTTCAATTGCGCAAGAATAATTTAAATATAAATCATTAATTTACTCTCCTGTTTGAACTGATGGGTGTAAAAAAATAAATGCTCTGCGCTTTGATCTCAATTAATGACAACTTATGGAACTTCAAGCCATAAATATGCTGCCCTTTTCTCCCCCACCCGCTCCCTTTCTGTAGCAGGGTAGTCTGCTTTATATCCTTCTCTCCTTGAGCACATTGACATTTACTCAGACAAACGGCAGAGGTTATGAATGTAGCTCTCTGATAGCATCAAGGATTCTTGATGATGCCATCATATTCAACTAAGCATTCAGCACAGTAATAGTTTTATCAGGAAAATGTTTGGTCTGTTTAGCTTTTCTCCAAAAAACTGGAATTCCTTCTTATCGCATTACAATTGTTCAACTGCTCTGGACTAAATCAAATAATGGTACAAATAAGTTTAATTTTGTATGGCACTACAAACTGCATTTTCTGCATCTATTTCCTATTTAAAACATGAAATGCAGAATGTTACTATATTTGCATTTGTGAATAATAATATAACAATGCAGCAAGCAGTAGCCAACATTATAACATAGAAGGACTGTAAACAGTAACAAGAAGAGACCATTCAGTCCATCAAACATATTCAGCTTTTAGTAAATTCAAGGTGATCTGTCGGCCAAGTCCATTTACTTATTTGGCTCCTTATTTTTAATGTACTTGGCCCATAAAAAATTCTTAACCTACAAAATGGCGATCAACATTTAATAATTGTATCATATTTTTCAGAAACAGTAATGCATCTCCTTCATCTTGCATTAATAATATCAGCCAAATCTTATCCCAAGTAACTAAAAATGATGTTGCCTCAAACAGATTCTAAGGTGAAAGAAATGTTATCATTTTCAAAACAAAATGAAAATTACCACTGAATCTGTAGTCCTGTGAAAATCTGCTAGTAAGCAGAATATTAATATTGCAACTATTTTTTAAATTATGCTAGCTCACACAAATAACATTTCAAAAGAAAATGAAATAGGTTGTAATTTTAAAGTGCATGTTGATATTTGCGAGAGGAATAATATTTTGTAAAGTTAGTTCCTAAGTACAGATGCCATTATTGTCTTAGCATGTTCTTTCCGTACTCAGTGTTCACGAGGGAGTAATTTAGATTATAATACATCATGTTTGTAGCACAAATATTACACTGAAATACTGAAGAATGCTTTTCTTCATATACAATTAATCATGATACTATTTAGCATTCATTCTCAAGAATGTGTTTTTATAGATATGCCAATTTCCTTCCTCATTTATTAAATAGTAAATTCTCCATTATACAAGGAGCTATATTTTTTTGGCAACAGTCTTCAAAAATAATCTCAGAGGTAGGTGAAGAGGTTTACAGATGGCATTCCAGAACTGAGGAATAGAGAGCTTAAGGCATGGGTGCCTAGATTTGGCACGCACTAAGATGCTAGATTTTGAAGATTGCTGGGATCTTGAGAAAACTGGAAAATATTACAGTCTTAGGGTAGGGCAGAGCAAGGCCATGGAAAGACTTTAACACAAGGATAAACATTGTAAAATTAATAACTTGATGGATTAAAAAACAATATTGGTGAGTGAGTACAGAGTAAAGAATTAATTTGATGTGCATTAAAATGCAAGAACTAAAGATGACACTTAACATGTATGGAAGATGAGAGTTCAGCCAAGTGAAAATCGGAATATTTGTTTAGAAGAAACCAATACCTAGACTTTGAGCACTGGCTATGCTAAGGCAAGGCCAGATGCAGACAGTGTTACAGACAATGTTTAAGATGGAGAAGAAATTGAGTCGAAAAATCAATCCAAGGTCCATATGACCTCCATCACAATTCAACCCATTGGTACCAAGAAGGGAAAGCAATTGGTCATGAATGAACAAAGTTTGTTACAGTTTGTGACAAACAATTATAGATTACAACATTTAAAGGACACCTGGATAGGGAAGGTTTGGAGGACTATGGGCCAAATGCACACAATTAAATGTAACTCAGGTAGGCAAGCTGGTCAGCATGATCAAGTTGGATCACAAGCCCTGTTTCAATGTTGTATGATTCTATGACTTAAATGAATTGATGGGACGGGATGGGATTGGATCTGGACAAACAATCTGATAACAAACAGAAAATTGTGGAACACGGTTCCATATCAAAGAACATAATGCCTCCCATTAATCTTGCAAATCTTCTGGGATGTACAATTAACGATTTCCCTGATTTATGCTGCAATCCATACCTAATCCCAATCATATTATAGCTCTACCTAACAACTTTAATGCAATCAAATGAAGTCTGCGTTGTGTAATGCAATGCATAATCCCAACAAAGGAACTGCGAACATTCTTAGGTAAACTTTACTAAAAAATATTCTTTAAGAATACAACTCCTTTAATATTTCCATCTATTCTTATGCGTTCATGTATAGGATTCTGTCTCGGTCAGAGAATGATACAGCTAGGAAGCAAACCTTCAGCCTAACAAGACTACACCAGCCTTTATGCACCTAATATAATTATACAAATCCATTTTATTATCACGTTGTCACGAACCCCTCCAGATTCTACCACTTACCTACATTTTAGGGACAAATTACAGGAGTTTGGAGCACCTGGAGGAGTCATGCTTTAATAGAAACTGAACATTATATAGAAAAAGACTGATAACTAAACTAAACATAATGAGAAGAACTGAAATTGTAAAAAGACAAACAGGGTTTTTGTCTATATACAGATTACCAGCATCAATTTGTACACAAAACAACAATTTTAATCAATTGACCAGTTTTCTTTCCATTAAAGATTTTTCCAAAGTAAGAAATGTTACTAGGGAATACAATATTGTCCATCAGAGGCACTTAGTACCTTGTTTAAGCACTCTTTGAATTGTGTCAGCATGAAATAATGTCATTTAACCCTTTCAATCTGCACAAGCACTTCACTCTTAGTTCCATGACCTAGCTACTTTTAGCAACCTTTGTCAATCCAAACCACTCCTCCTTTAAATGTGACTGAATCCATTCCACCACCCTTTCAAGAAGTGAAATGAAAGTGACATCCCCGACTGAAAGATTTTTCTCCTGTCATCCCTGGGTGTTTTGCCAATCATCTTAAATGTGTGTCTAGTTCTCAACCCTTCTGCCATGAATGATGAATCCCTGTATTTATTTTGTCTAAATATTTGATGCTATTTAACACTTGTACAAAATTATTTCTCAATTCGGTCTTGTAAGAACAATCCGAAATTCTCCAGACTGTCTGCATATCTTAAAATCTTATAACTGATTTTTTTGTTAAACTTTAATGCAGTGACTAGAATTGACACAATGCACTAGCTGTGGCCAAATCAGCGTTTTATGGGGATTATCTCCCTTGTTTTTGTGCTACGTCTGTTTGTAAAGCCCAGGTTCCCATGTGCTTTTTCAGAAGGGAACACATACAGGAAGAAAGCATTTTTGTTGTTCATTCATAAGGGAGGCCTTGAAGATATGAATGCTCAGGAATGTAGCCAAGTGGGGGAGAAGAATCAAGTGAAAATGAAGTTATTGATAAGTGACAGGGGAAAACGCCAACTGGGAACAGAATAACAGGATTACTCAGAACATATACACACAACAAATCCATAATGCTGTTCGCTCCAATCTGCCCATTGTTGTGCTTTTAATACCAAAACACTCCTACTGCAATCAGCAACTTTCCATCATTCCACCTAATTCTTCTTTTAAACAACAATCTTTAATAAACTTTATTAAACAGTGTCAGTTCAGCAGGCCATATAATGCAAAAAGGGTCTAATATGCCATGGACCCATTCACCTGAGGAACTGGATTGGAAATACCAAACTGATTTCACAACAGACTCCAAGTCAGAATATGAAGTAAACTGCTTTTCTATAAGAACCAAACTCCTAGTGGCAAATGGGCAATGTCTAATCACTGTGCTTATTTAAATATGGGAAAATTAGTTTTTAATTGTTTGCAATATTATTAATCTGCACATATATACCATTAATGAACAAAGGAATGCAGTCATTAACAACTCCATTAAAATAAACAGGTTATCACCTCCATTAAATGACAGATTAAAAATTTAGCATAAGAGCATTAAGCATTATAGGCAGCGGTGCCAATAATTATATTTAACCTAAAATGTTTGGAAATGCTAGCTGCTAAATGTTTAAAATCCAAATGTTTAAAATCTAAAAGAATGAAGTTAAATTTACTTCTGTAGACGAAAATTATCTTGTCACTTTTCCCCTTGTACAATTTACTTCAGTGCTTTTTCATTGTGATGAAATGTAATTAGTTTTGTGAGATAAATTTGAGCTCACCATGGATGAATATTCATGATCTGGTTTATTGTCTATGCTTATATTTTTTAAACAACCATACTTTCTCTTAAAACCTACATGCACACACAAAATATATACGTATGGATTTCAAATATGATACTAGGGTAATAAACTTGCATGTGCACAGTTTTGTTAATGAAAATTCTTACTGCGTTTGCCTTACTAATTTAAAACTGGTTCATTTTAAATCAGTTAAAGCCTCTACTAAAATAACAATGAAGGCAATGTTACTTGAGCATATTAGCTTTAATCTATTAATGGTGAACTCTAGGGTTTTAAATGAGCACCATTTAGAGTTAATAATTGAATCTAAATATTCCAGTAAAGGGTGTAAATCAGTTTTTTTTAAACAAGTGACAGAATCATTAAGTAGCTGTTATGCCTCTTAAAAATATTACTATAATTATAGCAAATTGCCAGCTATTTAGATTTTAGCACTGATAATTTCACATCTCCATATAAATCTCCACAGAACATCAAGTTGCATAACAGAATTTATTAATAATAATCTTAATAAATAATTGTGAACACACAACTGTAAAATTCAGTCAGAGAATAATTATAATGCATTAATACTGACCATCAATGCAATTACATGCCCTCTAAGCAAAATTAAATTCCATTTTTTCTCAATGTTATTAACTGTGATTGGTGTCCCTTAGCATCCAGACACTGATGTTCAACTGTACATAAAATAGGTGAATCCTTCACTGCGGCTACACCAGAAAGGATTTTATCAAAACAGAAAAACGACTCAAATATTTGTAGACAAATAATTAGAAATTCTTCCCACACACAGTAAGAGATATTGGTATTTATTGGGTAAAGAGCTATGCTCTTCTGTAGCTATGCTGTAATTTTACGGTTATAAAAAGGCATGGTAATCTATTTCCATCAAAGGCAAAAAAATTAACATCCTCAAATAAGATGATAAAGCTAACTTGGGTGACAATCAACAGAGCTGTGCCAGCTGCCTATACTTCATGGGGCCAGATACAGAGATCCGATCAAGCTGACTGTCGTCACTTGAGAGGAAAGTAAGGCCACAGCAGTTAAGTCTCAAGCAATGAACTATTGAGGCCTTACTGGGCACATCACTCCACCCCTCCCTGGAATGCCTTCAGCAGAAGCTTCATCACCCGTGAAAACCTACAGTCTAAAGGGGCATTTAAACCATTAAAATGGTGGTAAATTTTAAAGAAATAAGAATTATTTAAAAGTGGGTCCTAAAATTAATTAATTCAAAGCACTAAGAAATAATTAACCACATCAACATAAATTAAGTGAAAAAGATAGCAAGACCTATTCAAATTAATTGGGTCTCCAGTCCAATGTCAGGTTGACTGGATTTGATCGCAAAGGTGGATTGCCCAGTGGTACGCAGCAGACTCCAAGCTAGACAGGACCCTGCCTATGGACTCCTCATGGAATCCAGTTATGAAGCAGGGCAACACATGTGCCGCTATACAGCAGTCAACACTTCCAAATTTATAAAGTATCCACATCTGTTAACAGATCCTGCTGTTCTTTTCAGGACCAGTGGTCACAGCTACTATGATTTGACACAACGGAATTAGATGGCGCAGAAGGCCAATTCTGTCTGTGACTATTAAAAATTATAAACATTCTTTCATAGAAAGAGTTATTTGAATGTGGAATACTTTCCCTCAAATATTAATGACAAATTAAGTTCAGAATTTAGAAAAGTAATTTCAATTGGGAATCAAAGGGCAATGGATCTGGAAAATCGACTTGTTTAGGAACAGGAAATAAGGTTCAAATAGCCCCTAACAATGTTTTATCTCTTTGTAAATATAGATCCAAATAGAAAATAGAAAATTTCTTAAAGACAAGCCCTAAATTGTACAATGTATGTCTCCTTTGACAGAAAATATTTTCTTAAAACATTGTTTGAAGGACTATCTCCATAAAATTTAGATCTGGATAATCTCCCAATTGATCTTGAGTGAAAATATTTCATGTATTTCATGAACGACAAACAAGTAATTCTATTAGTATCTACAACAAATAATAAAATTAAGCATATAATTTAGTTCAGACCTTCAAGTCCCCATTCTACGTGATCACAACTGATCTGCGACCTAACTCCAGATATTTACCTTTGCCCAAAATCTGAGTCTGTTTGGCTAACCAATCTCATAGAATCATAGAATCATAGAAAATAGGTGCAAGAGTAGGCCATTCGGCCCTTCGAGCCTGCACCGCCATTCAATATGATCATGGCTGATCATCCAACTCAGTATCCTGTACCTGCCGTCTCTCCATACTCCCTGATCCCTTTAGCCACAAGGGCCACATCTAGCTCCCTCTTAAATATAGCCCATGAACTGGCCTCAACTACCTTCTGTGGCAGAGAATTCCACAGACTCACCACTCTCTGTGTATTTGATTCAAATTTCCAGCATTTGTAGGTTTTTATAATTTTCATTAACATGTGTGTCTCCTGCAGAAAATGCTGACTTACTTACTGAGGTTTTTTTACCGAATTGTCTACTATTGTTTCATTGCTGCAGCATTTTTAGGTAAGGGCAGGAGCCGAGAGATGTTAATTTCACTGTAAAGTCCTGCACTGCTGTACACTGGAGAATTTACCACAGCGGTAACCATGGTAATTAACCATTGTTAATGTCTATAACAATGTCAGAACAAAATATCAACGCTAAATTTAGATGACGTATTCCATGAGCAATTTAAATAAATGCACTATTATAATTTTGTAGGTCACTGTTAAAATCCATTTTAGCCCCCTCTGTGCATCTGACACAAACTACTTATTCATTGCAACCTGATGTATTGCTCCACTGACACACTTTGCCAAAGTCAAAGGAATGCAAGTCCTCCCTTGTGATTCCTCATTCTATAAGATGCACGTAACTTTTACATGCCAATTGGTGGTTAGTTTATAGCTAACACCGTAAAAAAGTACTAAAAGTCCATTAACAAGAAAATAAAGTAATAAAAAGGAGAAAATAAGTGGCAGAGAATGGCAGGGTTGAGAAAGTTTATTTTAAAATGAAAGCAAAGAAATAGGTAGAACTGCAGTTCAATGGTTCACATATATCACTGCCTTAGCTCAGAAAAAAAGTTACTCTATCACTGTTTCTTACATCAAGAATGTTATCACTACTGTAAAAATTCCTCAATTATTACATAGACATTGTAAATCACTTTTGAAGATTTTCTGGCAACCATTTCTCATGAAATCATAGCTACATTCGAAAGAATCCATTTCCAACATTAGTAATATTAAACAGAATAAATCTTCTCAATTAAATTTAAGATGTAAGAAGATGAACTGTTAATCCAATCCCCTTTAGGAGTTCAATGGTGCCATATTTTACTTGCCTGTTTTAAGTCATGTATAGCATTCTCCTGATTTTTATTCACAGTCATTAGCTTCTTGTTCAATCTTGTTGCTTCATCCACTGTAACAAAAAGTATTTTGAAAATCACAAAAAAATGACATACTAATCTGAAAGATAATCCTCTTTTGGACAGTTTTTATCTACTGTATAACTGTGTGCCCATGCTAAATTTGATAGGCCTTATAAAAAGTATTTTCAAGGTAACTGGAATTGATTTTATTCATTCCACAGCTATCTAAGTTACACTCGGGTAATGTCATTGTTAGATTGCACTAACACGTATATCATCATGATCTTAATCAAACTCTTGTTACAGCCCTGGGTTGCTACAAATGAAAATCTGAGCTGTTAGAGAGTGGAATACTATGATTCAGTCAACATATGAGGCAAACACCCCCACCTTTCAAGTGAGGAATAAGCAGATGATAATATGAAGTAATGAGGAATGCTTGATACTGGGGATTAGTTCTGCAGATGTCTCAAAAGAGAATAACACAAATATAAGAGTGAAAAAAAAACCCTTATCCATGCTTTACTAATTTTGGCTGGTTTAGCAATGCTTTGGCTTCTTTGACACTTGATCGGGGTCAATTATAGCTTAATAGAATAATCTCATCACAACTCACAGTTTAAGAATAACATTTAAAAAAATTGATTTTCACAACTCCCAAATAGTAACTTCTTCAGATACATGCAAATCAGCGATTATATATGAAAGCATCTGTCGGGATTTGAAGTTGAGAGGCAATCTCAAATAGATGGCTGCCTTAAAATATCACCATATAAAGTCAAATTCATCTCCTATATGATGTACTTCTATCAATAACCTCTCCATCATCTAGCAAGTATAAGATCAATTGGGAAAAATACATAAATGTGCTAATACCAGATGAAATATGGGAGGAAAGCCTCAAACTTATACATTGGTGCTCAAACAATGCTAGACACTGCCTCATACAGTTCAAAATTATACATAGACTTCACTACTCCAAGGCAAAAATACACAGTATATATCCAAATGTTTCTCCTACTTGTGATAAATGTCACTCCTCAGATGCTACTCTTTTTCATAACTTTGTATTGTGCCCAAAACTCACCCCTTTCTGGTCTGATATATTTAAGAATATTTCAGACATTCTTAACATCCCATTAAACCCCGAGCCCTTATTAATCATCCTCGGGGTATCTGAAACATCAAGCCAACTCACAACTGCTCAACGACAATTCCTCTCCTACTATCTCATTACGGCAAAGAAACTACTGCTCATGTCATGGAAAAAAACAACAGCACCCAATTTCAGAATGTGGCTTCATGACTTGACCAGTACATTACATTTAGAAAGAATAAGATATGTTCCAAAGGATAGAGTCAACCAATTTAATAAAATCTGGCAACCATTTATGTCATTTCTTGCACAGAAGAATATTGACTCATAACACAAACCCATCTACACTCTAAACCATCCATTTTAATGAAATTATGAGTAAGGGATAGAAGACAAGAGAGTTAGAAGCTGTAGAAACAAGAGTCTTCACAAAGAATTATTGCACTGAACTGCTCCCTATGTACTGTAGTTGCCTTCTGCACATGTACTTATTTATTTTTATTATCTACTCATCTACATCTTTTCTCATCCATTATTTATCTATTTATTTATTTCTTTTTTTAATGTTGTTTTTATAAACATGCCCGTCCATATTGTTTGTATAATACTCAAAGGTTCTGTTTTGATATGTACATTTGGAAAAAATGAGCTTGGATATGGCAACATAAACTGTACCCATTTTTTTTGATGGCTCAATAAAATTTATTATTTAAAAAAAAAATGATTTTCACAAATATAAATTACATTAAAAACAAAATTATTTAAGATTTAAAATGTTTTATTTATGAATGTGGATCTAGTGCAAGCATCTTTAAGAACATTAGAATGCAAGAAATAAAAGCAGTACGAGGCCAGATGGCCCTGCAAGAGTGGTCCATCATTCATCAAGATCATGGCTAATCCTTCAGCTCAACACCATTTTCCATCATTATGCTCATATCCCTTGGTTCCCTTAATGCCCAGAAATCCTACAGACTGAATTTAATTACAACTTCCATAGTCATCCAAAGTAACAAATTCCAAAAGTTCACCACTCTTCTGAGTGAATTAATTTCTCCTCATCTCAGTAAAGGCTTACTAAACTAATGGTCACCAAAGGCACAGGCTCCATTGGGAGAATGATCCCCAAATTCTCCCATTCCAATCAATTTTGATCACTATTTATGAAAAAACAAGATATTTAAAAGAATTCCTGAAGGAATAACCACCCACATTTTTGTTAACAACAAAAGATTAATCAAAACAGCAGGTGAGCTATTAGAGTGATTCAGCTCCAGGTGACAGAATTGACGTAGGAACCATGGCTTCCAAGTTCAGCCTTCCTAACGTGCAGAATGACAAGTAGGACTTTCACAGTGAACAATATGGTCATGGGACACGTTGTAGTACAGAGAGATCTAGATGCTCAAGTGCTTAGCTCTCTGAAAGTGATGTCACAGGTTGACAGGGTGGTGAAGAAGGCACTTAGCTTGTTAGCCGTCATCAGTCAGGCTATTGAGTACTGGAATTGGTTCATTTTGTTGTAGTTATATAAGACATCAGTGAGATCAGACGAGGGAATGAGCCCCAACGGTTAAAAATGTATAGTATAAGGGGAAACTTTGTTCTGTATCCTTAACTCTGCATTGACAAGAATCCAAACAAGTCTTAGCTGTTGTACGCATTTTGAGTTGGTCTAAGAAAATCTGCAACCAAGTCTTGTTATAAAAGCAGCAGAAATGAGAAAGAATATAATCCACAGAATATTCACTGCCCTGCCCTTAAGCATAAGGCAACATAAACCAGTAGGCCAACAATCAAAACATAAATTATAGTAGAGCCTGCCAGAAGGCAGCAGGCTCTAATCTGTTTTACAACTGCTTGAGATTTTTCAACATTATTGTTTAGACAGTTCAGGGCTGATGGACTGGCAAGCATGTAAGCAATGATGATTCACACTGTCCGATAGACAATTATTATGCCAAGTTGCAAGTGGCTCATTTACACTGATATTTCGGCTGCCCTCAGATATTTTATTATACTGCACTGGTGATTTAGAGTTTATAGAGGCTGCTGATGTTGCTTCAGTTGCCACTACAATGTATTTTAAATGCAGGAGATGGTCTTTTCCTATATCTCTAAAAAGTCTGAAGAAGGTTACCGACTAGAAATGTCACCTATCCCTGTTCTCCAGAGATGCTGTTTGACTCGCTGAGTTAATCCAGCACTTTGTGTCTTTTTTCTGCTATCAAAGAGGAGGTGGTGCTGTAACTGTTCCGCACTGATTTTGTCAGATGATGAGGAAGTCAAGGATCGAGTTACAAAGGGAGGTAGAGGTAGAGAGTACCAGGCCTTGGAGCTTGGTGATGAGTTTGATGGGACCAACAATGATGAAAGCGAAACTCGATCAACAACTGCCTGACGTATGAGTCCCAGTAATCCAGGGGACGGCAGCCTTTTCTGCCAAGGGGCCAGGACATATGTCTGTGAGCGGTTGGCGGGCCACATCTATCACTTGTACACATGGATCCCACCCCCATCCCGCCCCGGATGGCAGGCATCAAATCACATGTTCACATAGATCCTGCCCCTTCAAGGATGCCACCCAGAGCACTGAGCTCAAATATCATACTCACTCAACCCTGGCCTACTGACAACCCCGATCCCGACAGTGAAGCCCAGACACAGAAGGTGCTCCACCGTGCCGGAGGCTTTGCACAGGATGCAGTACAGCCAAATCACCTTCCAGGTACCAGAGGTAGAAAAAAATGCTGGAGAAACTCACTCCGACATTTTTTCTACCATCGAATTTTTCCCGCATCTGAAGTTCTTTCTTAAACATTCCAGGTACCGGAGATGACTGAAGTCTGCGGGCCAGATGATCGAGGAAAAAAAACTCCTGCTGGCCGGATGATTTCGGGTTACGGGCCGGATTCGAGCCATGGGCCGTAGGTTGCCGACCCCTGCAGTAATCCATATATTCCAGAACAGAGTGGAGAACCAGTGAGATAGCATCTGCTGCTTACCTGTTGCAGCGACAGGCAAATTGCAACATATTGCACCAGCACAATATTAACTTAAGATGATTCAAATAGACTGAAAACTTTTAACTTTCTACTTGATCTCAAAATGTATCATGTTATTTTCAGTGTACTAATTAAAATAGATGGAGGAATATGTTGTGTTGATATACAAAGTTTATTTACCATTCTGCTCTAGTTTTCCATGAGCTTGTATGACTAACCCACACTGATGACTTATTGCCGCAAACCGTTTCTCAACTTTACCCAGTTGACTAAGCTGGTTATCCTTTGCTATGTTCTGCAAACGTACTTTTTGCTCCTGGAAAACAAAAGATAAAAATGCATCTAAACACTATTGCTAGTACAATTTTAAAGATATTATAAACATCCTGACGATAATATAATTTCAGTTCAGTTCAGCTTAGTTTATTGTCACGTATACCAAGGTACAGTGAAGCTTTTGTTGCGTGCTAATCAGTCAGCGGAAAGCAAATACATGATTATAATCCAGCCATTTACAGTGTATAGATACATGATAAGGGAATAACGTTTAGTGCAAGGTAAAGCCAGTAAAGTCCGATCAAAGATAGTCTGAGGGTCACCAATGAGGAGATAGTAGTTCAGGACGGCTGATAACAGCCTGATAACAGTGGTAGTATATTACCACACTCAGATTTGGTGAGGCCTTGGGTACATTGAAATGTACCAAGAAGGATTTGAAAAACGAGAGAAGGCCAGCAATGATCAGGACTGGGAGAAGAAGATTGCAGTGTGGGTAAGAAGATTACGAATAATAAAGATTATAAACCTGCATGTATACAATGTTGTTAAAGTGATCCCAAGGTATTCTGCTGAAATTTAGAAAAACAATAACAACCGAGCAGGAGCTTATAAAAAGGAATGATCGAAAAGGTGGTCACTGAGATCAGTGAGATGGAGAGGTTTACAGAGGGAATTCCAGAGCATAAGGCATGACCACTAATGATAGGCAGTGGAGTATGCACTGAAGGTCAGAGATAGAATATGAAGGACTGCAGGGTGAGGAGCAAGACCCAGAAAGGATCTGACCATGAGAATTAAGAATTTTAACATTCCGGCAATGGTGGATCCGGAACCAAGATAGATCATTAAGCACAGAGGCGAGTGTGAGAATGTTGGATGAAACATGTATACATGTATAGCAGAGTTTTGATGAGTCGACGATTAAACAATGTGGAGGATGACAGGGGAATTACTGGAATTAGAGTTCCACAGCACAGAAACAGGCCCTTCGGCTCAATTCATGTTGCCAACTCAGCTAGTTTCAATTGCCTGAGTTTATCCTTTAGTCCTCTAAACCTTTCCAGCTATGCACTTGACCAAATGTCTTTTAAATGTTGCAATTGTACCCAGCTCTACCTCTTCATCTGGCAATTTGTTCAATATACCTGTGTGTTGAGAAAATTGTCCCGCAGAATCCTTTTTAAATCTTTCCTCTCTCACCTTAAAACTGTGCTCACTAGTTTTAGCTTCCCCTACTTTGGGAAAAAGACTGACCTTATCTATTCACTTCATGATTTTACATACAAGGTCACCTGTCAGCCTCTGATATTCCACTGAAAAAAGCTCCATAGACCTCGTATAACCCAAGCTCCCCAGTCCCAGTAACTACTTGTAAACCTTTTCTGTACGCTTAGTGGCATTCTTCCCATGGCTAACAGGCCAAGTTTGCACACAATAACCTAATTGTTCAGTTTTCATGCTAAATTCAGCAGCAAAGACTGGAAAGATTATGGAGGTAGAATGAGGCAAAACATCATTAATGTGAGTGTTTCAGATAATACTCTGGGATAAGGGAAACATACAGAAGATGAAAGGAATTGACCAGAATCAACAAGAGAACATTCTGTTTTTTTCAAGACAGAGTTTAGGATGGGAAACAATGGGGTCAAGAAGCAGTGGGATTATGATCTATACGAACAGGGCACTTGACACATAATAAAACTACACGGTTCGTTCAGCAACTGTCATATTGAGAATACAAAGAAATATACAGAATGTTTATATTGTCTAGATAATCTTAATTTTTACATTTCGGTCTCCAAAAAATCTCAACAATTGTAGTACAAACAGGATTTATAAGCAGGTTATCAGTATTTACTGCCTGAAATAAGTTGAACAATCAGTTATCTGCCATTGAAGCTATACTTGACCTTTCTGTTCTGGGCATCTTCCATAGTCAGTGAGGCCCAGCGCAAATTGGAGGAACAGCACCTCATATTTCGCTTGGGTAGCTTGCATCCCCAGAGGTATGAACATTGACTTCTCCAACTTCAAATAGCCCTTGCTGTCCCTCACTCTCCATCCCTCCCCCCTTCCCAGTTCTCCCACCAGTCTTAATGTGTCCGATAACATTCTATCTCTGTCCCGCCCACTCCCCTGACATCGGTCTGAAGAAGGGTCTCGACTCAAAAAGTCACCCATTCCTTCTCTCCAGAGATGCTGCCAATCCCGCTACGTTACTCTAGCATTTTGTGTTTACTCTTGCAGTGTTTGAGGTTCCAGTCACTGCTTTCCTCTTACCTAATAGTGTTGGTCTATCTCATTAATATTTTCTACCTGCAACTCCTCAACCTCTCCATGTGTCCTGACAATGACTGGACAGCAAAGTTTTCCTTACCAGCTCACTTAGTTTCTTCTCCAGATTATACTTGGAAACCTACAGAGACTTAGTGTTAATAATTTTGTAGATTGAAAATAACAAATGAAAACAAAGAAATGCAATTGTTCAAAACCTGTCACAAAATCACTTCAAAAACTACAAGCACAATGTGATTCATCATAATCTATTTAATATACATTTCGTAATGTACTGCAAAACATCGAGGAAAGACACACAAAACACCAAGAAAAAAACATATGGTATAAAATTATTTAACTATCAATACTATTATCCTTTTCTATAGTTAATACGACTGCAACACAATACTTAACGTACACCTTCTAAATATATTATAATAATATGCTCAAATTCAGGAGACAATTTGAAGCACTAAGGTTAATTTATATTTATTACACTTCATATATTCTGAGTTGTATTTGTTGAAAGATTTATTAAAGATGCTGGCTTCCTGCTATCTCACACAAAGTGATTTAAAGAAACCTTTGGGGACTGGCAATTCTGTAAAGCAAGTGGCACAGAATATTTCAATTTAAAATGCGAGATGAACCTTGATCCTCAAGTGAACAGCTATGTTTTGCTTACTGCATCATTGCAAAAAGCAGTTTATTTTTACAACTTCAGTATTCCATTTTTTTGTTTTCCGTACTCTGATTTAATTAAAATTCCTGTTTAAACAAAGTACTTCGTTATTTGTGTCACCTTTTGCTTGTTTTAATCATCCAGTTAATGTAGGATGTGCTTTTAAAACCAACAAAATATCTCCTCTTGCCTGACCTTTTACGCTGAGGCTGTAAGGATTTGTTTGGCTTGTTCAGTCTGTGACATAGCATAGGTGATGTATAGGATTTGCTGTGCTCTGCTGCACATGACACATAGGTATTGTAGAGCAATAAAAAGAACTCTTGGCCTTCTCTAAGTGAGATAATGGAATTTTTTACATTAAATGATATTGAGACCTATATAGATAAGACAGTATGATATTTTCCAGCACTTATGAGGTCAGTAGCATCTAGTCCAAGAGTTATTGTAAAGGTTCCAGTCATTGCCTGCATTTTGGATACAGCTTTGTTGAGAGCCAGCTGTCGAATTACCCAGGTAATCTATCCATAGAAGCACTTTATCTCTAGTTACTGTGCTTGAAGTAACTTCTATTTTATTCAGAATTTATCCATTCCTACAAAAATTAACTAAGTAAATATATCTGGTCCTACTGTATAACATTTACTGTTAATAAATGATTTGTGTCCATGTTGATGTGAATTCTATTAATGGAACAATAACAGCTGTCACTGTGTTAATCTAAAATTATAAGTACTGTCCATTCCAATTTTTAATATAATTGGAAATAACATAGCATATGAACCTGTCTGTGCACGTACGTGACCTAAGGTTGAAAAACTAGCTTCCTTAAACGTTGCAGTTAATCTTTCCTTACTAGGCTCGTTTTATTTAAAACAGGAAAAAGTTACAGTTGCTTTTGTGGCAATGTGTAACAATTGCATATTTACTATCTACCTTGGAATCCTTTGTTAACAAACTCCATATAATTGGATAATAATCTAAATGAATAAATGCACAATTTTATAATACTTGCACAATTATAAAGTACTACAAGCCTCTGGTTTAGTTGTTTCATTTTCAATTGTGTAGCATTTGTGTTAATCTGTCGTTGATTAATGACAAATTATATGCCAAGCAACAATAAATTGTTTAAAAACTCGATTGCATACTTCATTTTATCTTGAGTCCAACAGAATTTCCTTAAGATATTACAAAGTTTATAAACTAATCATTGTATGTGTAACATCCAGTTTGATTTAGGAATTATTCTAATTAAATTTGAAGTCAACAGGCTATAAAATGCTTTTCAGAATAAATTCCGTACATCTATATTTCCTTACAACAAAGAAGGAAACCATTTGGCCCTTTCAGTCTATGCTGTCTCACGAAGCATTCCCAATCACCCACTAAATTTTTCTGTTACCCTTTCCCCCACAAATACATCAACTCTTTCACCAAGCCACCCCTCTTCAGATACTACCACCCAATTTAGAGTGACCAATTAAGAGATCCACATATCTTTGGGGTGTGGGTGGAAACCAGAGCACAAAGCGGAAACCCATGTGGTTGCTGGGAGATTTTGCAAACTCAACACAGACAGCACCAGATTTAGGTTTGAACCTTGGCCACTGGAGCTTTGAGGCAGCAACTCCAACATGTGTGCCACTGTGCTGCCTTTTGCTGTGTTCATCCTTATTTAATATCTCACTTGTTGCATCACTTTGAGAATGTCGAGCATTAATTCATGAGTTACCTGCAGTACTTTTAATTCGTCCTTAAGTCCATTGATTTCCCTTTCTTTTGCCTCTGAGCTAAGCTGGAATTTTCCCTACAAAGGCCAGTATACATTATCACATTAATCTAACCCACATGCAAAGAGAATGATTTGCATATACTGAACAAAATGAAAAATGTTTTAATTTAACATTTTAAAACCAAATATAATTTAAACATAATTCATCCAAATAGTCAATTTATTTGTTCTAATGTGCTGTATAACTGTCATGCACACAAAGAATAATTATATAAATATTACTAGATAAGCAGATTTTGGTGTACTTCTTTAGTACTGGAGTTATAAATTACGTGAATTATCAAGTATAAGTATCCTTTTTGGTGAATAGTCACATTAAAAGCAAGACACAATGAACCGCAGGTGCTGGAGTCTGCTAAAATAAACAATCTCTGTAAAAGCTCAGTGGGTCAATCAGCCCCATGGGTGAAAAAGGAATGGTCAACATTTTAAGGAAACCCTGCATCAGGGTTGTGAAGATGTATAAAGAGGAGAGGAGGAATGGCAAGACTGAAGAGAGAGCTGACATAGACTGAGGTGGGGTGAAAGATAATGGGCAGAAGGAGCAAGGAAAGGAGGGGAAGGGGTGGAGTTGGGAAGCAGAGGCAGGTAGATGATGGATGGAGAAAAATCAGAAGATGAGAGAAAATGGAAATAGATGGAGCCATGTGAGTGGAAGGGAGGGAGAAGGTGCTTGAAAGTGATAAGCAGGAACACCAAATGTTGCTGGTGCTGGAATCTGATAAGGAAGGTGATAATGGGAATCATTAGGGGATAATTCATTGGTAGATGGAATGGGTATCAGATGTGGCAGAGGAATTGAAATGGCATGAAAATGGGAGGTCGGGATGACCATTACAAATAGAATGCCGGTGCTCTGTAAATCAGTTGATTGGTCTGCGTTTGGATCGGCAATATAGAGAAGGCCACATCATAATGCAATAGACAAGGTTGGAAGAGGTGCATATGAAGTTTTGCCTCATATGAAAGGGTTGAAATGGAGGAGAGGTTGTACAGTTTCCCGGATATAGGTGGAAAGGGAACTGGACGCGGGGAGGCAGGATAGTGTCAGGTATGAGGAGATAACTTCAGTGGGACAACAGCAGGCAGAAAAAAATGGGCCTGGCAGGGCAATGCTGTTTGTGGATTTGGGTAAGAGATAGAAGCTGGAAAGCAGGGTTGGGGTACTATCGGATTGTGGGTTGTGGTGGGGAGATCTCCTGTTGTGATGAAATCTCTGATAGTGCAGAATGTGGTTGCCTGGTGTTTTGTTTCTGGTGTGGCCATGGTTCAGGAGAATATATGAGGAGGCATCTGAGAGCTGCCATCTGGCCTCTGCAAGGTAGAGATCAGTCTACCAGACCATCAAGGCAATGCTCTGATTTACAGGTGAGATGACCAGGTTGGGATTGGAGTACTGTGTGCTTGTGGGTTGCAGGTGGGTTGTTGTTGAGGTTGAAGTGGATGACGGGATTTTGAAATTAAAAATTAAAACCACAATCCATTTCCATTATTTTTGTTTAAATTTGATAATTGTTTTGATAAAATTAATGGCACAAACAATTTTATAGATCTCCCTTCAAGATCAATGTACTGATAATTAATTACCAAAATTATCATTTAGGAAAAACATGAGACCAAAATAATGGCTACAACAGCAAAACAACAAATATATAATCATCAAAAGCCAAAAGATAGAAATCACTGGAAATGTTCAGCAGAACAGGCAGTTTCTGTGGATAGAGAAATTAAATTAATATTTCAGGTCAATGACCCTGCTTCTATACTGAAAACATTTCAAAAACAAGCATGTTTAAACTTGTAGAGAAGAGGGAGGGATGGGAAGAACAAAGGGAATGTCTGGAGACGAAGATGGATGACACAGATTTCTGCTGATGGGAGAGGGTGCTGCAGGCTTGTTAACGTCAGCTAATCTGGCCAGAGGAGATGTAAATAGAGGCAGAACAGTGAAGAGAGAAGAATAGAAAACCTGATGGAAATGTGATAACCTGATCACAGCATGAAATAATAAAGGCAGAGTGAGCGTGTGTGAGAGAGAGTGTGAGAGAGAGTGTGAGTGAGTGTGAGTGAGTGTGTGTGAGTGTGAGTGAGTGTGAGTGAATGTATGAGAGTGTGAGAGAGAGTGTGAGAGAGCGGGAGAGCGGGAGAGAGGGGGAGAGGGAGAGAGGGAGAGAGGGAGAAACAAACACACACACACACACTCAGGCAGAGAGATACACACAGAGGTAGACTAAGAAGAGACAGACAGAGTCTTGAGGGCTTTAAGTCCCTTTTCCCTTTTTGGATGCTGCCTGTTAACGTGGGCATTTCCACCATTTTCCATTGTTGTTACAGGCATCCAGCCTTTGCTTGTTGTTTTGCATTTCAATACCTGGCCAGCTTAATGCAACTTTTTTTGTCTCTTAGCAGTTATGGCCTGACCTATTAGGCTTTCCTTGAATTCTCCTGCTTATCAGACTTCCAGGAACGAAGTAGTCTATATTTCAAAGTTCTAGCAGTTTTTTTCCCCTCTCTCTACACATATGGAGTCCTCCATAATGTTTGCGACAAAGACCCATCATTTATTTATTTGCCTCTGTAATCCACAATTTGAGATTTGTAATAGAAAAAAATCACATGTGGTTAAAGTATACATTGTCAGATTTTAATAAACGCCATTTTTATACATTTTGGTTTCACCATGTAGAAATTACAGCTGTGTTTATACATAGTCCCCCCATTTCAGGGCACCATAATGTTTGGGACACAGCAATGTCATGTAAATGAAAGTAGTCATGTTTAGTACTTTGTAGCATATCCTTTGCATGCAATGACTGCTTGAAGTCCGCGATGCATGGACATCACCAGTTGCTGGGATTCTCTGATGGTGCTCTGCCAGGCCTGTACTGCAGCCATCTTTAGAAATTGTGGTGTAGAGGCAAATAAATAAATGATGGGTCTTTGTCCCAAACATTATAGAGGGCACTGTACCTCCTCCAGACAGATGTAATATAGGCAACAAAAAATTACCAAACAAGTTTTATAAATAAAAAACACAATATACTTGTGTAGTTTTTAGTATTCAAAATAAGCATTACCTTTTCCTCTTCTGCGGCATTTACCTGTGTCTGAAACTGTAAGGAACATCACCAGTTAATATAAAAAAAAACTAAAATAAGCCTATGTCATAACATCTTTCCAACTGACAGCAATTTACTCTCCAGTCTGAGGCCACTTGTAACAGAATAGCTTCAACTACCCATATTTAAAATAAGGAATTTTTGCTTTCTTCGGTACAAATGAAGCAAGATGATTGCTGACATATTTTGCCACAAATAATTCTTAACACCATACTGTGTAAGATCCACACATTGAATAAGTACATCTATCAGTATTTTAGCTAAGCTAATGTATAAATGACAAAATACTAGATTTAAACCGTGTTGGATAGCACACAAAACCCTACAATGTCCTAAGACAGAGAGCATAAAATAAATAGTGCAGTGTTGATTACATCCTTTAAATATGAAAACAACTGGTATAACTACAGGAATTTATACAATTTTAAAACACTTTTAATCAAGGCACGTTATTGTGGATTTAAATCTATAATAGCGCATTTATGTTGAAAGCAGCAATAATTAATTGTCTTTGGTATGGCCTTATATTCATCTCAGGTAAACAATACAAGAGTTGTCCTAAATAAGTTACAACACATTACAACAATACAATAACAATACAAATTAAACTCCTATTAGCCAACAATATGTGCTAAATTAAATTAGAAAGCTCCTGCACCATTAGAATTTACGCATCATAATAAGTTAATATTATATCGCAAACTGTTTCACTGTCAAAAATGTTTTCCTTAAATTATCGCAAAATAAATATACCTGTTTTTTCAGAGAAATTATGGTTTCTTCATGCTGACTGGATAGTGCATTGTATTGATGCTGTATTGATTCCTGCATTACAAATAAACATCAGTGAACCAAACTATATTATCAATTAATAAAAAGAACACCCAAAATTGATTACAATATTTGAACACAACTTTTTAAATCAATAAATCTGAATTTTTGTCCAAAAAAAAAATTAGAAATTAGAACAGTAAAATGATTTCTAGTTTCTTGCATTTCAATTGAAATACAGTTTACAGCCAAGCTTAGATTTTTCATATAATTATTTGAATGCATTTGCAATGCCTAAATAATTATATACACCTTAGAAGCAAACAAGATCAGTATCACTATTTGCAGAATGGTTGGATGTGATTTTTTAATGTAAAGCCTACAGGGAAAGTTCATTTTCAGGGTTCAGTCATCTGGATAAAAGCAGGTAAGGGCAGGAAAAAAAGGGAGAGTCCAAACAGCAGATGATTAAAATCGTCTTCGTGAAATGGCTGAATAGATGCATTATCTTAATAAATACTCATGTGAAATATACAAAACTACAATCTATGTTGGATTATGTCCCTGCTTGTCACTTAGTGGAATTGTTTGTCATGAGTCTTGCCAAATACATTCCAAAATATCTTAAAGTACACTGTCCATCATTAATGTTCTTTCTTCCTACACATGTATCCAGGATACAGCAATAGAATCAGAAAAAAAGCATTTCTCACATTTTATATGTGGAATAAATTATTTCTATTTAGTGAACAAATTTTACATTTTGTTCAAAATATATTGAATTCAGAGGTCACAATGTGTTGACAATAGTGACAGAATTAGATATTAAACAATTGCACATACCTTCAAAGTTAGCAAATTGAATGTATGTGCAATTGTTTAATATCTAATTCTGTCACTATTGTCAACACATTGTGATCTCTGTATTTTACTGCCTGTACTCAAAATCTTCAGTGGCTTATTTCACATTTGTTATTCACCAATCATACAGCTCAAACCTCTTTCTCTCCATGTCAATTTTCTAATCAATAACATTTCAACAGAAACAAACTCTAACATGCAGTAACCATGACTGCTACCTTATTAGCAACACACAAACCAAAATTAATAATGTTCCTCGGCTTGAATCCAACGAGTCCCAATACCTATCTCAGACAGCTTGCTGCACCACATCGATCTCAAACATATTAAACTCCAGGTACACCCCCTACTAAGTGTTTCATGATCTTCAGCCACCCAGCCAAAGGATTTTCTGGGTCTCCGAGACAACACAACGTGCACAAGCAGGAAGGAAAGGGAGAGAGATATGCTGTTAACAGAGGAGAAAGAAAGAAAACCTTACTGAAGCTGAGGGAGGAGAGGCATGCAAAGGCAGCCAATAAATCTGGATGCCTTCAGAGATGTTTTCAAACAAGACATATTAGGATACAGCATGAATAATTTGTTTGCACGGGGTATGTTTTCCTTTCTGTGCATAGTGATCAAGCCAACAACTGATATTGTTCACTACACAAGTATCAAGTGCTTTAACATGACAGACAGTTCCGGCAGTTAATCCACAACTATTGGTTGTGGATATCACACCAGTACAATAATCTATTCTCAATCTAATCTGCTTAGTATTTGATACAAAGATGGTTTCAAAATAAATAAATGTAAAAATATAAGGTGCTACTCTTCTGAGCAATCTACAGAACATGAAAGAATGACTGAGCACCAGATTACCAAAAGTCACAATAGTCATGGGGTCGTAAAGTCTGCAGCTGGGAGATTACTCAAAATCAAAGCTGTCACTAACGTGTACATTTTCTATTTTAGATCAGTGTAGCACCACGTCAAATAAAGTCGCTAGTTGTGTCCAATGCGCAGTAACACCCCAACAAATAATAGCGTACATACATGTTTTGAGGAGGCAAACAAAAGGAAATTGGATTAGAAAGCACAATCAAATAAGCAAGAAACATCATCGATTTGCTTTACATGATAAGGATAATCTCCAAAACAAAATAATCACAAATTCTTTATGGTGCTTCATTAAATGCATCAATTTAAGAGACCTTCCTCCATCAATGAAAAATATGCATTTTATATGATTTCTAACACTATACCATTTTTTTTAATGTGCCAATGCAATACCTTTTGCCATTCTAGTTCTTGCTTTTCCACCACAAGTTTACTGATTTGTTCTTCATACCGACTTTCTGCAGCCTAAAACACGCGTAAATCAGTACAAAAAAAAACTTAGTAAAACTCAAATGTTAATTATTCAACAGTAGTCTGGTAACATGATTTAGTAACAGTAGTCTGCTGCATGATTTGGCAAAACAATTCAATCTGAACAGACTGTAACTATATTTTATAGGATACACAGCTTTTTATTGTGATGATAAAATAAGGTGTGTAACATTTATATTATAAATAAAATATTTTTTACTGAGAGCTACATCATACAAAACTGTAATTATTCCTCCTACAGAGCCCAAGGTGGAAATAGAAAGCAAATTACCTCATGCACCTGATTTTTTTTTAATTTAGAGGTTGGAGTACAAATCTTGTGCAGTGTCATTTATACAGTGTCATTAGAGAGCACTGCTACCATAACACACAAGATAAAGCACTTAAATATTTCAAGTGCAGAATTAAAAAAATATGCATCAAAGGTCATATATCTCGTTGCTGAAGTTTTATAATGAAAAGTCAACAGCGTCCTTACATTTCTTCTACAAATTTGTTCTAACTTCACAAATATAATATGTTTTATCATTAAACTAGCCAATCTTCTTTATGGAACATACAACAGCAGATTGCCCAGCTCCTAGCCACTGCCCGAACATGGTGGCCGTACACCATATCTCAGTAACGCTTATGTTATACGGATGAGGAGGGTCAAAAAATCTGAACACCCCCCGTAGTTGTCAGATATCTTGCAAGGTAAAGCAAGTTACAAGTGAACAGTCAGCCTCGAGCAGCATATCCTGAGACTCTGACCCCAGACATGTTTAAAAAATTGTAAATAAAAACTAATGTAATAAAAGCACATCAAAATACTAACAAATAATTAATATTATTAAAATAAGTTAATCACTTAACTTCATTTTTACCATCCCAGCCATCCTTAGCAATATGTTGAGGGCCAGATGCAAAATGTATCTGAACCCTCTTTCTCTGCAGCATAGTCTTCCTCTGCCGGGTTCAACAATGAAATTCCAAGAAATCGAAGGAACAAAATATTGTTTAGCAATGGTCCTCTTAGGGAAACCTCCAGCTATCAGGTGGCATGATTTGTCCTAAAATCCAGATCAACATCAGTGCAAATTCTGAGAAAGGACATCTCATTTGCAGGTGTCGGCCTTTGAAGAAATGTTTATATGTATGGATGTTAAGAGACACCAATGTACTATTTAAAAAATAATAGAGATATCTTCTGAAGAGTGATCAATATTTTTGCCACAATCACCTGGTCACAAGACATTATTCAGGCTTTTATCTAAAATCCTGCTATATGTCTGATGGTTGCCATTTTCACTTAACAGCATCACTGGCTGGACATCAATCCCTATGTGGAAAATGCACTGGACCTTCCCAATTTGTTCATTCACATAAAAGGATAATTGGATATCTTTCATGTCATTACATTACACAAGGTCAGGTTCTTAAAATAACTTCACAAATTAAAGAACAACAACTTAAAGGTAGTAGACAAGATACAACTACAAAAGGTTTCCTTAAATAGTGGTTTGTAACTATGCCTTTAAATAATTAAGGAGTAATTTTTCAAAGATTTTGCGAAAATGGGTCATCGTTTGTTCCTGCGGAATATTTTTGAATGCATCAAATGTATGGAACGTTGCAGTTTGACTTTTACCACTGATTTCCAACCATCTAGTTCCAATGAAAATAACAGATGTTGCTAAAGTACAATGGCAAGGAGGAATTTCCACCAGTGATAATAATTTCAATCCAGCTAGTTTAATGAAATATTCAAATGCTGCAACTCGTTCCCAAATTGAAACGACATTTGGGTAAATATGTACACATTCCCTTAATATGATAGTAATAAGTTTTCATAATTTTTCAATAATGATTACGACAAATCTCCATGAACAATCAATACCAATTTTTATTTATTTATTTATTTAATTCTTTATTTCGAGCAGAATAAAACCATAAAAAGCAAGTGTGAAACACCATACAAAAAACAAAACAAGAATATTTATAAAGTGTCATAAACAATATCTATAAATAAATGAAATCGTATGTGTCCGAAAAGGAGCAGGAAGAAGCCAAAGCTTATTAATTCCCACCCCTTATTGAACTGCTTATAATTATCTTATACAAATTTAGCAGCTATATGTACACCATATGTACACCAGCAGCTATATGTACACCAAATTATTTACATTTATACACTAATCAAATATTTACAAAGCCATACAAAAAAAAGAGAAAAAAAGAAAAAAGAAAAGAAAAAACCCTCATATACTATACAGTATCTCTTAGTCATATATACAACCCATCACCCTATAATCAACCTTCCCAATACAATCAGTATAACAAATATCCCACTCACAATCACCTATCCTCATCCCAATATCCTTTAAAAAAAGTGTTTTTGTACATCTTTTTAAACTGAATTATGTCTGTGCTAAGTTTTATCTCCTGTTCCAGACCAATAAGTTAGTGGTAAAGGCAGCACAAACAAATCAAAAAAGAGAAATGGGAAACCAACAATTTTCTCATTAGGTAATCAGCCACATGCTTCCAATGTACCAAAGTGAGTAGTTGATTATATTGCAATGTGGAATACTTCCCGACTCACTTATATTTTAAACCTTAGATCAGCATAAGTAATACCATGAAATCTCCAAACACATTTGCCTCTTTTAAGGATTGCTCCACCCCTCTACTATTGATTAAGTGACCTGATCCAACACATTGAAATGCAATGGTGTAGCCAAGTGAAAAATCAGGCAGCTGGCTATTAACTTCATAAGTTCATAAGTGACAGGAGCAGAATTCGGCCATTCAGCCCTTCGAGACTGCTCCGCCATTCAATCATGGCTGATCTATCTCTCCCTCCTAACCCCATTCTCCTGCCTTCTCCCCATAACCCCTGACACCCTTACTAATCAAAAGTCTATCTATCTCTGCCTTAAACATATCCATTGACTTGGCTTCCACAGCCTTCTGTGGCAATGAATTCCACAGATTCATCACCTTCAGACTAAAGAAATTCCTCCTCATTTCCTTCCTAAAGGAACGTCCTTCAATGACCTCTGGTCCTAGACTCTCCCACTAGTGGAAACATCCTCTCCATATCCACTCTATCCAGGCCTTTCACTATTCGGTAAGTTTATGAGGTCCCCCTCATCCTTCTAAACTCCAGCGAGTAAAGGCCCAATGCCATCAAATGCTCAGCATGTGTTAACCCACTCAATCCTGGGATAATTCTTGTAAGTTTCCTCTGGACCCTTTCCAGAGCCAGCACATCCTTCTTCAGATAGGGCCCAAAATTGCTCACAATACTCCAAATGCAACCTGACCAGTGCCTTATAGAGCCTCAGCTTCCAATCTACCAATGTCTTAAATTGTTTTTTGGTTTGAATATCTCTGTACACGACTCTTCCGTTCTACTATCTCTCCATGAATATTTTTCGCAACCATTTCTAGTCTCTTGAACTCCTCCACTTTCCTTGCTCCAAACCTGATAATGTCGTCAACAATTTAAGTCCTAAACTCTGGAACAATACTACAAATGGAGACGCAACAAATTGCAGATGCTGGAATCTTGAGCTAAAAAACAACTTCTGGAGGAATTACAGGTCATGTAATACCTGTGGAAGGAAATGGGCAGACAACATTTCGGGTCAAGACCGTTCTTCCGGAAGTCCAGAAGGATCCCGACCTGAAACATTGCCTGTCCATTTTCCTCTACAGATGTTGCCAGATCGCTGAGTTCCAGCAGTTTGTTTTTTACTGCAAGTGGAATTTTTTAAACTGCTCCCTTTAATTGCAATGCTTCATGCATGAAAATGTTCCTCACCATACAGAGTGATCAAATATGACTGAAAAATGTAAATTGTCAGCAAGCAGAAAATTAATAAATGCCTAAGTTCATGAAAGAATTTAGGTGCTTCATGCTAATACAGACCAGAGTGACAAAGGATTGTTTACGATGCCACACCAACTTCCTCGTTTTTATTTGTTACAAAAAGTTATTTCCTAAGCAGAATGTTTTGATTGGAGGGACTTCTGCTTCTTGACCCTGAACATATTTAGGGCCAAACTAGCTTAGGTCAAGAAAGTTTCACTGCTGTTAGGTTACTTTGCTCTTTTCTACATGCTCATAATCTACCTCCTACAAAATTGCAATCTTCCCTTTCTCATGACTCTCAGCCAAATAGTTTTCATACTTCACAGCCTCCTCTGTTTTGATACACTGATTGGGATATCTCAGAATGCCCCAGCAAAAAAAGGTGAAACAAAGGGTAATCTTAAGAAGATTTCTGGCAACACAACATCAGTTGTAAAAACATGATCGTCTTACAAAAAAAATAAATCATATTGATAATAGCATCCCTTTAAGATGCTTTTTCCACATTTTACGGTGAAAAAAGTTGACAAAATCCTATAAAACGACTTTAATTTATGTAGGTCCCTTCTACGTTTAATATTATAACTGATCTTTAGCTCATGATGAACAATTTCCACTCCATAGTTTCTAAGGTCAACCATTCAAGTCCAAATAAAACTTCCTTGATGTTATTCAGCAAAAATAAAGTTTCACGGAACATTCTGGTAACAGTGCACAAGGTGCCAGCTGGAAGCCAGGTAACATAAAAAGTCTGTACCTCATTAAATTTGGCATCCAAAGAATTCTCTTATAGAAGCCAAACTGTCCTACATGCAATTGATTGGGCTTTTGCAACACCTATGTTTTTTTATCAAGATCCGAAATGAAGTAATTCAAATACTGTTACCACTTTTTGACATTTTGAAGACAGAGCCTATTTCTTGTTGTGCATCAACCTATGCTCGATATGCAGGCGAGGCATAGATTAATTGCTGAATTCAGCCTATCTGTTAAAACTAGTAGTGCATAAGAAACAGGGCCAGAGAGAACCTTTGGTCTATAGTAAATAAACCACCCACTGACAACCTATAAAACTTCTATTTAACTTTAGGGAATAAATTAACGCACCTCTAAAAATGGCACAAACAAGAGATTTTTTTTGAGAAAATAATTGATATTATGATTGAAATAAACCAAGTTTATGATGAATATTATGTAAAGACTCTTTTGTGTCTATGTCAAAAATGATACAATAAATAAATAAAAATAAAACAATTCTTACCAGAACAAGGATCACAAGGTGATGTAAAGCTATCATTGACAGGAAGGAGCTCCTTATACCCATTACCGTATATTTTAAAGAAGGTTGCGACTTTGAACCAGTGGTCAAGTCTTTTATGAACATCCTGAACTTTGCCAAAATTAGTTTACCAACAGTATTTTTTTTGGGGGGGGAAGAAAAACTGTCGAGTTGGTAGATTCCTTTTGCGAGATGTTTATAATAAAGTAACTGGCTTTTCTTTTTTCTTTCTCTATTTTTCCCTTTTTCTTTTATCTTTTTTTCCTCTCCAGGGTCTATCTCTTAATTCCCATTTCTAACTCTTCAAGGGTTTCCTTTCCCTCTGTCACACTTTTGCACTTTCACATCTCTTTTTCACTTTTCTACTTTCTATGCTGCTATTTTTCTCTCTATTCTCTCTTTTCTAAAGCCTTAAAATAAAAAATAAAAATTAAGGGGTACAATGATTGTAATACAATACAAGGGATGTACACTGATGTAACTGACAGTATCGCTTAATAAATAAAGATATTTTTTAAAAAAACAACAGTATTTTAAGTCTACACTCTTGATAGTATGTTTTCAACGATAGGGTATAGCTGACGAGTGCTGCCATCATAGTGTTATAACATTGGGATCTTTTGACCGCATTATAAAATAATTCATAACTGTTCCCTGCTCTAGCTCATTGAAAGTACTATCCAATTGTCGGGTGGCACGGTGGCACATCGGTAGAGTTGCTGCCTTAAAGCGCCAGAGACCTGAGTTGGATCATGGCTACCGGTGCTTGTCTGTACGGACTTTGTGCCCCCCGTGACCTGCGTGGGTTTTCTTCGAGAACTTCAGTTTCCTCCCACACTCCAATGACCTATAGATTTGTAGGTTAATTGGCTTGGAATAAAAGTAAAAAAATGTCCCTTGTGTATGACAGTGTTAATATGCTGGGATCGCTGGTCGGTGCGGACTCGGTGGGCCGAAGGGCCTGTTTCTGCGTTGTATCTCTAAAACAAAAAAAAAACTAAAACTAAATTATCCCCTTGCTATTTCAGTCATAGTGACACACTTTTTCTATTCTTATTTCAGTACATATCCAATTCCATATTGAGTTACAATCAAATCTAGCTCCACTACCATTTAACAGCATACAATAAATTTTGTTTATTTCCTCTATGACTACTTTGCTAATTATCTTCATCCTGTATTTGAAGCAGATAAGCACTTCTGGAAAGTTCCCTCATCAAAACAACCACCAAACTTTGATCTTTTGGAAGCAGTTAGACTTCATAGCAGCCGAATGATACATTGAACATTCCTATCCTTTAGCAACAGAGCATTAGCACTGTGACGATGAACAACACTTCAGGAGATTTACACTCACATGTGTACACTGGAGGTTCTGTGCATTGCCAAGTGGAAAGCAATATTTTCCAGTAAAATACTTTGAAAGCTCTACTATCTGATGAGATCAAATGATACCTACTTGCATAGATGGCAGAACTAAATAATAGAAGACGCCAGAAATCTTTACTTCAAGATGGTATTCAACAACTGACATTATTCATAAATATAAAGAATCTTTCCCGTGGTTGGAGTGTTTCCAAACATAAGCAAAAAAAAAAAAAAAAACATGATTCAGGACAGCAAACCATGAAGCCCTCTGCAAACACAAAAACAGTATCTTAGGGTTGTGACTTTAGCTCAAACATCTCAACTTGTACCGTAAATACCTTCTTTCTCTTTAAATCACTCAATGATTTTGCAATGTTCAACTCACGATACCAGCTTTCAGCAAGACCTGGCAAGATCCTTGATTGGGGTGGTTTGTAACAGTTAATTCATTTGACTAATACATGCCATTTGGTGATCTTAGTATTGGTATTGGTCTACTATCGTCACATCTACCGAGAAACAATAAAAAATCTTTCTTGCGTGCTATCCAGGCAAATCATATCATACACAAGTACGTCAAGGCAGGAGAAAAACAGAAACATATTGATGAATATAAATTTTTACAGTGCAGATAAAAACAACAAAGGTTGCAACATGGTTGGCTGGAAGATAAGGAATTCATCCTCAAGAGATCTGTTTGAAAGCATGTGAGAGGTCTGTTCAAGAGTCTGATAAGAAAGCGGCTCATGAATCTCGGAGTACTTGCTTTCAAAATTTTGTTCATTCTGCCCGACTGCTGTCTGTGGGACAGAAAGACGAGGATCCAGTTGCAGAGGGGATGCCGATCCTAAGCCCAGGAGTTTGGATACGAGTTTAATTGAAATGATGGTATTTAAGGTGGAGCTATTGTCAATAAATTGGAGTCTGAAGTAGACCTCCTTGTTATCCCGATGTTCCAGGAATGGGTACAGGGAGATGGTGTCTGCCATAAACTTGCTGTCGTAGTTGGCAAATTGCAATGGATCAAGGCTGGCTGGAGTTGATGTGCACCATGTCTCTTTTGGGGTGGGAAATTGCAACCTTCACATGGTCCACCCTGTTTCGATTAATGCAATCAAACAAATGTGGAATTCTCTGCCTGAGTGGGCGGTGGAGGCAAGTTCTCTGGATGCTTTCAAGAGAGAGCTAGATAGGGCTCTTAAAAACAGCGGAGTCAGGCGATATGGGGAGAAGGCAGGAACGGGGTACTGATTGGGGATAGAAACATAGAAAATAGGTGCAGGAATAGGCCATTCGGCCCTTCGAGCCTGCACCGCCATTCAATATGATCATGGCTGATCATCCAACTCAGTATCCTGTACCTGCCTTCTCTCCATATCCCCTGATCCCTTTAGCCACAAGGGTCACATCTAACTCCCTCTTAAATATAGCCAATGAACTGGCCTCAACTACCTTCTGTGGCAGAGAATTCCAGAGACTCACCAATCTCTGTGTGAAAAATGTTTTCCTCATCTCGGTCCTAAAGGAATTCCCCCTTATCCTTAGACTGTGACCCCTTGTTCTAGACCTCCCCAACATCGGGAACAATCTTCCTGCATCTAAACCTGTCCAACCCCTTAAGAATTTTGTAAATTTCTATAACATCCCCCCTCAATCTTCTAAATTCTAGCGAGTACAAGCCGAGTCTATCCAGTCTTTCCTCATATGAAAGTCCTGACATCCCAGGAATCAGTCTGGTGAACCTTCTCTGTACCCCCTCTATGGCAAGAATGTCTTTCCTTAGATTTGGAGACCAAAACTGTACGCAATACTCCAGGTGTGGTCTCACCAAAACCATGTACAACTGCAGTAGAACCTCCCTGCTCCTGTACTCAAATCCTTTCGCTATGAACGCTAACATACCATTTGCTTTCTTCACTGCCTGCTGCACCTGCATGCCTACTTTCAATGATTGGTGTACCATAACGCCCAGGTCTCGTTGCATCTCCCCTTTTCCTAATCTGCCACCATTCAGATAATAGTCTACCCTCCTGTTTTTGCCACCAAAGTGGATAACCTCACATTTATCCACATTATACTGCATCTGCCATGCATTTGCCCACTCACCCAGCCTATCCAAGTCACTTTGCAGCCTCCTAGCATCCTCCTCACACCTAACACTACCCCCCAGCTTAGTGTCATCCACAAACTTGGAGATGTTGCATTCAATTCCCTCGTCCAAATCATTAATATATATTGTAAATAGCTGGGGTTCCAGCACTGAGCCTTGCGGTACCCCACTAGTCACTGCCTGCCATTCTGAAAAGGACCCGTTTACTCCTACCCTTTGCTTCCTGTCTGCCAGCCAGTTCTCTATCCACATCAATACTGAATCCCCAATACCGTGTGCTTTAAGTTTGTATACAATTCTCTTATGTGGGACCTTGTCGAAAGCCTTCTGAAAGTCTAGATATAACGCATCCACTGGTTCTCCCTTATCCACTCTACTAGTTACATCCTCGAAGAATTCTATAAGATTCATCAGACATGATTTACCTTTCGTAAATCCATGCTGACTTTGTCCAATGATTTCACCACTTTCCAAATGTGCTGCCATCCCATCTTTAATAACTGACTCTAGCAGTTTCCCCACTACCGATGTTAGACTAACTGGTCTGTAATTCCCCATCAGTTGCAAGTTCCCATCCATATTACCTAGCTTTTTGACATAGATACATTTTAAATTCCTTGATGAATGAATTAATAGGTTTATTGGCCAAGTATGTACACATACAAGGAATTTGCCTTTGTGCTCCGCTCACAAGTAACCACACGACATACCATAACAATTAAGAATGACACATAAAACTTTAAACATTAATAATAAAACATTATAGTTTAAACATGTGAATGAAATAAAATACCAAAATGAGGCTACACAGACTTTTGGTTATTGAGTAGAGCTACTACTCGTGGAAAAAAGCTGTTTTTATGTCTGGCTGTGGTGGCTTTGACAGTCCAGAATAGCCTTCAAGAGGGAAGTAGTTCAAAGAGTTTGTGGCCAGGGTGAGAGAGGTCAGAGATGATCTTACCCGCTCGCTTCCTGGCCCTTGCAGTGTACAGTTCGTCAATGGGGGGAAGGTTGCAGCCAACAGCCTTCTCAGCTGATCGGACAATTCGATGCAGCCTCTGGATGTTGTGCTTGGTGGCTGAGCCAAACCAGACCATGATGGAGAAGGTGAGTACAGACTCTACGATGGCCACATAGAATTGGACCATCATTGCCTGTGGCAGATTGAGTTTACTCAGCTGCCGCAGGAAGTACATCCTCTTGGGCCTCTTTGACTGTTGAGTCGATGATGGCCCCCCATTTCAGGTCCTTGGAAATGATGGTTCCAAGGAAATTAAACGACTCCACAGATGTGACTTTGGTGTTGTTGATGGTGAGTGGGGTGAGGGGAGGGGGAGCTCTCCCAAAGTCTACTATCAATTCCACTGTCATAAGAGCATTGAGCTCCACGTTGTTACGAAGGCACCAGAACGCCAACTGGGTCACTTCCTGTCTGTAGGCAGATTCCTCCCCATCCTGGATCAGTCCAATCAGGGTTGTGTCGTCCGCAAACTTGAGAAGCTTGATAGAGGAATCTGTGGAGGTGCAGTCGTTGGTGCAGAGAGAGTAAAGGAGGAGAGAGTACGCAAACCTGCGGTGCTCCTATGCTGAGGGTCTGCGGACCCGAGATGTGCTTTCCCAGCTTCACATGCTGCTTCCTGTCTGTCAGGAAGTTAGTGATCCACTGACAGAGGGGTTCAGGCACAGTCAACATGGAGAGTTTGGAGTGTAGTAGCTCTGGCACAATGGTGTTGAATGCAGAGCTAAATTCAACAAACAAAAACCTTGCATAGGTCTAGGTGCTGGAGGATGAAGTGCAGGCCTAGGTTCACTATATATCATCGATATATTGGCCCGGTTTGCAAACTGCAGAGGGCCCAGCAGGGAGTTTGTGATATTTTTCAGCTCGGCTAGCACGTCTTTCAAGGGTTTTCATGACTGCAGAGGTCAGTGCGACAAGCCTGTAATCATTAAAACCAGTAATCCTTGTATTTTTGGGTACAGGTTTGCAGGGACTTTGCAGCAGTCAGGGACAGTACAGGTTTGCAGGTTTGGTTGAACATGTCTGTGTAAACCGGTGCCAGTTGTTCGGCAGAGCTTGAGGGTAGAGGGGGAAACACCTGGAGATTTCCGTTTTTTCTGTCTTCTGAACAGCCCCTCCACCTCCTCAATTTCTATTGTTAGTGGTGGAGAAGTGGCCAGATTGATGTTGGGCAGCAAGGAGGGGGTGGGTAGTGGACGATGGCCCAGTCTTTGCAGACTGGAGTTAGGCTGTAAGTAGGTGTGAAGTGTTGTTTGGGGAGGGGGTACCAGGGTTAAGTTTCTATGGTACACAAAAATGCTGGAGAAACTCAGCGGGTGAGGCAGCATCTGTGGAGTGAAGGAAATAGGCAGCATTTCGGGTCGAGACCCTTCTCCAGACTGATGTTTATATATTATGATGTTAAGTTTCGGTTCATCGAACCTGCAGTAGAACTCATTCAGGGCGTTGGTCAGCTGACGATTGTCCAAGGAGGGAGGGGCTTTCCTCTTGTAGCTAGTGATTTTTTGCAAGCCCTTCCAAACTGAAGAAGAGTCACTAGCTGAGAACTTGCTCCTCAACTTCTCAGAGTACCTTTCCTTGGCAGCTCTGATTCCTCTTCTTAGCTTGTACTTGGCCTGACTGTAGAGGTCTGCATCCCCGCTCCTGTAGGCCTCATCTTTAGACTAGCGGACCTGTCTGAGTTCTGCTGTAAACCAGGGATTGTCGTTGTTGAACCAGATCCGGGTCCTAGTGGGAATGCAACTGTCCTCACAAAAGCTGACATATGATGTCACAGTGTCTGTATACTCATCGAGGCTTGTGGTTGCTACCCCGAACACATTCCAATCAGTGCAGTCAAAGCAGTTCCGTAGGTTTTCAATGCCCTCACTTGCTCATCATTTCATTGCTCTGACTACAGGCTTAGCAGATTTTAATTTCTGCCTGTCAGAATAAGGTGAACTAAACAATGATCAGAGAGACCCAGAGCCGCCCGGAGAACAGAGTGATATGCGTTCTTGATTGAAGTGTAACAGTGATCGAGTGTTCTCTCCCATCTGGTGGGGCAGGTAACATGAAGGGTCAAAGTACTGGAATTCTCCATCAACTATAGGACTGTCACTTTCATAGAAATAGTTCACTACCACTTTCTCGAGTAATTAAGAATGAATGATAAGGACATAAAGAAATATGCCCTTGAGACATCTACAGTATATGATCATGACTGTAATCTGATCTTGGCCTCAGCTCAAGTTTCTTGCTCATCCCCCATAACCCTCAAAACTCCTATACTATAAACATCAGTCTTTCCCAGCCATTAATATATTCGATGATTTAGGCTCTTCAGTACTCCAGGATAAATAATTTTAAAAAATCCTAATCCTCAGGAAAAAATAGTCCTTACCTCAGTCTTAAATGGGTACTCTTTGTTCTGAAACTGGTCCCTAGTTCTAGAGTTTTCCACAAGGAGAAATATCCCCTCAGCACCTACACTGTCAATGATCCTCAGAATCTCAGACATGTCCATGATCACCATTCATTCTTCTAAACATCAATGAATATTAGGTAAATATAGTTTTTCAAGCATTATCTACCTTCTTAGAACAAATTCAAAACTGATTATCATGGAATACAGAAAATCTATAAACAGAAACAGAATTACAAGACTAGAATGTCACTGTCAGCCAGGCATAACACTTAAAATATTAATTATTTACCATTATTTCACAAGTAAACAAAATGCTGGTAATTTAAATATATTACATTTTTGAAACTGCAGTCAGAAAATGGTAAATTAACCTGCCTGGCAGTGTATGTCAAAAGCAAAATATTCGAAGGGACATTAAGAACATTTCCTGCTCTCCTTCAACAAAATGGCAGCTCCAAAATACAGATCAATTCTGGTATTGCAATAGACATCACAATATCCGTGGAGTCGTAGACTTTTACAGCACAGCAGAAACGGGTCCTTATGCTCACCAAGCCCATGACAATCTTTTTGCTCATTTACACGAAACCTGTATGGCCACGAGACCCATAACTGATGTTGGAGTAATGGTGTGAGCTTGAATTTTCTAACTTGGTTGGAAAATAGCAAGCATTATCACCCCAAGACATTCCAAAGATTTAACATCCTTTAAAGTATTTATAAAGGATTTTGAAGTCAGTGAAGTATATGTGAACTGTTGTAGTATAAAATAAATGTTTCTCCTAATTTCCATACAGCAAAATCTCACAAAAAGTCGGGAGTTAAATAATCAAATAATTAGTGATGTTGATTGAGGGATGGCTTGGACAAGAGACCAGCCAAAATCTTCTGCTTCTTTGAATTGTTCCAAAATCATCTTTTATGTCTACCAAGAGGTCAGAGGGGCTTCAGTTTAATGTCTCATCAGAAAGGTAATATTCCATACATGTCAGCACTGGAGTAATGCAAATAAATAAATCCATAAAGATTTCACTTTCATATATTAAGAATATGAGACAAAAGCTTGAAATATAAAAAGTTTGCATATTGTGCACTAAAATGCTCTACTTACACGACAAATATGAAGCTCCTCAACCACCTCCAAAAGGCTAGTTTTAAATTCCAGCTGATGAACTGAACAAAGTACAGCTGGACCAGGGCTCTGAAAGTTATAGGTAATGCGTAATCCAGTGTTTGAACCTTCTAATTTTCCTGTTGTTTTGTTGTCCATCTATGCAACAAAAAAGCATTTAGCGTTTTTTTCTAATAAAATAATAGGATAACTTAAATTATGCATTCTTATCCAAAATACATAATTTTATCCAATTTAATATTTTTCCAGCAATGAAGCATAATCACAGAAGGAAAAAAATACTGGGATTTATTAAATAAACCAAGTTTTAAGGCTCAAACCTAAAAATGACAAAAATAAACAGATAAATGCAATTTCAAAACTATGTACAGTAAACCCGCAGTATTACAGATCTCTTTATAACAGATTTTGGTTATAGCAGACCAAATCTGTTATAGACCGAATTTGTTGTTTCACGGAATGACCGCTAGGTGGATGGAGCAAATCTTAGTTTAATTCACGTTTAGAAATACCATACATTGATGTTGCTCTGTTTCTTCTACTGTCCTTACTACTAATAGAGGTGTTTTGAATACTTTGGAGAATTACACATTTGAATAGTGTTTTATGAACCATTTTTGTTTAGGTTAATTCAGAGATGCAGTATGGAAACAGGCCCTTTGGGCCACAGAGTCCATGCCGACAAACGATCACACATACACTACTGTAATTCTATCCTACACATTAGGGACAATGCATAAAAGCCAATTAAACTACAATCCTGCATGCCTTTGCTTGGGAAGAAACATTTAAACGTTTTTTTTAAACATTTCTTTGTCATTTCAGAGTACCACAAAACATTTTAATGTTATTATTACTAATTGGAAAATGCTTTAAAATGCATGGGAGAATTTGTGTAAAGTTCCACAAACCATTTGTAACCCAAGGAGGTCCTATATTTGTTCTATTGAATAATAAAAACATCACATTTTGTTTTCTGTGTAGTTGTGTTTTTATGTGAAAATAGCCAGCAAAATAATAAAAATGCAGGAACGCATTACTAATGTGTATCTTATTTCCATTTTCTCAACAATGTAATCAGCTGATGTTGGCCAAATCCAAACTGACTCAAAAGTTAATTAGTAACCACACAAAGAATAAAAGTACCAGTTACATAAACAGCACAGTTGATGGGAACATCTTATTACACTTGTCACCAGCCCATAAAACGTAAAAAAAATCATTGGCTTTATTAGTTTCCTTGACTTTTGAAAACAATGCATGACTCATATCAAGTTATCATATTACAAATGTTCATCTTAGTGAGGTACTAAATATTAGCAACCGCAGGATATATGCAAGTAAAGACCATAATTGTACATTTATTATAAACTAATTAATTTATTAATTCCTAATAAAGATTACTCTTATAACTGTTTTTATAATATGATTTAAAAGGTCCTAATTTTGCAGACCTCCTCATCTTACTATCATTCCACATCCATATGCTTCTGTAGGTTAACGGGCCTGTCTCACTTGTTTAGAAGAGTTTGTAGGTTAACGGGCCTGTACCGAGTTCAGAAGAGTTTGCCCTCGACTCAAACTCGCAGCATGGTCGACACAAGGTCCTAGGAGGTCCTGTGAGGTTGCTGGAACACTCCTTCATGCTCGAGGGAAGTTCCTGAATACTCGCGGCCTCAGCTAGGTCACGGAAAATTTTTCAGCATATTGAAAATTTTTCCAAGAGTAAAGTTTGGTCGGAATGGGTCTTTTTAACTTGTGATGCAGTGGAGTGGGGTCGCTATTTTGTTACAGGCAGTCGAGGGCAGTCGTAGGCAATCTCCTTCGCTGACCGGGCATTTTGATTGGCTCACTGGAGTTTCAGCACCTAGGAAGACTTACCAGTAGGTAAAATGCCCGCTAAACTTTATTAAACTTCTTAAAAGTGTCTCCACTCGAGTGTCGATCGAGCTCGAGGCTTTCCAGGAAAGTGCCCTCGAGCTTGAAGGTCGAAGACACTATTCTGGACGTGGATCAGGTCGCCCAAGTGGGACAGGCCCTTACTGGATCAACGTGATTATGATCAATGCACAACAAAAGGTTACAAGAGTTTGTCATAGAATTGTACAGCATATGAAAGTCCAAGCTACCTCTGTTCCACAATATTCCCTCAAACCTTACCAATCATGGTGTATGGCCTGGCCTCATTTGTACTCACAAAATGCATCACCTCATTTGTTTGTATTAAACTCTACCATTGTTCTGTTCATTTCACCAACACATCGATAACTTTCTGCAGCATAAGACTACCTTCCCCATTATCAACAACTCTGCTAATCTCCATATCATCTGTGAACTTACTGCCCAAGTCCCCCCACATCCAACAAGCCACTCACGGATATTACAAACAGCAAGGGGCTCTGCACTGATCCTTGTGGTACAGAAGAAGCCACAGGCACCTACTCGTAAAAACACATTTCTACCATCACCCTGTCTCTTATTAACAATCCAGTTTGGATTCAGTTTGTCAACATGCCCTGGATCGTATATGCCCTAATCCTTTGAACAGGTCTCCCATATGGGACATCGTCAAACACCTTACTAAAGTTCATGTAGATCGTATCTATTAACATGCCTTCATCGATACATTGTTACCTCTTCAAATGAATTAAATCAAATCCGTCAGATAGGATCTGCACCAAAGTGACAGACAGCACCTTTTCTTTCTAATCTCTACCCATGGTCTCGCTTGAGGAGCCTTCCAGGATAGCCTCCCTCAATAATGAAGTAATGCAATCTTTGTCTAACAGTGCGATGCCACCTCCCCTTTTACTCACCACTTTGTTTTACCTAAAGATTCTATGAAGATGCTCACCAAGTTACATACGGGTTACATCCCTTAGACCTTTGTATAAATCAGATATTACTTAAATTGGAAACAGAAGTGGTACTGCAGCTCTTCTTCTGGAAAACTTAACTCTAGCACCAAACAGGCAACATACCAATCTGGAGTCTCTTTGGTGGCTTTACCAATCCCCATACAGAATCCCCTATCACAATCACTCTCCCAGTCCTGATTCTCCCCCCCCCCCCCCCCCCCCCCCCCCCCCCTAACCATCCCCACCTAACCTACTATACACCACAGTGGCACAAACTGGGGGTTATGCTGCTGTTCTTCTCTTGAAGGCCATTCCCCGACCCCATCCAGACAGTATCCAACACTTAATAGATATTAGAGGGGGGAATGACCACAGGAGACTCCTGAACAACCTGGAGTGGCTAGCTCACTATATCTACTATCTACTGCTAATCTGCATTCCAGGAGCTCCACAGCGAGTCCTTCTGCTTCTCCAACAGCTCTAAGTGGCCAGCCAGGGGCTGCGACTGATACACTTCCAGCAGGTGTCATCATCAGGCATATTGGAACTATCCCTCATCTCCAACATCCTGCTAGAGCACACCTCTGTCCTAGGCTCCATAACATTTATGACCACTATCTTCAACTAAAAGACCAAAAAAAAACCTTACTACTCACCTTCATGACTGAAACCTGATGCTCATCAAAGTTTGCGCCTTGACTTCAATGGCGGCAGTTCAAGCGCAAGACAATTATGCTGTTTTTAACCAGTGTAGAGACAGAATTGCTGCAATAAGCCTGTGCTCCTAAGGAGAGGGAAAATCAAAGCAGCATTCCCGCTCCCAAAGGTTGCTTGGTGACCCATGCAAGGACAGAACCATACAGATTGTGATGCCACATGATTCATAGTAAATTGCCAGTACATATGGACTGTAATCTAGAAGGAATCAGTACCCTTAATAGATTAAAATCTTAAGTGCCAATTTAATCTATTTGTTTAAATTATACATTGCTTTTGTCAGAATTAGTAAATGGAGCAACATGGCCCTATGAACAATAGCAAACAGTGCCTATGACTATGATAAAGTGTTTTTTGCAGCTATGGCAAGGATGAAGAGTGAGAAAGTGTTTTAGTATTCTCATTTAACTCACTGAAATGAACTCATCAGTGAAGGGATGCAAAGACATTAATTTATTAAATTAAAGAACAATTTCATGTTATTAAAGTACACACACTGTCATGAAATTCTAGTGTTGTTACCTTGCTTAACTCCTTAAAGCATAACCTTGGTTTCCTGCTCGAAGATAGTTCACCACCTGATATTGCTGAGTTGTCTAAAAATTCTGATTTTTTAAATTATAATTTAAGAGTGTCCAAGGTTCTATTAGGAAATATAATTTCCATAAAAAAGTACAGACATAGCCTAAAAACTATAAGGCCAAGGGAAAACTGACTGCTCAGTTATCTGCAATATATTATGTATCCATCTTCTGAAATAACTTTCAAGCAGATTGATTGGCTCTCCTGCCATTCAGCGCTGCGCGAATTAGTCTCTTCTACTGTCACTCCGCGGGACGGTTTCCCCCTTCCGGCGCCATCATGTCTTTACTGCAGCTGCGGGAGGCTCTGGATGGCCGGCGGCGATCTCCAACCGGACACAATTTTCAAAGGGAGCGACCGGAAACGGCCCGACCCAGCCCAGCCCGGTGCGGAGACTCGGATCCGGGTGTAGGAGAACGACCAACGAAGTGGCCAGAGAAGCGACCAGCGCCCGCAGTGAGTCCCCATCGCACCGCCAACCTCTTCCCCTCTGGTCCCCCTCGCTGGCTCCTGCCCCCCTCCCCCGTGATACCGCACTCTCCCCCATGGCTCTTCCCTAGTCTTTTCTCCGAGCTCTCTCCCCCTTCCCCCACAGCCCTCCCCCTTCCCTCACACCACTCCCTCCATAACCCCCCCTCTCCCCCACAACGCCCTCCCCCCTACAACGCCCCCACACACACCCCTCCTCCACCCACAAACCCCCCTCTACAACACCTCGACAACCCCCCCGCCCACAATCCCCCTTCCCCCACAACCTCCTGCCCACACATACCCCCCGCCCACACACGCCCCTCTACTCCACACCCCCCTCCCCAAAACACCCCCTCCCACATCCTCCTTCCCCCCCACCCCGCTTACACACACCCCTTCCCCCACACCTCCCCCCATATCCCGAGCTCTCTCCCCGTGCCCCACAGCCCTCCCCCTTCCCCATACCACTCCCCCCACAACCCCCCTCTTCCCCACATCTCCCCCTCTCCCCCCCACAACCCCCTCCACACCCACTAACCCCCCCCCCTCCACACCCCCTGCCCACCCTGACACAGACTCATAGAAGCAGCAAATGATTTATCAATTGTTGATTTAAACAAGGATATTTAAGAAAAGGGGATGAAGTTTAAAGATAGAATTGCAGACAGGTAGGGACAAATCCATGGGGAGGTCTGAAAACAATGAGGAAAATTTGAAAAAACTGTCCCAGCCAACTCAATTCAAGACCAATGTACGACTGGCCTGGTGTGCAAATGGAACTTGATACGTGAATAGGTCTCTTATACTGTATACTAATTGTGAAAGCATAACTGAAGATTAATAAACCAACTAAGTTGGAATAAATTTTTTAATGTTTTGGTTCAGCAAGAAACTTTGGCTAGGAGGTCAAACAGACAATTAACTTTTGTGCGTTCCACTTAAGTATCCGATGGTTACAGAAAATTGTTGTCTAGCATAAAGGAAACTTGCTGGATTACAGTAAATATCCAAACAGCGTAGAATTTGCCTGTCGCAGACACTGGGTAGGGAAAAATCTAGCCCCAAAACTCAATTTTTTTCCCCAATGCTAATTTTTTCCAATAAGTAAACATGATTTGAAACAAAATACTGCAAAGTTTGCAAATAGGACACAAAAACAGAAAGTGTCCAATGGGAAAGAGAGTTGTTGGTTCAAGTTAAGAAAGCAAGCATATTTTAAGTTGCAGGAAGGAGAGAATAGCAGAGCTATCCCTGATAGGGTACAGGCCAAAACTGTCAAATGGGATGTTATTGATTTGCTATTCCCTCAATCCTGGGTCTTGAAGTTGAACAGACACATTTATTTAGATTTATATGATACATTATCACGTAGGAACACCTCAAATTAATTACTTTTTACTTGCAGCATTTGTTATATATCCAAACAAAGCAACACTTGTTTTCCTCAATGTCTATAAACAACAGAGATGAATGACCCATTTCTTTTTTTATAAGTGGTGGTTGCTTTTCCGTGGGTAGCTTAAACTAGAACAATTCCTTTTACAATACCCTAACTACATTTTTCTTATCTATAAAGATACATTGTTGCTTTATACTCTATATTCCTTCAGAGATTTTTGTTCACAGCTCTGAATGCTTTAAATGCCTAATCTTAAACTTTATTTTATTTAAAAAATACATCTTAAACACCCTGGGGTTGGATGCAAGATGGCCTACAAGTCTGATAGGGGTCAAGGTAATAACACAGAATGGACAAATTATACTGTCATTCCAGTTAAATTATTTAAGTTGTTTAATTTGACCTGTGGATAGTCCCTTGTCTTCTCATCACAAATGTTTCCATGCCTGACTTTTAAGTGGGAGGTCTTCACTGGAGATGATCCTTTAATGGAACCAAACCATTCTCCATTTAACCCATAACGTTATCAATCATGTACAGGGATAAATGAGCCCGTAAGAATTTGCCAGTATCACAAATGACACTGTGACCCGAGGCCAACATCTTTATTTGCTTCTCCACTGGTTCAGTTCAGTGGATATTAACCAATTTTATAATCCATGAAAGGAAAAATTAAAAGGACATCATCCATAAAGCAGAATTATTTCTAGCAGCAACAAAGTGATTTCTGTATTATCTTTATGAATTATATGGTCTTACAATGTAATGAAAATAAAAATGATAATAATCAAGTGCTTCAGGCAAACCCTAATATGCCTTTAATCACATTGCACAAACCCATTTATCACCAGAGTTGAATGTAAGCAATAGTAAAAGGTATGTGTATTCCCTTTTGCAAAGATCAGGACATCTGAACTGACATTTGCCTACTCTGAGCATCATAACTGCAATTTATACAAACATTACGAGAACCTATATTTATGATCTGTTACTAATAAAGCCATTACATTTTGATTAGTTTCAAATATTCACTTTCTCAATTTCTTGATGATTTTAAACGTGTGATTTAGAAAGTCCATTAATGCTAAATAAAACACTGCATGAAAACGCAAGTCAAAAGCAATTATGCATAAATATTATGCAATAACCTTTGCATTAAAAATATATGCAAATATTGCAGTCTTCAAATTAATATTCAAAACATTTTTTTTTAATCACTGTATGCATCAAACAGTGAAAGTCATTTACAATACAACCACCACTATCAATTAGAACAAAGCAAAAACATAATTTGCAAAATTATTATATTGTCCGAAGAAGGGTCTCGACTCGAAACATCACCCATTCCTTCTCTCCAGAGATTTAAACCAGCATCTGCAGTTCTTGCCTACACATGATTATATTGTAAACTGTGTCATTAATCCTTATATATTTTATATGGACAATTTAAATATTCTTGCAGAATATCAGGATACACGTTCACACTGAAAAGCTCAAAAACCTTATTAGTCACAGAGTAATTTGGTGGAGAAGTGGCATGATGCGTTTTTCCCTCAAAACCAAACAGCATTTTTCCACAACCTTTCTTGTAAATCATCATTGGTATCATACTCCTTGGTTCAGTTTTTAATGTTGCTGAATTTAGTGTTTAAACTGGATTTATTTGTTAATTTTTACTGAATTTAATTTTGCAAAATTTGTTCCAGATTTTCAAAATACTGCAAAGTTTTAAAATGCCACACAGCAAAATAAAACTGCGACAGGTTATGGACTCTCTTTATGAAAACCGTACGTGAATTTTTTACAGTAAGACGCTATTGTACACGGAACATCACATACTAAGTAAACCACATTGAAATTGATTTCAAGATATCTGATTGAGAACTAAAATGTAAATAACTTTAGTGCAAACATTTTACACCCATTTATAGGGACGTCTGAAGAATGGTCTCGACCCGAAACATCACTTATCCGTGTTCTCCAGAGATGCTGCCTGACCTGTTGTGTTACTCTAGCACTTTGTGTTCTTTTGTATGGGGTAAACTATTAGGCATAAGATATGAAAACTATTTCCACTGTACTTAAATACTATTTCGCTCTGGTCAATGAGTATTTCCATCCGCATGATACTCTCCTTCTGGATCAGGATAATCCAGTCAAATAAGTTAGTGTAACTACTGTGTGCCATCTCACAGTGAATGATATTTTGGATACACTGGAAAAGGTGACATCCAAATCATTTCAAAATATGCCTCTTTCTATGTTTAAACTAGTATTTGTCATTCTGGTGTAAAATGCATCCTGACGAATAATGTACATAGATACAGAAATGCCAAATATTCTATTCTCTCCGCTCCTGTAAGACAAACAATGTGCAAAGAAAATAAGTAGCCATTGCACAGATTTTGCTATCATAAATGCCGTTTCAGAAATACCACCCCCACCACCACTGACTACATCTTGTATTTGAATGTCAACATTGCATTGATTGCACCTCCAGACCAGACATACACATCCATTTCAGGAGCAAAAAACAAGTTTCTAGAGGAATTCAATATGCCAGTCAGCATCTGTGGAGGCAAAGTGTAGGTCTGAGTTCTGACGCAAGATCTGAAACGTCACCTATCCCTTTGCCTCCACAGACACTGCCTGACCCATTGATCTCCACCAGCAGCTTGTTTTTTGCTGCAGATTCTTGCATCTACAGTCTCTTGTGTCTCACACATTTCCCATTGTCACATTCATCATAATTGCTGAAAATACATTTGAAATTAACTAGCCAATGTAAGTGCCCTTAGATTTATGTTCCTCATGGGAAATTAGCCATTTGCATCAGTCTTGGGCATTTTCAGAAATTATAAATATGATTTTTTTAAACTTGAATAATACATCCCAATATATTAAAAAAATCTGAAAATGCCACCCTGCAGTGTTGACAATCCTGATAGAACCAACTTTTACAGTTATCTTATCTGAAAACTTAGGTTAATCTATTTCTGAATTCAAAGCCTGCACTATTTGTAACATAACCAAATAAACATTTGGTCTATTCCAAGAACCCTGTACTTGTAAACATTCCAGTTCCTGCACATTAATTGTAATATAAGTATTTCCTTTATCTCTTCTTCTTATCGAGTCCACACACAAGATTAGAAGTTGTTCAGTCAGAGCTGAACACACTTCTCGGCATCTGCACACAATGGTGTCTGTCTTGCGCTTCTTGTGCGTGGTGGTGGAAAGATTAGTGAAATCAGGGCCGCAACATGAACGCTCTTTCCTTGACCCCCCGCCCCCCTTTACCTCTGAGTGTGCAGTAAAGACCACTTTAACAAAATGCATACTTTGCAAAAGCTCATTACTTGCAAACCATATTAAAAATAATACTTCACTGGTCTATTCCTTTTTTTCATTCATTCCGCAATGTTTATTTCAATCCATTATACTGATGTCTGGAAACATATTTTGGCAATTACATAAAAGGTGTAGAACTGTATATTTCTCAAAATTTAACGCTTCAATTGCTACAACCATGATGGTACGTGGTACAAACTGGTACCCCTCAAATTTAAAATATAACTTAATTTCAGTATGTCAATTTTATAGGAGAATTACGATCACTTGTGCAAGTATTGTAGAAGCTAAGAATGTACTACAAGAATTCTGCAAATTGTAAGGAGGTAGAAAACACTCATGGTAAACCTTCAGGATTTGTAATTGGTTACTTGAAACAAGGTTAAGATAATGACCTGAAGGTGAAGGGAAGGCCCCAAATGTAAAGGTCATGAAAGACATGCTTTATTGCTAACAATGTGGTTAAGCGCCTGTAGGACAAGTGTTAAAACATTAGTTCAGATACACGTAACCTTTAGACAATAATGCCCCAAGCAATACATCGACTGCACTTCAGATTATGGTGAATAGTGTATTATTTTTTTAAAAATTCATCATACGTCTATTTGAATAGTGGAAATATTTTTATTAAAATATCTTACAAGCTATGCTCTGCAAACTATAACAAAGTGTGAAATTCTGTTCACATTCTCACTAAAACGTGTAAAAGGTTCTCTAATTGCTCTATTGATGAAAGTATTTAACATAGTAATATATACAGAAGCAGCCCACGCTCCAATGCTCAATCTATGCTTTGCTAAAGTAGTATAGGATAGTATGGAAGCCTCAGCGGCAGCATGGGGGCCTCGGCGGCGGCACTGGGAGACTCAGCGGCGGCAGCGGGTGTCTCAACGGCAGCGGGAGAATCGGCAGTCGGTGCCTCGGCGGTAGCAGGAGCCTCGGCGGCAACGGGAACCTTGGTGGCGGTGGGGCCTCGCAATCGATGAGCGTGACGGGGGAGGGGAAGACAACGGGGACCCAGCGTGTGGGGACCGCCGTGAAGAACAATGGAGAACCCGGCGTGGGGGGACCGCTGTGAGGAACACTGGGAGAACAAAGGGGGTCCCGGTGTGGGGGAGGGGGGCACTCTAGCTTTAGAATCCTCTGCTCCGGGGATAAGCCGGTGTTTTTTTGTTCATTTGTTCTGGTGAAGGTGGTGTGCACACGGCAGCCAGCCAACAGTCGCTTGCCTTTTTCTTTTTGTTTTCACTTTAATTTCAAGTTTTTGTGTATCTTGTGTGTTACGACTGTCGGCAGACCAATTTCCCTCTGGGGATGAATAAAGTTTTATCGTATCGTATCGTATGGGGCCAATGAATGTATACTCAAGAGTGCAACATTTGAAAGGAAATTGGGTAGAAAAGGATTTATGGCTATTAATTGCTAGAATGTTTTTGCTTTAATAAAGAGTGAAACTGTCTATTAAAATGGTTTCAATTCTTCAACCAAATTAAACAAATCTCTATCCAACTTTTCAAGTTGAATTACAATCATATTTAATAAATGCTAACTAAAAACATTCTATATCTACGTCCTCAAAATTAAGAAAATTAAATCTTTTAAAATCATTCCAAGATCAGATCATATCAGAGCAGATCAGGAGAAATTCCAAATCAGGGTAACCTCCTTAATTTATTGATGTATTTATTAGTGAATTTCCTATATTTATGGACCTTTTATTCTGAAATTGATTAGGTCCAATAGAAAACTAATAAATAATTAGTGTTATTAAGCAACCAAAAAGCTGCAACTGTCCAGAAACAAATTAAACTTCTAAAACAAAAATTTCAGACAGAACTTTTTAAAAGATAAATTATTAAACATTAACACTGTACATTTTACAATGCACAGTTTTAGAACATATATTCTATGTTATACAATATTTGCCTTTGTGTCCTAGACGCATCATCTCACTTACCACCATTCAATTCACCAATTGTTCACTGCGTTTTTGGAGCTACACAAAAAAAAAATAATCAGGGTTGTATTTTTAATGTTCTCTAAAGTCTCAAAGATTTATTAAATATCTTAAATGTCCAGGCAATGTTTAGAATTAGTTATTTGAATTTGATAAATGTATTTATCATGGATGCTCTATTGGCATTTTCTAGTGATATAAATTCCTACACCCAACTCATTTATTTCTCAATTCTACCTGGTTCCCATTTTCAATTTGTCACCTTGGAACACCAAAGGTGGCTTGGAAGAGACTGATCAAAACCCAAATATTTGTGCTTACATGCAAGATGTAACCTGCCTTAATTAAGTTAATGATGGGGAATAGAATTTTTAAAAAGTTAAAAGTTGAAATTGAAATTCTTCTCACAAGTACTATTTGATCTGGTGTGAAATACTGTATTAAAAATTGATCAATATTGGATTCTAACCATGAAATAATATCACATTTGAACATTATCTATACACCAGAACTGATGACTCTAATGAGTCAATATAAGTAGTACCCTCAGGCAAAAGCTTTTTAGGAGGCTGATTGGGACAGGAAAGCAAATAATTTCACTGTGGCTTGTCACATGTGACAATAAAGTATTCAATTCAATTCAATTTGCTAACAGTTAATAGTTAGACTGTCTGGCTATTAGAAATAGGTAACCTCAAAACACTATAGATCAAGACATTTGGGAATTGTTAGCATTTACAGGTATATTGACTGCCAATGCTCCAACCTCAACAGGAATGAAGCTTCTCTTTCAAGGTAATAGAAAGCTGAGAGGGTCAGCAAATATTAAGCTTTTCATTACTCATACTGTATTAGTTTTAATAGAGCAACAATGAGGTGCTGACTTGAAAATGAGTTATGGCCAATCATTTGAATACTTAGCAATTCAGATTCCAAAATATGGGAGAAATACACATGCTAATACAAGCAAGGTTTCAGTTTCAAGCACACAGACAAGTCGCCAAGTTATATTGTAATTTAAATGGATGTTCTCTAACTGGAGAGATTGAATACAACTTGTGATGCTGACTCTAATAGGATATCAAATGCAGATTGGTCATTCGTAAAGATATCATAGATAAATCAAAAAAAGCTAGAGGCTCACTATAGTACATCACACGATATATTAGACATTGGCAAGATGCTTAATAAATTCTAACTTCGAATTAGGTTGGACCTCCTCATTCACTTAGTTTTCAGACTGAGGAATGAGATTCTGTTTGCTGCCTGACTTCCCATTTGCTTCAAACTAGCACACACCACGCCGAAATTCCAAATTAAGTTTCATAGATAATACCAGAATTTAGTCAACAATTCTAACTCAACACCAAAATGGCATAATGCCTGCAAGAGAATAGATTATGTTAAACATAATCCGAAAGCATGTCCTTCCTCCATCTCAAAAAATGTACTCTTTAATTTTTCATTTCTACTCAATCCAGTGTGGGTAGTTCAAGTAGAAATGAAAAATTAAAGAGTAGCTACAGATATTTTTTTTATATTTCCATATTGCAACTTATGGTTTTGGTCTTCAATACATTTAAAATCCAACTACACATTTATTACACCCATGGGTTCACCAATTTCTACCGTACAAATTAATCATAATGGACTGCAGAACAGTAAAGCCAATGTATTATCTACTCCAATGTTTGGTCAACCGACCTCCACAAGGCATACCTGCCAACTTGTGAGAATGAAAAATCGGAATCCTATTAGGTCAGTGACGTGACGTCAGTAAGGGGCGGGGCACGTGACGTCAGTAAGGGGCGGGGTACGTGACGTCAGTTGACCTCTGTGCGGGGGGGGGGCAAGTGACGCCGAACGCCACCGTGGCGGGGCGGGGTCATGCGGCTGCGTGCTGACGTACACCCGTGCGTGCCCCCATAAGCGGCGCAGGCGCGGTGCGCTCTCTCGCTGTCTCCTCGCCGCCGCCGCCGCCATGGGTCGCATGCACGCTTCCATCCCAATTCCGAATACCAATTTTTTTCGGAATATTGAGGAAAAAAATCGGAATTCGGAATTGGGATGGAAAAATCGGAAGAATTCCGCCCAAATCGGAATGGTTGGCAGGTATGACAAGGCATACATATGGCGGAAAATGTGTTTATTTTCAGTCTTATACAGCGTACTCCCAGAGGACAGCATGCTATTTTTTGTGGATTTGTTCAAACTTGGCCACCAGCTTAATAAAGAATTTATGATGTAGATAAAATACTGCCCTTAATTTTTGTTTTGTGACAAGAGCATTCTCCTCATTTATTTTCCAAACGGATAATAGCCCAGTGAGACTGACAGCTTTCCAAATTAAGAATTTCACGTCAGTATCACCCGGAAGGTCAAAAGGAGGATGTTGATGTTTAAAATTTGAATTTATGTCATAAGTTTGCAAATGGTCAATCAGCATAATAAAAGATAAAAAACAGACAGAACGGCAATAATGTGTACTCTGTCCAATGCACAGCTTTTAATGTATGCCTCTTATGGCTAGGTTGATAAATGAAGATCAGGGGAATTATGGCAAAATTCCTGTCTTCCGAATAAGTTATTTTTTTGGTAGACTCACCAGGAAAGTGCCCATTGAACTATGGAAATAACTTCATAAGCATTAATAAATAAGCACAATCTCTCTGTACATCAACATTTCTGAGATCCCTGCTTTATTGGATATTCCTATTCATATGCGACGCATCGAAATGCACACTCATAGTCCAGACTGTATTCCACCTTCCCCCAATTGATCCATGTCTTTCTGCATCCTTCCACAAACATCTTCAATATTTCGACTCCACCAATTTGTGTCATTAGCAAACATACTCATCAATCGATCTACATTCTCATCAGTCTCAGCACTAATCCCTGCAGCATACCGCTAGTTACGGACCACCAGTCAGACCCCCCCCCCTGACAACTATCCCGTATGTCCTATCACCAAGCTGACTTTGGATCCTGTTTGCCAACACAAATTGGTTTATGTATACCCAAACATTCTGGACCAGTCTACCAGATATGACTCTGTCTAAAGCTTTGCTGGAGTCTAAGAAAACCACTAAGAACCAGCCCCATATGCCAAAAAATTTATGCTAAATTATTAACAGAGCCCCAAAATTATGATAGCTGAAATCCACGTTTTAATCCTTTGAAAGCACTTGAAAATGAAAGAATAAACTTCAATAGATTCACTTTTGCTCTTATTGTGGTATAGCAACAGTGACTGAAGGGTTTATGCAAGGCTAAGGGAGTAGTATTCCAATAGGTAGCAAGTACACAATAATAATAAAGGACTTTAGAGTTGAACATATATTAATATATAAGCATACAAATTAAGAGAAGTAGGCCACTCATCCCTGTGAATCTGCTATGCCACAATATACTGATATAACTGTAAAAACTCTAGATTAATACATTTTTTTGTCTACCTTCCAGATTAATATGTAATTTTGCTAATCTCAAACACTTTTTTTTCAAGAATCTGTCTACCTTAAGAATATTGAAAGACTCTACTTCCACTTACCTTCAAGATAGTTGCATAGTCTCACAATTGTATGAGAGTAAATATTTTGCCTCAGCTATGACTTAAATTGGCAATGCATTTTTTAAAAGTAATTTACGCCTATTTGTAAATTCTCCCAGAGAAAGGCATATGCTCTCCAGATCTATCATCAGAATCTTATGTATGTCAATCAAGGGCCCTCTCATTATTCTGCAACTTACTGTTTGTGCAACTTTTCTTCATAAGACAACCCACCTATTCCAGATATCAATCCAGTAACCCATCTCCAATGCAAAAATCAACCTTCTTTAAATAAAGAGACTAGTACAATAAATAAATGTGGTTGTAAGAATGATCTGTATAACTGAAGTATAGCCTCCACTAATAATCAATATTCTGTGCGGTACTGAATGCAACTCTTAGGTCAACCAGACTCCCTGTTTCGAATTTTCTGAAGTCGAATATCCATGTTCAAGTGTCTTTGCTATGCTGTTACAGTATCTGCCTCAACTACCTCCTCTAACAGTTTGTTCCATACACCCACCCTAAGTGAAAAACATGTTCCTCAGGTTCACGTTAAATTATGCCCGTCACTTTAAGAGGGTGTCTTCTGTTTCTTGACTCCCCTACTCTGAGTAAAATACTCTGTGCAAACAACCTAGTATTCCTTTCATGATTTTATACACCTCTATCAGATCACCTCTCAGCATCCTGCATTTCAAGGAATAAAGTTCTAGCCTGCCCAACCTCTCCCTATAACACAGTTCCTCAAGTCCTGGCAACATCCTGCACTCCTAAATCTCTGCACTCTTTCTTAATGCAGGCTTAATGACATCCTTCTTATAAGTGTTTTTATCTTTCTTGTTAACTTTATATTATAATCATTTGTTTTCTTCTTTATAGGTTTAGGTTTATTATTGTCACGTGTACTGAAATACAGTGAAAAATTTAGTTTTGCATGCTATCCAATCAGATCAGATGTACTATATACATCAATACAATCAAGTCTAACAAATATAATAGATAGAGCAAAGGGTAAGATAGAGAGCACAAAAATAAATTCTCAGCATTGTGGTATCATTCTTAGCTGCTTTTTTCCATTATGTTTAATCTTCTGATTTGCTTCCAGTCTTTGCACAGTAACATGCTTTTTCTTCAAGTACAATATAATCTTTAATTCTCATTCTTTAGGGAATGGGGGCTCCCCACCTCCATCATAGATGAGGCCCTCACTAGGGTCTCCCCTTATTCCACAGCATCGCTATTGCTCCCCCTCCCCCCAGTCGTAACAGGGGACAGAGTGTAGTGGCAAATTATTATATCGTTCAAGGAATTTTTCCTCTAGCCACTATGATTAAAGACAGGGGTAAGAAGATAGCTTTGTTACGCATGCGAGCTCTCCAATGAGACATTCAAAGCCGTCCAAAGATAACTATTCAAAACACACTCTCTTAATTAATAGTTTCTTTATTGTCGTTGTAAAAACAGTGAGATATTCATCCAAACTTCTTTAAGTACATTTTGATCTTACTCGTAGTCAAACTCGTGCATAGTCAAAATCGGGCATGGTCGAAAGCTGTGCCTTCTCCCCCATGCTTCTTCAAAACTAAAACTAAAAACTACTAGCATCTACGCAAGAATCCAAGCCGCAAACACGCCTCCAACTACTTAATAAATCCCACCCAGATAATTACAGGTGGATAAAATTTAAAGGTAACTGGTTATAGTTTATAACATACTGAGTTAAGCTAAATGGCTACTATACAGAGTCCCCCTAGTCCTCACCTTCCACCCCATCAGCCGTCGCATACAGCACATAATCCCCCGACATTTTCGCCACCTCCAACGGGATCCCACCACTAGCCACATCTTCCTACCTCCACACCTTTTCACCTTCCGCAACTCCCTGATCAACTCGTCCCTTCCCAACCAAACCATCCCCTCTCCAGGTACTTTCCCCTGCAACCGCAGGAGATGCAACACCTGTCCTTATACCTCCCCCCTCTACTCCGTCCAAGGACCCCAACAGTCTTTTCAGGCGAGGCAGAGGTTCAACTTGAACGTCCTCCAACCTCATCTACTGTATCCGCTGTTCCAGTGTATTGCTATATATATCTGCGAGACCAAGCGCAGGCTCTGCGATCGTTTCGCTGAAAACGTCTGCCTAAACCTGCCTGATCTCCGGGTTGCTAAACACGTTAACTCCCCATCCAATTCCCACGGTGATCTTTCTGTCCTGGGCCTCCTCCACTGTCAGAGTGAGACCCAGTGAAAATTGGAGGAACAGACCTCACATTTCGCTTGGGCAGCTTACTTTCCAGAGGTATGAACATTGACTTCACTAACTTCAAGTAACCCTTGCTTTTCCTCTCTCGCTCCACCCTCCCCCTTCCCAGTTCTCCGACCAGTCTTACTGTCTCCGACTACATTTTACCTCTGTTTGTTTTGTTGTTATATCTTCTCCCAGCTAACAATGAGCGATTCTACATTTTCCTTGTGAAGAAGGGTCTCGACCCGAAACGTCGCCTATCTCCTTCGCTCCTTAGATGCTGCTGCACCCGCTGAGTTTCTCCAGCTTTTTGTGTAACCCTCTACATTTTCCTTGATCTCCATTCCCTTTGTCCTATTTTCACACCTTATATTTCCTTATCTATGTATCTCCCTCTCCCCTGATATCAGTCTGAAGAAGGATCTCGACCTGAAATGTCACCCATTCTTTCTCTCCAGAGATGATGAGTTACTCCAGCATTTTGTGAGAATCTTTAACTCCCTCAGTTAACCACAGAGGTGGGCTCTGCCCTTCAAATTGATAGTTAATGTATCTATTTAACTTGCCCCACCAAAACAGACAAATGTAAATGTCTACACAAACCAAAAACTATTATTACGGTATAAACCTATACTTTGTTACAACGTGAGACAAGCTGTATCACCATCTAGTGGACTAAAATGTCAACATACAAGCTAAATGGGCACAATACTTCCGTCAATTTTCAGTGTAAATTGTTTGCTGCAAATGTCTAAGCACCTTAATTTTTTAATTACTGAGAATTACGCACTTATGCTGCACATACATAGGTCTTTCAACCTAGCTAATTCTAATTTATTCTTCTCATCCAACCACAATTAATATTTGCACTAAAATCTATTTTTCCCTCTTAATTTTCTTCCCCTTTCTGTCTTTACTATTTATTTCAACTACTCCTCTACAGAAGGTTGCACATTCAAATCATTCACCAAATAAGAAATGTCTTCTGAATTACTATATTCATAGAAATCATAGAATCATAAAAAAATAGGTGCAGGAGTAGGCCATTCGGCCCTTCGAGTCTGCACCGCCATTCAATATGATCATGGCTGATCATCCAACTCAGTATCCTGTACCTGCCTTCTCTCCATACCCCCTGATCCCTTTAGCAACAAGGGCTATATCTAACTCCCTCTTAAATATAGCCAATGAACTGGCCTCAACTACCTTCTGTGGCAGAGAATTCCACAGACTCACCACTCTCTGTGTGAAAAAAGATCCTCTCATCTCGGTCCTAAAAGACTTCCCCCTTATCCTTAAACTGTGACCCCTTGTTCTGGAGTTCCCCAACATCGGGAACAATCTTCCTGCATCTAGCCTGTCCAACCCCTTAAGAATTTTGTAAGCCTCTATAAGATCCCCCCTTAATCTCCTAAATTCAAGCGAGTACAAGCCGAGTCTATCCAGTCTTTCTTCATATGGAAGTCCTGCCATCCCAGGAATCAGTCTGGTGAATTAATATTCATATTAATATTAATGTCTTTAATTTTGTTCTTCTCCACAAATAGAATCTCTGCATTTCATTCAGCAATACTTTCACATTAGTTCACATCCTAGTCTTTTAGTTTTCAAAAATATAAAACAATCTAGCCTGTTCCATTTCTAGCAGCTTAACCACACAGTTCTAGTATAATTCGTAGGAATGCTTTTTAGCACTTCGGTGTTTTTATAACCTCTTTATAATATAGTTGCTAGTATTAGAAGCTGCAACTAAAATAATGCTTCTCCATTATATCAATTCTATCCCTAATGGCTGCTTCGCCTTTGATAACTTAATGTGGTAATTTTGATTTCTAGAATGGATCAAAAAATGAAAGTCATGTAGCAGCTTCATCATATGTGAAATGTCTAAACGTAGAAAGGGGTTAAATATTTTTCTGGGCATAATACTCTGGAAAGGTTGGCAAGAGTTAAAAGAGGGTGCCCAAGAAATTTAGCAAATTAATTGTAGGCTTGGTTAAAGTCATCAGTTATATGAGACTAGCGAAGCTGGGTTTATTCTCCTTCGGACAGTAAAGTCTCAGAGACATAACACAGGTGTTCAACATCTTGCTTCAGTGGCGGAGGGTCATTAACCCATTTAACAATAATCCATTTCATTGTTAAACTGCAGTTATAATTTGCAGCAAGCTATCAGAAGGGTGACAGTAGAAGATTCAGGAATAACTATCAAAAGGGAACTTCCTTAATACTCTAAAGGATATATTTAAAATGTGATTATGGAAATAGAGAAATTAATCAAATAGATTTACCAGTAAGCGGGGGAGGGGAAGAAGAATGGGCTGAATACCCACCTCTTATGTTGTACGTTTTTAAGATTTTCTTTTTCTAAATCTGTTCTCAGAATTCTGTGATTCTGGTGCTGGGTAAAGGCAGATCACCATCCCTTTGTGCAGGATGAGAATTTTTAATCAGGCAGAACTGACGCTACAAAAAAAATGTATTTTAACTTCTACATATTGCAGTTTCTTGCATATCACCCCAATCGTACAAGCCCATACATATACATGTGCTTAAAATGTCACCATTCTGTGCTAATGTCAACATTTATTAAATTAAAACATTTGGAAAAAAATTGGATTATTCATCCAGATATCTTCAGTAAAGAGATATCTAATTCCCCCTTAAATTATTCTGTGATGGGCTGTCCGAATCAGATGTTCACTTTCCTCCATGTAATGCATTACACCATTTACTCACAATTAATCACAGGAATTGATGTTTTAAATCATGTCCGTATTCTATTCTTCTGATTAAAATGTTCAACAACCTCTTATTTTTCAGAAATGAAAAGGTATCTCCACTCTGTGAGTTAATGTGTATTCAGGCACACTCCCTAACACTGTGGATATGAACAAACCTATTCCATTTTTGGTTCAGAATGTAACTGTCTACCATTTTTTGCTTTGTTTTGTATTTTGTTTGATTGTTTCCCTGTAACCTTGTTCAGAGTGTGATCACACTTGCCTAACTCAAATCTCCACCTCACAGGACCGTGTTGGCTCATTTGTTGTGTTCATTGAAAACACACTGTTAAATATGAGGGAAATCGAGTGTTGTGGGGATAAGACTGGATAATGGCACAGAGGCAGAATACCAGCCACATGGAACAGTCTCAAAGGGTTGGATGGCCTACTCCGTACCCTATTTTTTTTATAGACACCACAGAACAGCACAGCACAAGAACTAGCCCTTTGGCCAACAATGTTTGTACTATGATGTCAAATTAAACCAATCCCATCTGCCTGTACAAGATCTATATCCCTTTATCGTCTGCCTGTCTTTGTGTCTGACTAATCGTATCTTAAATATTGCTGTTGTATTGCTTCTACCAATCCTCCCTTGCAGCATGTTCCAGGCTTCTACCAACCTGTGTACAAAAAAATCTTGCTTTGTAAATCTCCATTAAACTTCCCCCCTCTCAACTTAAACCCTTTAGTGTCTGACTTGCATCTTTGGAAAACAAATCTTGACCATCTGCCTCTCGTAATTTTATATATTTCTTTCAGGTTGCCACTCAGCCTCTGAAATTCTAAAGACAATAATCCAGGTTTGTCCAACCTTCTTTATAACTAATACACCCAAAGCCAGGCAACATCTCAGTGAACCTCTTCTGCACCATCTCCAAAGCCTTCACATTCTTCCTATAATGCTGTGACCAGAAACATAGAAACATAGTTGCAGGAGTAGGCCATTCGGCCCTTCGAGCCAGCAATGCCATTCAATATGATCATGGCTGATTATCTAAAATCAGTACCCGTTCCTGCCTTTCCCCCATATCCCTTGATTCCTTTAGCCCCAAGAGTTAAATCTAACTCTCTCTAGATTTACAAGGCAATATTTTTTTTGTGCACAGGTTGGTAGGAGCCTGGAACTTGCTGCTAGGGAGAACTAGATCCAATACAATCCTAATCAAAGTTTTATGCAACTTCAATATGACTTGCCTACTTTTAAACTCAAAGCCCCAATCAATGAAGGCAAGCATGGCATATGCCTTTTTACTACACAACTATCCATGTTTTTATTTTCACAGTCTAAGTGTAAGGCAATAGCTATATAAAACTGAGAAAAGTAGACATTTCTTCAAGTAGAGGGTGGTTAATCTTTATAATTTTTACCCTGGAAGGCGATGGAGGCAGGAGTCGTCAATAGTGCTTTATTGTCATATGTCCTGAAAGAGAACAATGAAATTCTTACTTGCAGCAGCAAAACAGATATGTAAACATAGTACTCTGTAAAACCCATAATAAACAACAAAGAGTTTGTTTATATTCAAATATATATAACAAATAAACAAACAATAATAATGCAAAGTCAAAAATAATGACCCCCAAGTCTATGTAGTTTGGAGCCTATTTGTAGGTTGAAGTGTTTAATAGCCTGATGGCTGTAGTGAAGAAGCTGCTCTGGAACCTAGACGTTACAGCTTTCAAGCTCCTATACCTTGTTCCGATGGCAGGAGTGAAACGAGTGTGGCCAGGATGGCGTGAATCTCAGATGATGCTGGCTGCCTCTTTGGGGCAGCGACTCTTGAAGATGTCTTCATTGGTGGGGGGGTCAGTACCCATGATGGACTGGGCTGTGTCACCACTTTTTGCAATCTTCTTCATTCCTGGGCATTCACAGCCTGCCCAGACTGTGATGCAACTATGCTCTGTACTGTACACCTGTAGACTTTTAAGAAAGTATTTGTTGACATACCAAACCACCTCAATCTTCTAAGTAAATAGCTGCGTGGTGCGCTTTCTTTATGATTGCATCAATGTGCTAGGTCCAGGACAGATCTTCAGAGATATGCACACCCAGAAATCTGATGCTTTTGACTCTCTCCACCACCATCATACCGATGAAGACAAGTTTGTGGATCCTCGTCCTTCCTCTTCCAAAGTCCACAATCAGTTCCTTGGTCTCACTGACATTGAGAACATGGTTGTTGTTATAGCAGCATTTGGTCGGTCGATCAATCTCCCTCCTATATTCTGGATCATCATCATCTGTAATTCATCCAACAAAGGTGGTGATGTCAGCAAACTTGAAGATGGAGTTCAAACTGTGTCTGGCTACACAGTTGTGAGTATAGAGTGAGTAGAGCAGGGGGCTGAGCACATAGCCTTGAGGTGCTCCCATACCGATGGTTATCAAGGAGAAAGTGATGCTGCCAAGTCGTACCATGAAACTCATGAAACCCAGTTCTATGAACTTGGTAACCAGCTTGGAGCGGATGATGGTGTTGAACACTGAGCTATAATCTATGAACAACAGCCTGATGTATGTGGTCCAATGCAGAGTGGAGATCCAGTGAGGACACATTCTCCATTATTGCGTTGGTAAGCAAATTGCAGGCAATACCGGTTTCAACAACTTAATGGTGTAATGAGTAACTATTGCTCTGTTGTGTCTAGATTGTTTGGAGAAAAATAGATTACAGCGAATCTTTTTACAGCGAAGTAACATACCATTTGGCCCAAATAGTCTATTAGGATATTTATGCTCCAACTATTTCCTATACTAACAAAATATTCTGTTTTCCAAGCACTCTCCAAGCTTCTGATTAAACAATTCTCTACTCATCTCAACTATCCATGTGGAAGTAAACTCCAATCTATTCATCAATATAGTAGTCTTTATTCCCAGCTACTTAGTCAGAGCACCTAGGAATGAGTGGCGAAGCTAGTCTTGCCAGGACAGTCCATATCTCAAAGCTAAGTTAAATGAATAATAAATTGAGAGATGAAATGAAGGAGTGATTTATCGACCCCATATTTTATGCTTCAAACTATCTACAGACGGTCCGGTACTACAACATATTTACCGGAACCATTAATTTCTGACAAATTATTCATACTTGCATTGACATCTTCACCTCATCTTTGTTCATTTCTCCAACCTTCCCCTCAAAATTCTCCCTTTGAATATAATGGAGAAATAGGTAACCTCTCCCTGAGAACAATTATAAACAAGAGGAGCAGCACCTAATATTCCGCTTGGGCAGTCTGCACCCCAGCGGCTTGAACATTGACTTCTCCAATTACAGGTAGCCCTTGTTGTCTCCTTTCATTCTCAGCTCTCCCTCAGCCCTCTGGCTCCTTCCTTTATTCTTCCCGTCCCCCTCGCCCCCCCCCTCCCCCACCCTGCAGCAGTTTGAAGAAGGGTTTCAGGCCGAAACGTTGCCTATTTCCTTTGCTTCATAGATGCTGCCACACCCGCTGAGTTTCTCCAGCACTTTTGCTATCTATAATAGCGATGTTACAATACTTACCTTCAGCGGCACTGCAGTTCTGCCACTAGCCGTGTGCGTGACATTGGCGCCTTTGGGGGGGGGGGGGGGGGGATTAAAATGCCGTTTTGTACTGCCTGTCGGAAGCAGACTTCCTCGGGCTGCTAGCTGCTGATGAAAAATCGATGAAAAATCGATGAAAAATCGATCGGACTCCCATTCGCGCTATATTTTTTAAAAGATTTGCTGGACAATTTAATATGTGGATTAAAATAAAAAGCGACTTCTAACGCCCTCAACGCCTACAACGTGATGGATCGCAAGAACGGGAAAAAACAAAGGGTAAGTCATTTATTTTACATATAATCTTGCTTCTTGGGATGGCTTTAATATAATTTTAAGTTGCAAAAATGTGGACTCCATACGAACCAGCAGTGTTTTTCCTGCCATTATGGAGTTCAAATTCACCGCAAATGCAATGTTCCAATCAAATTCCAGAAGCAAGATGATTAAAATGCCCTTTTTTTGGACAATCATGTCATAAGCCGTCCAAATTGGCTATATTTTGTGTTATTCTCTCTCCATGATCATTATTTTTTAATTAAATATTCACAACAGTTTGAGTCACATGTATTGTGCAAAAAACAATAATTTTGATTATATTTTGAGAGAATGTTTCTGGATTAATTTATGGGAATTAAACATTAAATTCCTTCCATCTGGCATATAAATTAATGACAGTGAGATTTAAAAATCATGTTATATTGTGAATTCCTGTGTGAATGGGGTTAGTTTGTTATTTGGATACTTAGGCTATTTAAAAAATATATCCTTTTCTTAAGAAATGGAATCTACAGGACACTCTTAATGGGAACGTAGTGGGCAGAAAGGCATGTCATGCGTGGTTTGAAGAGCAAAAACTTGTAGTTTACAATGCCAAATTTGAAATGTTGAGGAAAAACAAGTTGTACAGAGTTGCTTATTGGTTACAATCTGAGGAGTATGATGATGCTACTGATTATGATCTGCCAATGTACCAGCTAGCAACTGATCTTCTCCATAAAGACTTGGTCTATTGCTAGAAATTGTAATTTATTTACCTATCTGATACGGACTTACAGCATATTACAGCATATTATAGAAATAGGTAATATTAAAGCTCTGATCTTGAGAATATCACATTTTTGAATTTTCAAGGCAGTCTGGGTGTTTATTACTATTACCGTCACAACGGTCAATTTTGTAATTAGCTACAATTAGGTAATTAACTAATTATATGCTTTAATTTCAGGTCATCCAAGTAAGATGTTTTATATTTGTTTCAGAATGCTTCAATCAATAATAACTGAAAATTTCATTCAGTTCTCTTAATTTTTAAGAAAGTTATGGGCTTTTGACTGTCCTCGATCACAGCTTTTGTGTTAAGTCAATGGAAAAGCAATAGGGAACAAGATTCTAATTTCCGAGTATGAAAATGGCCATAACTTTTTTAATACTGAAGATATGAAAGTGAATTAGGTGTCAAATTAAACTTCTTTTTGTGCTTTATCTGATGGGATAAATTGCAGACTTATTTTTTTAAATCTCAAAATTTTGTAATATTGCTACCTATAAACAAGAACAGCTTTGTTCAACTACATGTATTGCCCATGAAAGGCGCGTGGGTCTTCTTTATTAGAAAACACAAAATGCTGGAGTAACTCATCCCTGGAGAACGTGGATAGGTGACGCCTCTGGTCGAAATCTTTCTTCACTCAGAAGGGACAGAAGAACTCAGTCTGAAGAAGGATCTAAATCCGAAATGTCACCTATCCATGTTCTTCAGGGATGCTGCCTGACCTGCTGAGTTACACTATCACTACTTTCTGTCTTCTTTTGTAAACCAACATCTGCAGTTCCTTGTTTCTACTTCTTTATTAGAATTTCAGATAGCAGAAAAATACCAGTTATCTAGTGTCAAGCCACAAGTATTTGCATACTTTTGCTTGTGTTCTAAAGGAACTCACCAATGCCAACTTAAATGTGGCTAAAATACACATCACCCATTCCAATTGCCAACTGTTTTGGCCCAGTGTCAACAGGTCCTGATGGGATGAGTGAGGAAGGTTGTGGGAAAAGGGCACGAAACTTGTTATATTCCTGGAAGTTTCATCACAATTCAACAATCCGAGTAACTCCATTACATTATATTCAGCGTTATCAATAACGTGAAGGGATTTTTTTTTCTTTCTTCGAGGACTATAACAGTTAATAAATTAAATACTAATTTCGAGAAATTCCAGAAGAATTGGCAACCGCGCACCTGGGCGTCGTTCGATTGTGAGATCGTGTGAAGGGTGTGCAAAGAGATGATTAGCTGAGGTGAACCCGGCCAATCAAAGTACCCAATCCATGTATTTATCTAAACCAGCTTCGGCCGCTCCGCTCCTACCTGCTGTCCACCGTCGCCGCCGTGGATCGAGCTCGGTTGGCGGGTAAGGACGGAAAGCAGCCCGTGCGGTGGGCTGGGCTGGGCTGGGTAATAGGGCGCCTTCCCTGTAGCTGTGCATGACGGGATAACACGGGTGCCATTATGGGCCACTTGGACATCCACCGGCAGCGCGAATAGGATAGAAAAGTAAAATTGAGATGGGAGAGTGTGTAGGAAGGAACTGCAGATGCTGGTTTACACCGAAGATAGACAAAAAAACAAAAAAAAACAGGAGTAACTCAGCAGGTCAGGCAGCATCTCTGGACGTTTCGGATGGAGACCCTTTTTTCAAAACGTTCAGTAGGTCAGAATCGTTTCGTCCCAGTATGTTGAGCTTTTACGATACGATAAAAATGTATTTATCCCAGGAGGGAAATTGATTAGATTTCTATCATTTGCAGTATTTTGTTTTTAAGATTTTTGAAAGGTTATGGTTTGGAAGTCTGTAATTTGTTTCTCTGATGCAATCGGATAGCTCCTCCAAAATCCATGAACTCTATTATCAAGAAAGGGCAGCAGACGTCCGAGGTTATGGGGAGAAGGAAGGAGAATGGGGTTAGGAGGGAGAGATTAAATGGTGTTGGTGATGGGCCGAATGGTCTAATTCTGCTCCTATCACATGATCTTATGACGCATTTGATACCAACACAATTAATTCTTCATAATTGTTGGGTCAAAATCCTGAAACTTTCAATGCAACAACAATGTAGGAATATCTTCAACAGAAAGACTGTAACCGTTCAGGAAGAAGTTCTGTTCTGTTCAGGGGACAGTTGGGATTAGTGTAGATGGGGCACCTTGGTCGGCATGGGCAAGTTTGGCCTGTTTCCATGCTGTATGACTCTGTCTGTGATCTGCACTCTGTTTATTTTCTCTTTTTCACTGCCTGACATACTTATGAATAATATGATCTGCCTGGATAGCACATAAAACATAGTTTCCACTGTAACTCAGTACATGTGATAATAATAAACCAACACCACCAAGTTGAGAATGTTCTGCAATAGAATTTTGTGATTCAATAACATGTAAGAATTTTTTTTGTCAAACTATATGCAACCTATTGGCGAGAAGTCCCTGGTAGACATAGTTCTGAGTGATGCTCTACCGAGAGATTAACAGCATACTACATCCAGATCCAGAATTGGGTTTGAAATCAGTAATTTGGAGAATATCCCTTTCACCAATATTCTGCATTCAAATGTGTGTGGAAACGTATAATTCACAATACATTTGCCATTAATCAGAGAAAATCCATTCTAGATTTACAAAATTATTGTTGGCTAATTTTGAACAAATCAAATCACCTAATAATCCTGTTTGTCATTTTATCAAAGACATTAACCTGTTTTACAGCATGTAACATGTAAGTGCAGCATCCTTGGGAAGATCTGTTTTCTAAAGCTCTCCTAGGGTTTTAATCTGCTTCGATCTGTTGTAGACAAACAAATAGAGACAGTTTTCTATATTTAATTTAAAATCCCTATTATTGTTTTACTATGAAATTAGCTGGATGGCAGAATGCAAAACAATAATCATATTTGCTTGGACTTTATTGCCAGTCCTCAAATCATTGCTTGGTCTATAGAAGCCACTGGTTATCAAAACCTTTTGAAATGTACAAAGATGTATATAACCTCTAGAATCACGGTAACACTTGTGATTTGAAACCTATTATGATTGTTTAAATAATAGATCAGGTAGGTTAGGCCAATTACATCATAATCAACACATTCTAATTAAAAATAAATTGCAACGATATATGTTCATACTGTCAGTTGCCAAATTTCAGACCTGTGCTATTTTCGAAACACTGGTCAAGTCTTTTGAACTCTTATAACAACTTGTAAGGTGTAAGTATCGTTTAACATGTATTCATATGAAGCTATTTCAATTCCCACTGCTATTGATTTAAAGGAATTATTACTTAAGATCAGTTACATTTTCAAATATGATTGCATGTGGGAATCCAGTCTCTTGCATTATGGCAAGTATCAACACATTATTGGGGATCCCATATGCTTATATTCTCTGCTAATACATTGTTTTTACTACAATTGAGTTGATTATAAATGCAAGTACCACTCAAGAGATGCGAGCACAACAATCTCAATTGACATTCCACTGCAGTAATGAGGGAAGTGCTTCACTTTCAGATTGTTGGCTTGAATTGAATGATTGATTGATTGAAAGATACAACATAAAAACAAAGCTCTTTGATCCATCAAGTTCACACCAATTATTGGTCAGCTGTTCACACTAGTTATCCCCTTTTCACATCCACTCCCTACACACTTGGGGCAATATACAGAGGTCAAGTAATCTATAAAACCTGCACACCTTTGGGATGTGGATGGAAACCAGAGCTCTTGGAGGAAACCCGCACAGTCACAAGAACATGCAAACTCCACATTGTGAGGCATCGGCTCAACTAGCTGCATCACTGTGCCACCCTAAATATTCAAATTATTTTGATACAACATTGTTCTTGTTGTCCAGATTAGGAAAATGGGTGGTGCAACGATACCTTGTACATCAGTCATTGAAAGTGAGCATGCAGGTACAGCAGGCAGTGAAGAAAGCTAATGGCATGTGGCCTTAATTGTGAGAGGATTTGAGTATAGGAGCAAAGAGTTCCTACTGCAGTTCCACATGGCCCTGGTGAGACCATATCTGGAGTATTGTGTAAAGTTTTTGTCTCCTAATTTGACGAAGGACATTCTTGCTATTGAGGGAGTGCAGCATAGGTTCACTGGGTTAATTCCTGAAATGGCGGGACTGACATATGATGAAAGAATGAGTCGACTGGGCTTGTATTCACTGGAATTTAGAAGGATGAGAGGATATCCTATAGAGTCCAGAACCAGGGGTCACAGTTTAAGAATAGTTTTAGGCCATTTAGGACTGAAACGAGGAAAAACATTTTCACCCAGATAGTTGTGAATCTGTGGAATTCACTGCCAGAGATGGCAGTGGATGCCAATTCACTGGAAGTTTTCAAGAATTAGATTTGGCGCTTTGGACTAATGGAATCAAGAGATAAATGGGGGAAAAAGCAGGAACGGGGTATAGATTTGGATGATCAGCCATGATCATATTGAATGGCCGTGCTGGCTTGAAGGGTTGAATGGCTTACTCCTGCACTTATTTTCTATGTTTCTAGGCCAATATTAATCCTTCAACCAACATTATTAAAATCCTGAAGATCTGATTATTGTGGTGTTGCTGTTTATGAGAACATTTTTGGCACAGAAAGGCACCGATGTTTCTTATAACAACAGTGTTTACACTTTGTAAATAATTGGTTGTAAAGAGCTAAGGGATGGCCTGAAAGGGACTTGGAATATATAGTAAAAGTGCAAATCTTCTTCTAAGCATATTTTACTTTAAATCAGCCAGCTATTCAAAAGTTTCCTGAAGAGCCCCACAAATCCTTGCTGGAATTTTAATATTCTCAGGCACTTTGTGGCCTGCCTCTCAAAATGCTATGTTCACCGCCCAAACAAAGTAATGTCATTGTTTAAATGTTACAAATGTTTAAAACTGAAGGACTAGAAAAGACTATTCGGTCTAACAGGCCATTCTCCCACAACATAATGGTCAGAGGATCATGACCACTATAAGAAATAATCAAGGCTGATTTGACCAAATTATGTCTATCTTTTGTACCCTTCGTTTTGATCAGTTATAGTAATTGAAATAATAAATTCTAATTCCAGCAAATTGACTGTGAAAACAGAATAATGGACAATGTCAGCTTAGCCTTGGAATGCAGCCAGTTCTTTCACAAAGGCCCAGTTCATGAGAGGACTAATGTGTGGGCCTAGGCCCTTGGTAGGAACTATGGAACGAGCTGCAAGATTTTCTTATCTAACAATTCTACGCTAAAGAAAGCCTACAAGCATTCTTGTAAAAAGGTATAGAAATGGTCTCATAAAACAGGATCTAGGCAAGTAGTCTTGAAGAAGTACATGCTTTTCATGAGTGCTCTTACAATTGGATGGCTAAGCTGGGTGTAACTGAGCTCTTCAAAACACGATTTATAATGCATGGTTCCAAAAAAGAATAAAGGGAGAGAGGGTGAACGAGAGAGCTACTTTATTTTTGTTTTGTCAGCTCCCTAACCTGATGTTTATACACCATTTGACATTGCAGGCAACGCTACAATTATTGTTCGATAATAAATCAATAATATGCATATTATTCTTGAACCATCTGATTAATCTTTGATCGTTGAGGAAACTATAACTTTACACTAGACATTTCCTTGCCATCTATGCCCTCCCATCCTTCCCTGCCCTCCCTCTCCTTCCTCTGCAACAATGAGAGAGGCTAACAATGGTGGGTGGGGGAAGACACAGGGCCAACGTATTCTTCTTTGCTGACCCGACACAATCAGTTCAGAAGTTCATGTAGACCAGAAGCAACCTATTTTTTTTTTTTTTGTCTTGCCTCCCATATGGTATGAACCCTGCTCTGGTTCATGGTATGAACCCTGCTCTTGTTCGGGAGTGGCGGCACTGCCCTGGCAGCAGCGGCTCGCCTGCAGTCCGTCTGTTTTTCTTTTTATTTGTTGTTTTCTTGTCTTGTTTTTAGCGTTAGTTTGAGTTATTATGTAGTGTATGTGTGTGGGAGGGGTGGGAGAAACGTTCTTAGTCTCTTCCTTTTGGGGGGACGCAACTTTTCTTGTCGTATCCCCCATCTCCGTCTCCGTCTGCGCTGAGGCCTATCGCGGAGCTGGCGGCCTCCAACTTTAACTGCGACCGACCCGAGGCTCCGGAGGCAGAGCCAGCCAGGACTTACCAGCGCGGGGCTGGCCGACTTCGGGGCTGCGGCGGATTCAGGCATTCCGGCGGCCCGACTCGGAGCTGTGGCAGCAGCAGCGACTTCGGAGGCCTGGCCGCGGGCCCAGTGGACGACATCGTCGGGAGCTCGCAGGTCACAGGTTGGTGACCTGTTTTTCAGGTGCTCCCGGGCCAACAGCTGCGTCCGCTGGACTGGAGGGCGGCAGCTTCGGCAGTTTCGACCGCCCCGGGCCGCGGAGTTGAACGGCCCACTCCGCGGAGCGCGGTTCACCCGCGGGACTTATGTACATCACCCAGTGCGGTCACAACATCGGAGGCCCGGGTCACCTCAGCGCAGAGGAAGAGGGGAAGAGATTTATGCCTTCCACCACAGTGAGGAGGTGTCTGGTGAACTCACTGTGGTGGATGTTAAATATGTGTTTATTGCTTGTTTTTGTTATTTACTATATGTATGACTGCAGGCAACGAAATTTCGTTCAGACCGCAAGGTCTGAATGACAATAAAGTTTTCCAAGTTCTTATGATGATATCTCTCCCCCGTGATGGCACACATAACTTGATAGTGGGAGGGGAAGATGTGACTGGTGGTGAGGAAGGTGCAGTCGCTGGTGAAAATGACAATAATAATTCTCAATGGATTGATCCTGGTATGGAGACAGAGTTATCCAGAAACTGGTAGTGTCAGAAATGGTCTGAGTGAATCTAAGGACAGGGTGGAAGTTGGTAGTAAAGTTGATAACATTGACATAACATGGGTGGGCACAGTGGCGGTTTGATCCCAACTACGGGTGCTGTCTGTACGGAATTTGTACATTCTCCCCGTGACCGCGTGGGGTTTCTCTGAAATCTTCGGTTTCCTCCCGCACTCCAAAGACGTACAGGTTTGGAAGTTAATTGGCGTGGTATAAGTGTAAATTGTCCCTAGAGTGTGTAGGATGCTGGCCAGTGAGAACTCGGTGGGCCGATGGGCCTATTTCCACAGTGTATCTCTAAAACTGAAAACTAGAAAGAGTTGTGGGTGGCGCCGCGCACGGCAGCCTCGCCAGCAGTCTGTCTGTCCTTTTTGTTATTTTTTGTCTGTTTAAAAGTATGTTCCTGGAGCTTTCTTAGTCTTTTTTTCACTTCCTGGTCGGGATGCATCTATTCTCCGAGTCGCAACTTTGCCCCACCCCCCCCCTCTCGGTGTGGGCTTTCCTGCCGGAGACCGACCAGAGCTACAGCAGCGGCGCAGCACTGAATTACCATCGCAGAGCGGGTGATGCCTTACCGGGGGTCGTCGTGTGGAGCTCCGGAGTGTTGGGCCAGCTGACTTGAACATCGTGGAGCTGTGGTTTGCGGAGCTTCTAGTCGCGGGCGGCACTGATTTTAACACTTCGCGGAGTCCTGGGATCCTTTGCCGAGGGTCGCTAGCGTTGAATCTCCATCCAGCTCGACCTGTGGACCTCGGGAGCCGCGGTCTCCAGTAGGTAGCAGCCGATTCAGAAACTCCAAGGCGCTCAGAGTGTTCTTCCGTTCCGACGTCGGAGTTCCATCATCCCGGCGAGAGGGCCTAAACATCGGGCCGCCCGTGGCGGCGACTGTGGCGGGCTCAAAGGCCCCAACCAGGGGTGAACAAAGAGGAAGATGACTGAACTTTATTGCCTTTCCTCCCAGTGGGAACTTTGATTCCACTGTGGTGGATGTTTATGTTGAACTCTATCGTGTATTGTGTTATGTTTATTTGTATGGCTGTATGGTAACTGAAATCTCACTGTACCAATTGGTGCATGTGACAATAAATGTAATTTGACTTGAACTTGACTTGGAATGGTGCCAGATTAGGGTAGGAACAAGGACTGTTCTACATAGCCAACAAAAAGGCAGGCATAGCTAGGCCGCATGCAAGTGTTGTGATGGTGGCTGAGAGAATGTCCAGAGCAGAGACAGTAATTCTCTGTTCTTCAAAATAGCATGATGGGATACACATAACCTCTATGAATAAAGTCATGCCATTAATTTAATGTTACCTAAAGGACATCCCCAACGGTGCAGCTAAAGTGCCGATCGATTTCGATATTTTCTTAAGCGATTTAAGCTCACAATCATCTAACTTAGGGGCAAAAGTGTTATGAACGGAGCTGGGGCTGATAGAAAGGAAATGTCTAATATTTTCTGTGACATTTTCAGTAATTGGCTCAATGTAGTTATAAAATCTGAACTTTTTCTTTTCTGTGATGATGAGTAAAGATATTCACATTTTGCATTGAAAATTAGGAAATGGTTTGAATGTCGCCTGGAATTAGCTTTCGCAGCTGACGCAGAAAACTTTTTTTTTAAAATCATTTTAATTGCGTAAAATTAGTTTTTAAGCCATTCATGTCCAGCAGATTCACATCTGTTAAAATCGGCTACATTCTTGTCTCTGCTCCCTGTTGCCACCTGCCATTCTTTGTTTTATGTCTCTTTTCAGTAAATGTCATTCAATTTCCTGCATGGTCAGTGGAGAACAGCAAGCCCATTATTGTCACGGTATTTGAGAGAAATATATTTCCTATCATGGGACTTCAAGACATCATGTGCAGCTTTTATTGGTTCCGTTCGTGCAATATATCCCGATTGTGATGTTTTCTGGCAGCACACTAATAATAGGCATACGTGCAGCAGTAACCCCTCAGTTGTTAGTTTTTTTGTATTAATAATAATAGAACACCTGTGTTTCTATGGCCCCGTTCACATCCTCGGTGGGTCCCAAAGTGCTTAACAGCCAGAGGAATAGTTTTAGAAGAGCAGTCAACACAAACAGCAGTTGTATCAATTTGATAGCTGTGGATCTGTAGGTAATTCTTGCACATCTGAGTTGGATAGTTATGGTTCTATTGCCTCCCCGGTGCACAAAATTCCAATGCAGTATTGCAGGACTATTATATTGTTGAAGATGCGTTCTTTTGAACCTGACATTAAGCCGAGATCTCACATTAAAGGGAAAGTATATTGCAGCTTTATAGGTCTTTGGTTAGGCCATGCTAATAGGAGTATTGTGTGCAGTTCTAATTGTCCCATTACAGGAAAGATGTGGAGGTTTTGGAGAGTGTAGAAGACGTTTACCAGATTGCTGCCTGGATTAGAAGGTGTTAGCTATAAAGAGAGGTTGGACCAACTTGGATTGTTTCTCTGAAGAATCCAAGGCGAAGGGGAGTCCTAACAAAAGTATATAACATTTTGAGAGGCATAGACAGGGTGGTTAGGCAGAACCCTTTTCCAAGGGTGGAAATATCAAAGACTAGATAGACATAAGTGAGAGGGATAAAGTTTAAAGGAGATGTGCGGGTACGTTATTTTTAATAGACTAAGTAGGACCCGTTGGGTCCCTGTCACACAGGAGGCTTGGTCCCCCAATGCAATATTCCACCACTCAACCATAGCCCCCAACTGCACAGGTGCAGCTCATTTCCCCTCATCCCTAGCACTCTCTCCCTCTCCTCTTCACCCTCACTCTTCTTTCCTTTCTCCTCCTCTCCTCCCCAAATCCCTCCAACACCTCTCGCCCTCTCCTTTCCCCTACCCTGTCACTCCTTCCCTCCATAACTCCTCTCCCCTCCCTACCCCCTCCCATCTCTCTAACACTCCTCACCTCCCCTATCCCTCACCTCCCGCTAGTCCTCCTCACCTCCCCCACTGCCCAATTCTACCTCATTCTCCACTCCCTAACTCCCCCACTCCCCCTCCTCTACTTCCCCCTCCTTCTCTACCTCTATCCCCCCCCCCCTCCTCCCCCACTCCCTTCTCACTTTTCCCTCTCCTCCTACCCTCCCCCAATCCCTCCCTGCCTCTCATTTCCTCTACCCTCAGTCACTCCCTCCCTCCCTCCATAACCTCTCCCCTCCTCTCCCTTTATCCCCTCTCCTCCCCCACTCTCCCTCCCCAGGATCTCGAGGTTGCCGCTCCTCTCCTTTCTTGTGTGCCCCGGAGGAGGAGCAGCCGTCGGCGTGGGTCCTTGGCTCGGCCTAGCCTGGAAGCACTAACAGTTACGGCCAGTTGGAGACGTCCGCTTCAGTCAAGACGTGATGGTGCAGGAAGGGACGGACCGTCCCGGGGTGTGACAGGAGAAGTGACCAATCTGCATGGCGCTGACTGGCAGGAGAGGAGATCGATCTGCACACGTGCGGTTTTTACAATTTCTGGACCTTGCTAACTTTTACAACATACTACCGATAGGAACGAAACTTGGTGCACTCGCAGCACAGGAAAATGGCGAGTGGGCTTATGAAATATCGTAGCGCTATCGTGTACCGATTTTGCGTAAATAGAAAACAAGCGCAAACCAGAAAAGCACAAGGTCAGAGTTTGTTATGTATAGATTGTTGGGTGCTTGAAATGCGCTGCCAGGTGTGGTGGCAAAGGCAGGTATGATAGTGACATTTAATTGGCTTTTGGATAGGCACATGGATATGTTGGGAATGGAGGAATATCAAGCAAAGGAGATTAGTTTATCTTGGCATCCTGTTTGGTGTCGACATTGTGGGCTGAAGGACTGGTTCCTGTGCTGTACCGTTCTAATGTAAAGGTAAGATGCGATTGGCAATGCAAAAGGTTCAATGGCGCTCTCTCAAAGAACAGGGGAGTTATCTTCCATGCCTTGGTTAATATTTAATTCTCTAGATTCATAAATAAAACAGTATCTGATCCTTATCCCATTCCAAGACTTTATCAAGCACAAATTGATTGCTATAATGTACATGTTTCTTGAAGTACAACACTGACTACAGCTTCAAACTCTTAATGAGCAGTATAGTGATTTAAGACATTCTAAAAGTAATATGAAAACCACAGTGTAATTGTACTATAACTTGTGTTGGAACGAACTGCAGATGCTGGTTTAAATCGAAGGTAGACACAAAATGCTGGAGTAACTCAACAGGACCGGCAGCATCTCTGGAGAGAAGGAATGGGTGACATTTCAGCTTGAGACGCTGCCTGTCCCGCTGAGCTACTCCAGCTTTTTGTGTCTATCTTCGGTTAAACCAGCATCTGCAGTTCCTTCCTACACACTTCTTCAGACAGAGTTCAAGTTGAATTGTGCAAGTCACTGTCTTAACATATAAACATAGAAATTAGGTGCAGGAGTAGGCCATTCAGCCCTTCGAGCCTGCACCGCCATTCAATATGATCATGGCTGATCATCCAACTCAGTATCCCGTACCTGCCTTCTCTCCATACCCTCTGATCCCCTTAGCCACAAGGGCCACATCCAACTCACTCTTAAATATAGCCAATGAACTGGCCTCAACTACCCTCTGTGGCAGAGAGTTCCAGAGACTCACCACTCTCTGTGTGAAAAAAGTCTTTCTCATCTCGGTCTTAAAGGATTTCCCCCATATCCTTAAGCTGTGACCCCTTGTCCTGGACTTCCCCAACATCGGGAACAATCTTCCTGCATCTAGCCTGTCCAACCCCTTAAGAATTTTGTAAGTTTCTATAAGATCCCCTCTCAATCTCCTAAATTCCAGAGAGTATAAACCGAGTCTATCCAGTCTTTCTTCATAAGACAGTCCTGACATCCCAGGTATCAGTTTGGTGAACCTTCTCTGCACTCCCTCTATGGCAATAATGTCCTTCCTCAGATTTGGAGACCAAAACTGTACGCAATACTCCAGGTGTGGTCTCACCAAGACCCTGTACAACTGAAGTAGAATCTCCCTGCTCCTGTACTCAAATCCTTTTGCTATGAAAGCTAACATACCATTCGCTTTTTTCACTGCCTGCTGCACCTGCATGCCTACTTTCAATGACTGGTGTACCATGACACCCAGGTCTCGCTGCATCTCCCCTTTTCCTAATCGGCCACCATTTAAATAATAGTCTGCTTTCCTGTTTTTGCCACCAAAGTGGATAACCTCACATTTATCCACATTATACTGCATCTGCCAAACATTTGCCCACTCCACACAGCCTATCCAAGTCACCTTGCAGTCTCCTAGCATCCTCCTCACAGCGAACACTGCCCCCCAGCTTAGTGTCATCCACAAACTTGGAGATATTGCCTTCAATTCCCTCATCCAGATCATTAATATATATTGTAAATAGCTGGGGTCCCAGCACTGAGCCTTGCGGTACCCCACTAGTTACTGCCTGCCATTGTGAAAAGGACCCGTTTACTTCTACTCTTTGCTTCCTGTTTGCCAGCCAGTTCTCTATCCACATCAATACTGAACCCCTAATACCGTATGCTTTAAGTTTGTATACTAATCTCTTATGTGGGACCTTGTCGAAAGCCTTCTGGAAGTCCAGATATACCACATCCACTGGTTCTCCCTTATCCACGCTACTAGTTACATCCTTGAAAAATTCCACAAGATTCGTCAGACATGATTTACCTTTCGTAAATCCATGCTGACTTTATCCAATGATTTCACCACTTTCCAAATGTGCTGCTATCCCATCTTTAATAACTGACTCTGCAGTTTCCCCACTACCGATGTTAGACTAACTGGTCTGTAATTCCCCGTTTTCTCTCTCCCTCCCTTCTTAAAAAGAGGGGTTACATTTGCTACCCGCCAATCCTCAGGAACTACTCCAGAATCTAAAGAGTTTTGAAAGATTATCACTAATGCATCCACTATTTCCTGAGCTACTTCCTTAAGTACTCTGGGATGCAGCCTATCTGGCCCTGGGGATTTATCGGCCTTTAATCTATTCAATTTACCCAACACCACTTCCCGACTGACCTGGATTTCACTCAATTCCTCCTTTGACCCACAGTCCCCTGCTATTTCAGGCAGATTATTTATGTCTTCCTTAGTGAAGACGGAACCAAAGTAGTTATTCAATTGGTCCGCCATATCTTTGTTCCCCATGATCAACTCACCTGTTTCTGACTGCAAGGGACCTTTTGTTTTAACTAACCTCTTTCTCTTCACATATCTATAAAAACTTTGCAGTCAGTTTTTATGTTCCCTGCCAGTTTTCTTTCATAATCTATTTTTCCTTTCCTAATTAAGCCCTTTGTCCTCCTCTGCTGGTCTCTGAATTTCTCCCAGTCCTCTGGTATGCTGCTTTTTCTGGCTACTTTGTACGCATCATCCTTTGCTTTGATACTATCCCTGATTTCCCTTGTTATCCACGGATGCACTACCTTCCCCGATTTATTCTTTTGCCAAACTGGGATGAACAATTTTTGTAGTTCATCCATGCAGTCTTTAAATGTCTTCCATTGTATATCCACCGTCAACCCTTTTAGAATTAATTGCCAGTAAATCTTGGCCAATTCACGTCTCATACCCTCAAAGTTACCTTTCTTTAAGTTCAGAACCATTGTTTCTGAATTAACAATGTCACTCTCCATCCTAATGAAGAACTCAACCATATTATGGTCACTCTTGCCCAAGGGGGCACGTACAACAAGACGGCTAATTACCCCTTCCTCATTACTCAAAACCCAGTCTAAAATAGCCTGCTCTCTCGTTGGTTCCTCTACATGCTGATTTAGATAACTATCCCGCATACATTCCAAAAAATCCTCTTCCTCAGCACCCCTGCCAATTTGATTAACCCAATCTATATGTAGATTGAAGTCACCCATTATAACTGTTTTGCCTTTGTCGCACGCATTTCTAATTTCCTGTTTGATACCATCCCCAACCTCTCTGCTACTGTTAGGTGGCCTTTACACAACACCCACCAGCGTTTTCTGCCCCTTAGTGTTTTGTAGCTCTACCCATACCGATTCCACATCCTCCAAGCTAATGTCCTTCCTTTCCATTGCGTTAATCTCCTCTCTAACCAGCAACGCTACCCCACCTCCTTTTCCTTTCTCTCTATCCCTCCTGAATATTGAATATCCCTGGATGTTCAGCTCCCAGCCTACGTCACCCTGGAGCCATGTCTCCGTGATCCCAACTATATCATAATCATTAATATCTATCTGCACGTTCAACTCGTCCACCTTATTACGAATACTCCTTGCATTGAGACACAAAGCCTTCAGGCTTGTCTTTACAACGCACTTACCCCTTATACAATTTTGCTGAAAAGTGGCCCTTTTTGATTTTTGCCCTGGTTTTGTCTGCCTGCCACTTTTACTTTTCACCTTGCTACCTAATGCTTCTACCCTCATTTTACACCCTCCTGCCTCTCTGCTCTTGTACCCATCCCCCTGCCACATTAGTTTAAATCCTCCCCGACAGCACTAGCAAACACTCCCCCAAGAACATTGGTTCCATTCCATTCCAGGTGCAAACCGTCCTGTTTGTACCGGTCCCACCTCCCCCAGAACTGGTCCCAGTGCCCTAAATATTTGAATCCCTCCCCCTTGCTACAGGTTGCTACAGTACTGGTTATCCGTCAGGAGGGGAACAATAAAATGGCCAAACAATGCATGGCTCGTTCTCCATCTATAACAAAGATTATGTTAGGTAAAATGTCCTGTATATTGTTTGGGAACGTGTAACCAGCAACATTACACTTTTACAATTAAATCTCTGCTGTTTAAAAAATAGTGCAAAATAATAAAATGCCAACAATTGGCTTAGACAGGCACAAGGATATCCAGAGAATGGTGTGATATGGATCACATGTAGGCAGAAATTAGTTTAACTTGGCATCGTGTTCAGCAGAGACATTATAGGACATAGGATCTGTTCCCTAACTGTGTACTGTGTTTTTCAAAAAAAGGCATAATTCTGTGGCAACATTTTGCAAGCAGCACAATAGGACAGGATTAAATATAACAGTTTTGAACTTCTAAATATAAAAGAAACAGCACAGATTAGTGATATGTGTGCCTATGGCTTCATCTTTTGCCCTCACTTTGGGAAATAGACCACCTGGCTGTGCTCCTTCTTCCTGCATACAGGCAGCAACTGAAGAGTGCAGCTCCAACGGCGAGGACTGTACAGAGCTGGTCAGGAGAGGCAGAGGAATGAGTCTGGGATTGTTTGCAGTCAGTAGACTGAACGATGTTCCAGGACTAGACAATGGACCTAAACGAATATGCCACAGCTGTGACCGACTTCATAAGGAAATTATGGAGGAGTGTGTTCCCAACAAAACCATCCAAATGTGCCCCAACCAGAAGACTTGAATTAACTAAACATAATCTTTTGAATACCAGATCTTGCATATTCAAGTCTGGCGAAGCAGACTCATACAGGAAGTCCAGGTATGACCTCAAAGGCCAACAAAAAGACTAAAAGAGAGTTTTATTCTAAATTGGAGGACGAGTCGGAGCTGTGGCAGGGCTTGCTTGCCATTACTTCTAACAAGGCGAAATAAAGTGGCAGCTCAAGCGACAGCAAGGCATCACCACCAGACAAGCTCAATCCATTCTATGCACACTTCAATTGCAAAAACACTGGTGTGCATCATAGCCCCCAACGGCATTGTAATCTCAGTCACCAAGGCCAAAGTCAAATATCCTTCATCAGAGTGTACTCTCGGGAAGCATCTGGACCTGATAGATTATCTGGTAGACACAAAATGCTGGAGTAGCTCAACAGGACAGGCGGCATCTCTGGAGAGAAGGAATGGGTGACGTTTCTAGTCGAGACCTTATCTGATCACGTTCTCAAAATCTGTGTGGACCAACTTACTGGAGGTTTTGCAGACACCATCATCCATTCATGAATATGGTCTGAGGTTCCCACCTGGTTTAAAAGGCCATCAATCATACAGGTGCCCAAGAAGAGCAAGGTGATGAAGTGCTTTGAAGGGTTGGTTATGGCGCATATCAACTTCTACGTTCGTAAGGATCTGGACCCACTACAATTTGCCAACTGCCACGATAGATCAATGGGGGATGTGATCTTACGGATCACTGCACTGGACCACTTGAACAAGAAAAACACGTATCAGGCTGTTCATAGTTTCCAGCTCAGCATTCAACCTCATCATCCTCTCCAAACTTGTTACCAAGCTAAGGGAACTGAGTCTCTGTGCATCCTTTTGCAACTAGATGTTCGATTTCCTCATCTGCAGACCACAAATTGGCAGCAAAACTTCTTCCTCAATAACCACCAGCACAGGGACACCTCAAGGATATGTGCTCAGTCTCCTGTTCTACTCGTTCTAAATTGTGTAGCTGGACACAGTTCAAACTCCATTAAATTCGCCAACAACGCCACTGTTGTTGGACGAATTATCAGTAATAATGAGTCAGAGTATAGGACGGAGATTAATCATCTGATTAAACGGGTGCCAGAACAACAACCTTGCACTCAACGTTGGTAAGACTAAGGCGCTTGATTGTTGACTTTTGAAGAAGAAGACCAAAGATCCATGATCCTATCTTTGTCACCGGGTCGACGGTGGAGGGAGTCAACAACATCAAGATCCTGGGGATACATATCTCTAAAGATCTATCCTGGGCCCAGCACATTGATGCAATCATAAAGAAATCCGATCAACACCTCTACTTCCTTAGAAGATTGAGGAGATTTGGTATGTCAACGAATACTCTCTTGAACTTCTACAGATGTACGGTAGAGAGCATGTTGACTGATTGCATCATGGCCTTGTTCGGAGACTCAAACACCCAGGAATGAAGATTACAAAAAGTGGTGAATTCTATGTACTGTGGTCCGTTGACAGTCCATCACAGGTACTTCTGTCATCAAAGCGATCTGTAAGAGGTACTGCCTCAAAAAGATAGCCAGCATCATCAAAGACCACCCCACACTCTCATTTCACTCCTGCCACTGGGAAGAAGGCATAGGTGTCTGAAAAACATCAGCTCCAGGTTCAGGAACAGCTTCTTACCAACAACTGTCCAACTCAACAAACACCAACTAAACTACAAATTGTCTTGGCAGCACTAGGGATTTTGAGCTTTTAACACAAACCCGTTATGCTGCTGCAGGTAAAAAATTAATTGTTCCGTTTCGGTACATATGCGATGAAATACTTGACCCTTCTATGTTCTCGTAGGAGCGTGCTGAATGCAGAGATGCCAACCCTAAATTTAGTTCACAGTAACATTTAACCCATTTGTCCGTAACAAATGGGGTTAAATGCATTTCTCTCCGTAACACTCACCTGGGGTTGTTGCCGGCGGCTATGCGCCTGCGCACTGGTGCAGATCAGCGGGCTGCCGGCGGGCGGGTGCGGCACATGCGCACTTGGCATGGTTGCCGGCGGGTCTGCGCCTGCGCACTGGGTGGGAGGCCCGGTGATGGGGCTGCCGCGAGCGGCCGGCTGGCGGCAAGAAAGTGCCGCTGATCGCGCGGGCCGGCGCCGCCCGGGCTCTGGGCCGGGCGTGGCGTGGCTCGAAATCGCGCCAGGCCCGGCAACCCTCCCCCACTGCGCACGCGCGGCCACTGTGGCCCGGCAACCCTCCCCCACTGCGCAGGCGCGGTCACTAGGGCCCGGCAACCCTCCCCCACTGCGCACGCGCGGTCACTAGGGCCCGGCAACCCTCCCCCACTGCGCACGCGCGGTCACTAGGGCCCGGCAAAATGCCGCTGATCGCGCGGGCTGGCAAACCGGGGACACAGGGCGCCGGCGTTCTCACGTTCGCATGTTTGGCTGCCGGAACACCGTAAAAAAGTTATTTCGCCGGGACAAAATACGGCGAATCCGGGACACTTGGCATCTTTGTGAATGTATGGAATTCATTGCCACAGATGGCTGTGGGGGCCATGTCTGGATATTTTTAAAACAGAGATTGACAGGTTCTTATTTAGTAAAGGTGTCAAAGGTTATTGGCAAGAAGGCAGGAGGGAATGGGTTGAGGGGGAATGATAGATCAGTCACGATTAAATAGCGGAGCAGACTCCATGGGTCGAATGGCCTAATTTTAAACATATGCCTTATGAACTTACGCTGAGCATATAATCAGCTGGCCCATTTCCTATATTAGAACAGCATTTACAAAATGAAATTAACAAAGTATTTTTTTCCACAGATGCTGCCTGTGTTGCGTTTCCACCTGTTTCAGGTCTGTTTCAGATTACAACCCAGCTGTATCAATATTGATTTCTCTAACTTCAAGTGGTTTTCCTCTCTTTCCTCCTCCCCAACCTTAGTTCTCCAACTAGTTTCACTATCCTCCTGATTAATTTTACTGATTGTTTGCCTACAGGGGCGATGGCCAGCCCTGCCGACAGTCTATTCGTTTTTTTCATCTTTTGTTATTTTTAGTGTTTGTTAAAAGTTTGATTTAATGTACTTCGGTTTGTTTTATGTGTGGGGAGGGGAGGGGATCCAGTGGAAACTTTTTTTTCAGGTTCTTACCTTCCTGGAGATGTGATCATTTTTCAGATCACACTCTCCAGGCTCTGCGGCCTACCATCGTTGGAGCTGGAAGCCACCTTGGATTGTCGAGAGCCCACCGCGGGGCGCGGACTTAACATCGGAGCGGATCCCTTGCCTGGGATCGTTCCCACCGCGGCCTGCGGACTTACCATCAAGGGTTCGCAGTCTCGGGAGAGGCAAGTCGGGAGCTCCAACGCTGTAGAAGGTTCAACCAGCTCCGACACAAGGTTTGATTGCCCTGCGGGGGGAGCTGAATGCCTCGACGCGGAGGGCCCGAATGCCACCAGCTATGGGAGTCAAGATCATGCTATTAACGGGGGCTCAAGGCCCCCAACCAAAGAAGAACACAAGGGAAAGGACTAGAACTATATTTTGCCTTCCATCACAGTGAGGAATGTGTAGGAGTCACTGTGGCGGATGTTCATGTTAAAATGTGTTTTTGAATCTGTTGCTTTTAATTGTATGACTGACCTGGCCAGTGAAATTCCTCGTATGTTGCAAAACCTACTTGGCGAATAAAATCTGATTCTAGGAGGTTGTCACCCTCTCCTCGGCCAACGGTGATCCATTCTACATTTCTGGATCTGGATGTAGTACGCTGAAAAGCTCTAAGTACAGTATCACTCAGTAGGTATGTTACAATACCAACCTTTAGCGGCGCTGCAGTTCTGCCGCTCCCCGTGTGCGTGACTTTGGCTCCTTTCAGAGGGAGGCGGGTTTAAAATGCCGTTTTTCCCTAGACAGTCCAAATCGATCAATCTCAGGCGATTTCGTCGCTAAAGAGAAATCGCTCCGACATTTGTTATATGAAGCTATTTTTAAACTATGCTAGATCATTTATTAACTAGAGTAGTTTAAAAATCATCTTCTAAAGCCCTGAGCACCGACAGCGGAACGGACCTAACGTAGGCAATAAACGAAGGTACAGTTTATTTTTACATAAAAACATGCTTCTTAGGAAGCATTTAATCAAATTTTCATCATTCAAAAAGGGGACAAAAAAATATACGAACCGGCTGTGTTTTTCCTGCTGACTGTGGGTTAAATTCACCGCAAACCGCAACGTTCCAATCCACCGCATTCCACTAAAACCCACTCGCAAGTTGATTTAAATGGCCATTAATTTACAGGAATTAAACACTAAATTCCTTCCATTTGGCCTATAAATTCATGAAAATTAGATTTAAAAATCATGTTGTATTGTGGATTATTGTGTGAATGTTATTTGGACACTTCGGCAATTTAAAAATGTTTATCATTTCTTAAGAAATGGATAGTTTAGATTTAGTAATTGAATTTTGTAATTAGCTACAATTAGGTAACTAACTAATTATATGCTTTAATTTCAGTTCATCCAAGTTTGATTGTTTCATATTTGTTTCAGAATGCTTCAATCTATAATAACTGAATTTTATTTAGTTCTCTTAATTTTTTAAGAAAGTTATGGGCTTTTAACTGTCCTCAATCACAGCTTTTGTGTTAAGTCAATGGGGAACAAGATGCTAATTTCCGAGTATGACAATGGCCATAACTTTTTTAATACTGAAGATATGTAAGTGAATTAGGTGTCAAATTAAACTTCTTTTTATCTGATGGGATAAACTGCAGACTTGATTTTTAAATCTCAAAATGTTGTAACATTGCTACACTCGGCACTGGATAATGTTTACATGTTATCAAGCCTACAAACTTGTATGTCTTTGGAGTGTGGGAGGAAACCGAAGATCGTACAGACAGCACCCGCAGTCGGGATCGAACCCGGGTCTCCGGCGCTGCATCTTGCTGTAAGGCAGCAACTCTACCGCTGTGTCACCGTGACTGCCCTTGATGATATGCTTTGTCTGTGTAGGATGCAACTGCAGATGCTGGTTATACACCGAAGATAGACACGCAATGCTAGAGTAACTCAGTGGGACAGGCAGCGTCGCTGGAGCGAAGGAATGGGTGACGTTTCAGACTGGTGATCTGCCGCTTCCACACTGCTCTAAAGAAGGGTCTCGACCCGAAACGTCACCCATTCCTTCTCTCCAGAGATACTGCCTGCCCCGCTGAGTTACTGCAGCATCTTGTGTCTATCTTCGTTTTAAACCAGAATCTGTTCCTTCCTACACAATAACATCACGGAGGGGTTATTTTTCTTCCGCATGGTTCCGCCATTGCGGCCACTGCGCACGCGTAGCTCCCTACCTCGGCACGGCACGGCCCGGCCGCCGGAGCAGCAAATCGGGGAAGTTGGATCGGGGAAGGTAGAAGTAGGTTGGGCTGCAGCGGCCGTCAGCCAAGATAAAGCCGCGTCCTCCAGCCGTTCCCGCCCACTGGAGGCGAGGCGATTCGAGGGGAGGGGGGAATCAAGGGTGGCGGGTCGACGGGACCTCCCGCCTCAACTGTCGGCCGCCGAGCCGACTGGGCTCGGGAGGGCTGGCGCGCGGACGCCCGCGCGGCTCGCGCGTTGTCCGGATGCGTGTTGGTGCGTCCGGATGGCGGTTGGTGCCGGCGGGGAACCCGGCCCGCGCGCGCGCCCCGCACCTCGCGACGGTCGGGGGCTGAAAGCGGGAAGGGTGCACGCGCAGGCGGGAGGTGAGGGCGGCAGCGTGCACGCGCAGGCGGGTGGCGAGGGCGGCAGCGTGCACGCGCAGGCGGGTGGCGAGGGCGGCAGCGTGCACGCGCAGGCGGGTGGCGAGGGCGGCAGCGTGCACGCGCAGGCGGGTGGCGAGGGCGGCAGCGTGCACGCGCAGGCGGGTGGCGAGGGCGGCCGCCTGCACGCGCATCGCGCTCGGAGCGGGTAGTGAAAGAGGCAGAGTGGTGTGCATGCACAGGCAGGTGGTGAAGGAGGCAGAGTACAACGCGCTCAACTTGTCTCTTCTTCTTTCCTGTGGCGTGCACAGCCTAAAGTTGTCGCACAACTTGTTCTATTTGATCTTCCGTTTGTGCTCGTCGTGTTGATTGCATTAGTCGAAACAGGGTGGACCACTTGAAGGTTGCAATCTTCCACCTTCGAAATGGACCGAGACCTCAAGGGGTCTCTGCCCCTAACAATCAAAGTGCAGGTGGAGAACTGGAGGGCGGCACAACTTGATCTTGAGCGGGTGTTTTAAGATTGAGGTGTTCCACACCAGGGCATCAGAGATGTCCTGGTTCTTCAGGGAAGGTGGGGGGGTTACCCTCTTCTACTATAGATGAGGCTCTCACCAGGATGTCTTCGATACTCCGTGACTCTGCGCTCACTCCCCATCCCGCCACTGGTAACAAGGGCAGAGTTCCCCTTGTCCTCACCTTCCACCCTACCAGCCTTCACACATAACAAATAATCCTCCGACATTTTCACCACCTCCAACATGGGATCCCACCACTTGCCACATCTTCCCATCTCCTCCCCCTGTCTGCTCTCCACAGAGACCGCTCCTTCTGTAACTCCCTGGTCAACTCGTTCCTTCCCACCCGAACCACCCCCTCTCTGGGCACTTTCCCTTGCAACCGCAAGAAATGCTACATTTGTCACTTACCTCCCCCTTGACTCCATTCAAGGACCTAAGCAGTCTTTCCAGGTGCGACAGAGGTTCACCTGCACCTCCTCAAACCTCATCTATTACATCCGCTACTCGAGATGTCAGCTGATCTACATCGGTGAGACCAAGCTAGGGCTTGGCGATTGCTTCGCCGAACACCTCCGCTAGGTTCGCAATAACCAACCTGATCTCCCAGTGGCTCAGCATTTCAACTCCCCCGTCCATTCCGAATCCGACCTTTCTGTCCTGGGCCTCCTCCATGGCCAGAGTGAGGACCACCGTAAATTTGAGGAGCAGCACCTCATATTTTGCTTGGGCAGTCTGCACCCCAGTGGTATGAACATTGACTTCTCTAATTTCAGATAGTCCCTACTTTCTCCTCCCCTTCTCAGCTCTCCCTCAGCCCCCTAGTCCTCTTCTTCCTTTCTTCTTCCCCCTCCCCCCCCACCCTCACATCAGTCTGAAGAAGGGTTTCGACCCGAAACGTTGCCTATTTCCTTCGCTCCATAGATGCTGCCTCACCCACTGAATTTCTCCAGCATTTTTGTCTACCTTCGATTTTCCAGCATCTACAGTTCCTTATTAAACAAATGTTTTAAGATTGAGACCTGGCTAAATTCCTGTGGTGGTGGTGACATATCCACCAATATGGTGCAATAGCACTAACTCAATCTGTCACAATCCGGTATTACAAGAAAGACTTCTTGGTTTCACATGTCAAAGACAGCAAAATTTACCTTTTGAATTATAAAACTGGATCTTTCTAACCCATTCTCCTACTCTGCCCTGACTATGTAACCCCAGCCCCACTTTTATTTCCACTATTCCTTTGGACTTTACTGTCTCTGATTCTGAACCATCAGACCTGAGCAGAGACCTTGGTTTCCTCCTGCTAGATCCCTTCATGATGAATTCGGAATGCTCAGTCCAAAGCAGAGAACTTGACTTTATCATCTTGATGAATTGTGAGGCCAAGGTGATTTTTAAGCTCTTTTCTTGCCTTTGCCCCCATGCTCATTTATTGGCCAGATTGTGGATCCTTTCTCCTATTTCTACAATGTCCAATTCTGCAGTAGCATCGAAATGTATTCATTGATCCCTGCTGATGCAACGTTGACTGTCTCAACTTTTCCACTTCCATTGCTAACCTACTCTGCTCACAAAGAACTGATGTTATTATCAAACCCAGTGATACGGGTGGTATCTCAACCTATATTGTTTCTGCAAAATCCTCCAAATTCTTGGCTTCTTCTTTTCTTGTCCATCTTGTTACAAGTGTTGACCGCGATGTCATTGTCCGCCCTGAAAAGGACGCAAGACTCTGGCGACCAACAGTGGAAACTATCACTTGTCGTAATAGATGATGGTGGTAGCAGAATTAGCTCGGGATACTTCCGGTTTCCAGCCTCGGGACGTGGACGCTTCGGCTATGGGGCCAATTCTTGGCAGAATAAGTGAACTGATGTTAGTGCCCTCTTCCAAGCCAATCTCCAAGCCATTTTGCCAGTTAGTTTCATTAATTCCCTCCTGTCAGAGAAAACCGGTTTCCTTTTTAAAATGACCCATAATTTTGAATATTGCTACTGAATCTTCCCATAATGTGCAAATTCTCCATTTACTGGAATCACAAAAATGCATTGTAGATCAGCGACATGAAAAATATAGATATCAATTTTATCATTGCAAATTGCAGAATTTGGACAAAATATGATAATAGGTTGCTAGAAGGAAAAAAAATAGAGCATGAAAGTTAAAAATGTGTTAAATAATATCTGGCATACATGACTTAGCAACCACAACTCGCATTAATACAGAAATGGAAAAAAAGAACTGTAGATGCTGGTTTATACCAAAGATGGACACAAAGTGCTAGAGTAACTCTGTGGGTCAGGCAGCATCTCTGGAGAAAAAGGATGGGTGACGTTTTGGGTTGGGATCCGTCATCAGACTGGATTCAAATGTAAGTCCCATATAAATATAAGTTGTGGTTACTAAGTCATGTATGCCAGAAATTATTTAACCCATTGTATTATCTTTCATGCTCCTTATTTTCTTATACTAACCAATAAATTGTCACAGTTTATCTAAATTTTGCAATTCAAATCATATATGTAAGTCAGCACAACCGACATTAGGTTCTAACCAACTTATCTTGGGGAAACAAATATGGGCATGGGGTTTACACATCGCATAATTTAAAGAGCATTTCAAGAATGTATTTGTCACATGCCCCGGATATGAACCTGACACTGAGATTCTCACTTGCTGCAGGTTTTCAAGCACATTTGGTCTTTGTAGATTAAATTGCAAGAGATTGTACAACTACAGTTGCATTCCCTGAAATTCAGAATATTATGGGATGATATGATCAGTTTTTATGATTACAAACACAGGGTAAGAAGAAACTATTTCCATTGGTAAGTGACTTGCAAATGAGGGGAAATCAAGTGTGCTTATTTGTCCTATTTGAACAATTAGATTCTTATTTTTTTCATCTTAGATTAGGTAGCACTTCTATGAAAATGGAGGTAGGATTTTGGAACCCTTCCACAGTTGATGCTGTCAATTGAGGATCAAGGAGATGTAGACACGTCATCCCTGTTCCTAACTGTGGTCAGTCTGACTCTCGGCACTTGCTAATATTCTTCTGAATTGACCACTAAAAATGATGAGAGCATAACCACGGAAAAACTCTGATGCCAGATGCCTAACTTCTGGTTATTGACTCTCATATAGTGATGTAATTATAATTTAGGATTCAACTAGGGTGTTGGACTCAACAAATATCTAAGCTATCTATGATGGTTTCTTGTACAAATTAAAATACTTGCACAATAGCTTTGCCTCGGTTGGCAGAGGATTCCTGCTTTGCAGGAAGATTGAAGGTATATACAAAGACTCCGCGATTTCTAACAAAGGTTTCTGAGTGCTTTTTGTTTTGTTAATTTTGTGCAGAATGCAGAATGCGGAAATCATAACCATGGGCACCGAGACCGTTTCTTTGGATATCCCTGGTCAACAGACATCTCTAGTATCCATAAAAGAACACAAAGTCAGTGAAAAAGACAAGTATGGCCACTGGCTGGGGTTTTGGTACGGCTGGTGGCTGTGTTGGTGGGCCGGATTTATCATCGCTTCTGTTCCTGTCAGTTTCTTCTTCAGTTTCCTGGGTCAAAAACTCTGCCATGTAATCTTAACTACGTTAAGAAAGTTTGGCAGTTGTCCACTTGGACGGAGTTATGAGTTCTCAATATGTGAGTACTTAATGATTAAAAGAAACAAAAAGGAATTGAGTAATGAAGAAGACTTTTCAGAAGAAACTTCAAGGTGGAGAAACCTCATGCCAGGGATTGTGCTTGGCGTAGTTATTGGCATCTTCCAGATAATAAATTGTGTGATGCGTCACCATGTTATTGGGGCAGCCGTTATTGGACTCATTTTTGGATTAGTGTTAATAGTGCCAAATGCTTTTATTTTTAAAATGTTATAATCTCATTCTATATTCAAAAATCTCTGAATCTTTCAGTGTAAATAATTGTATTAAAATAGTTATTTTAAAGCATACAATGCTGGAGTAATTTCACTTAATTTTAAAGTATTTGATAATCTAGTTTAAAGTCATGTCCTTGCAGGCTTTAGTTGTAGCTTGACATTAGGAGATTAGAAATACAGCATAAAAATTTAGCCCACTGAGTCCACGCTGACTACAATCACTAGTTCGCATTAGTGCAATGTTATCTTACATTCTCGTTCACTCCCTACATATTAGGATTAATTCTACAGAGGCCAATTTACCTACAAACATGCACATCTTTGGGTTATGGAACAGGGAGAACGTGCAAACTCCACACAGTCAGCCCCAAGGTCAGAATCTAACTGTGAAACAGTTCTATAAGTATCTAGGTTCTTTGCATGAGATGTCTACCAAATAAGTAGATATTGTTACGGTATCCTTGATAATTATCAAAAATGGTAAACTATCACATTTAGATTTAAACACCTATATTGGTAAAGAAGATAAGTCATTATTGCTGCTAATTAATCTTGCACGAGCAATTGTGAGCAAAATATTTGGTATTTGTATGGAGGATTTACCATAACATTTTACAAATGCATCTTTAGCTAATAAGGCAGAGCCTTTTGTTTAGAAGGCTGTGGTGCTGTAGTAGATGTAGTTGTTGCATCAAATGTACATCATCAAGCAAGAAAGTTTCATACAATTGCTTCAAAATGGAATGCACAAATTGTTTCATAATGAGTCCGTACCAGAAGGATCTCTCCCGCTGCTTATCTTTCCAGCACAAAGGGCGTTTCCTGGCAACCAAACCTACATTCTTTGTGAAAGATCCAAGAATTCAATGCCAAAGACTTTGTGCTTTAAGGTGTGATAACAATGTTCAGTACCACAATACCACAGATTCCTCTTTTGACCAAGTAACTGCACTAATAAAGAGAAATGATCCATCTGCAATGTGTTGTTGTTCCACACCAGGTAATTGAACAAAATACTCCATCAGAAGCAACAGTGTCAAGTCCTGAATCTGAGTACAGTAATAAATAACATTGAAACATAGTAGCTGACATTCGTCTATGTGTGAAGCTGGAATCAAATTCACTGGATAGTATTTATAAATTTTCATGATGCGTACTCGTTTGCATGTACAACCACGGTTAGGATCTGGGCACCACCAGTAAGGCCAGTATTTACTGTCCATCCTTAACTGGCTTTGAGAAAGCAGTGATAAGATGCTTTTTTGAACTGTGGCAGTCCTGAGCATGCCGTTAGGAAATTAGATACAGGATTTAGATGTAGTGATGATGAAAAATAGGCATAACAAGTCAGGTTAATATGTCACATGGAGGGCAACCCACAGATAGGAGTGTTCACATGAACATGCTCCTCTTGTCCTTCTTTATCATGGGCTTTGTGGTTACGGGAGTTGCTGTTTAGGCCTTGCAGTGCCTATTATAGATGGTACACACTGCGGCCACTGTGGCGATGGTGGAGAGAGTGCGTTTGCGGGTGGTTGATGGATTGCAAATCAAGTGAGTTGCTTTATCCTGGATGGTGATATTGATGTTGTTTATTATTGTCACCTATACTGAGATACAGTGAAAAACTTTGTTTGGGTCCTATTCCACACCAGAAATGAGTGCAATCAAGCTCCACACAAGTACAACATACAGTGATTGTGGCAGTGAATCACAGTGAATGGCAGTGCTGGTTCGAAGGACCGAATGGCCTACTCCTGCACCGATTGTTTATTGTCTAAAGAGAAAAAGAGTGTAGAAAATAGTGAAATTACAAAGAAAGCACAGATAAAAGAATAGTGTAAGTTGGGAGATTGGGACTACACTCTCAGCTTATGAGAGGACTGTTTAGTAGTCTGATATCAGGATGAAAGAAGCTGTTCCTGAATCTCATTATGTGTGCTTTCAAAAGCTTTTGCATCTTCTGACCAACAGGAGAGTGGAGAGGAGGGGATGGATGACCAGGGTGTCAATGGTCATTGATAGTAAGATTAAACGAGAACTTACCAGTTTGAAGTTTGATCTTTATTTTATGAGGAGTAACGATGAGGGATTACGTGAAGAAGCCCCGCCTGGCGCTGGAACGGCATACTTCAAAGCAGCGGCATGAAAAACACAGAGCATAATAGCCGGAGTAAGATAGTAAGGCTTCTCATAGATTTAGAACTACCAGATGATCATTTATTTTATGAGGGTGGGGAGTGGAGGGCACGTAATCCCTCATCGTTACTCCTCATGAAATAAAGATCAAACTGGTAAGTTCTCGTTTAATCTTACTATTTTACTTCGGAGTCACGTGAGTGACTACGTGAAGATTTTGAAGCTTTCTGTGTTTTTCATGTCGTAGAATTTATTCCATACGACAGTCCGGCTCATTCAACACAGTGACGAGCGAATAACACATTTTTCCCCAAACATTGCCTCAAGTTATGTGATAAATTATTTCACATTATAAAGAATAAAATTAATGCCCTTTCCATTGAAAGGCAAGTTTATCACAAAATATCAATTGATATATATATTTTGATGGAATGACAAAGCAACAACTATAGAGAACCCAACACTCCGTGTCCAAACCTGACACCATGACTGGTTCCTTTTTACTTTAACATTAATTTACACCCTCCTGCGGCCTTGCATCTTTGCTCGAGCGGCTCATCCCGTGCCATTCCTGTGAATGTATCTACCTCATTAACAGAGTGATTTTCCACCTTTCAGTGTCTAGTTCCACTGAGTGTATCCAATTTCTAACATCTAGAATACATTCCTCTAGAACCATCAGTTTTTACTGAACCTAATGTGGTTTTTGTGTGTAATAAGTAGTGCTGTCTCATTACCACAGAGACTCTTATCTACTTCAACATATTTCATCAATGTTCACACACACACACACACACAACTTAAGGCCGACAGGATATGCTTATAGGTTTACCTTGGTTTCAGCTCCTCTTGGTGTGCTTTGTTTGGTAAATTCATAAACATATATGATAATGCAATCTGTATCCACATGCAATTATAACGTAACATTTGCATTGTTTGCACTCTTATATTGATACTAAAGTCATCAGCATTATTATTTTCAATGTTAACTTTTTTGAATCATTGATAGAGTTAGAGTCCATTGCCTAAGGCAATTCAGGATTATTTATCTCCCAACATATATTACAATTTTGGACAGATTATATATATATTTATATTAATATCCACATATATATCCCTTTCCATATCGGGATATTATGAATGCACCTGATAACTTCTTGGTTAGTATATTGTCCGTTAATAGGACGGTAACATTCTGAGCCCTATTATTGGCTCTATCAATTAGATGCTCAGAAAAATGCAATCCACAAGGAACTCACATATATCTAATATGATAAAATAACTTTACTGTATACACAGACTTCCAATTTCTTATAACAAAATATTGTTTTTTAAAACTTATTTCTGCAAATTGCAGGTATAACACTTCTTTTATACATAATTATTTTATTGTTATGTTGTTATATTAGTTAAACATTCATAGACTTCTTTGACCATCAGCTGTTGTAATGGTCTGGTCAACCTGCAGACAGTCAAATTCATATTTTCATGTCATGGATGCCTTTGTACAACAATAAATTACTGCAGGGTTACACAAAACTGGAGAACCCAGCGGGTGCAGCAGCATCCAAAGAGCGAAAGGAGATAGGCAACGCCCCAGGTCGAGACCCTTCCTCAGACTTCAATAAATTACTGCAACTATGAATCATCACAAGTGGTTCAACATCACTCAATATTTATGAAACTATGAAGGATCCGTATTGGGCCACCAAAATGCCTCTGGCAGTGTCCTGCTACATTTCATCAGACACTGCCCTATCAAACAAAATGAGGAACACAAAAGAACATCTTTTCCTCATGTAATTGAGAGAAAAGCATCCACCTTTCCTGTTCTTGGTTTACCCACAAGAAACATTTGAAAGATCGGTGATTTAATCTGTATGCAACCAGATTAATCGTAAGTAATCCATATTAATGACAATGTGTTTTTCCTCCCAAATTTGTTGTCTCCGATACCATTGTCTCTTCCTTAGAGATAAACAGCTGGACTAAATTTTTTAGAATATGCCACATCTGTTTACTCAGATAATCCCATGATTGTTATTTAACTTATCTTGTGTGTTTTAACATATGCCACAGCCGTGGTATTGTTCACCTTGATACGACACTTCCATAATAAAACAATCGATATTTAATCCATAACTCCTTATACTTCAATAATTAATACAAATGTTTGGAAAATTTCTTAGGACAATCCATTTATGCTCACCTGGTATTATTGTCCGCAGTCCCAACAAGAGACGTATCAATTATTCTTATAAGATTAGATAATATTCTTATCTTTACCCAAACATTCACAGAAGCTGTACATCATCTGTAACACTTGCTTCAGTTTGCAACAGCTGTTAAGCTTATAGTTGAAGCAGCTTGTGAACCTTTTTTACATTACTTTAATAATGATAACGTATCATTTGATATTTGCATAAGCCTCTCACAAAGGCATACATATTCTTATAAGCTTCTGTATTCCTTCTTTTGGAACTTTATTTATTCTTTACCTAACCTAATGGAGGGACAAAGTATGTCAACAACAATGAGACATATTTGTATCATGGAACAATTTTCCCCCTCTTATGGTGCTGAATTACTTCTAAATTCAGAATAGTGATTTATGAATATTTTATTAATGCCTAAGCATACGCTTTATGTAATGGGTCAGGTCCTTGCCCTCCACCAGGTTTGTAATTGCAGCACTAATTTGCAGCTGACTCTTATAACCTTCCAATTTAAATGTAATCAAGATAACCCATGACCATGACCTCATTAGTGCAAGTGCTGATCTTTTATCAGCATAATTGTTCCTCCAGTATTCTGTTTAACAGTCTTGAACTGGTTTAATCCTTTGGACAATGTTTTAACTTGCACAGCTTGACCCATTTTAATTAATTTCAAGCACCTGTAATATTGATTAACAATTTGTTAATAGCAACTGTATTTCCATGTTCTAGATGTTTCCATTTTAATAAATGTTCTTACACTGTGAAAGTGTATATAAAATGATGTTTTGTATGGTTTATACCATCAAATCTTTACACTGAGGTAATTTTATAATATATATGTACGTACCCCTTCTTTATTGGAGTTACTTTTGAGTGCAAACCTAAAATCAATTTTTAAGGTTTTCTTATACAGGTGAACCAATCCTTCCTTAGTTATATTAAATTAATGATCATAATACACCTGTAATCCCCCACAATTGGAGATTTCATGAACTTATTTTGTAACCAGATGTTTGCACCTCTTCAACGTACTTCAAGCCTTCTTTTCCCAATTATATGGGTTTGGATAAGGCTATGTTGGATTATACCACTTCTGCCTTTGTTTTGATCCATTATCAAATCTTTCATTGGATCATAGTTTTTCCCCCCAAGTTTAAAGATCTTTGCCTTTGTTTTGATCCATTATCAAATCTTTCATTGGATCATAGTTTTTCCCCCCAAAGTTTAAAGATCAGTAGTCTGTTCTTTTGTAATCAATATCTTTGATTTATCATAAGGCAGGTTTATTCTATAATAATCAGGAGTTTAACATAACCTGATTTGTATTGATCTGCGAATCTATAGTGCAGATTTGGTAAATTATATATATTTCTTCCCATTGAGCTCCACAAACTGATGGCAATTTATTTTATTTTAAAAGTATTAGTTATTTGCACAACGTTTTTATTTTATTTTATTTTTCTTTTTGAATAGTAATGCCATGCACCATTTTGAAATACTTTGAAATTGTATTTCTTATATCTCATATAATTTGAGACATGGATATCATAAACGGATTCACCGTTGATATCTTTATAAAACATAAAAGTTTTATCGTATTCTGCTGTTTCAATCATTACAGCTTTGGTGAGGTTTTTTTCCATGTTTATTTTTCATGGCCTCACTCATCATTAGTTCTGCTGTTTTAACCATAACAGCTTTTAGTGAGACCAACTTAATTTTTGGTTTCCATGGTAATTTTCCATGGCCTCACTTTTTATTCAGATGTTGTGCATCACCCGTGTGTATATATATATATATATATTTATTTTTTTTTGGTGCTGTGGTGGGTACTTCATGACCAGCCACCACTATCAGTGCATTTTTAGGGTCAGTTTTTCCATTTTATTTTTCACTGCCCTTGTTTCTCCTGAGTTTTTTTCCCCTCAAGGAGACTACCTTCAAAAATATCTGAGGTAGATATTCCCACCATATTTCATCATATTGTTTCCTTTTTATATGTGAAACCCCCTTAGGGTAGGTTAGGGAATATTTCCATTATTTTTCCGTCTGAAGGCCTTTATTAACTTTTTAAATTATGGCCTTTCTGACTTATTTAAATTTCCCCCCCCCCTGCCAAAAGTTTGTGGAGCATCTTAAACTCCCTAACGTATTTTTAACGGTCACCAGTATCGGAACCGGCTCCGTAATTAATCTCCCGTCCCGATCGCTGGGTATTCCCCCGGGACGTTCTTTTTTAAAACTCCGTTGTATTATACAGAGTATTTTTGTTCTATTTTACTCTTTTATTTTATTTTTGTTTTTAAATTCATTTCAAATCCTGGTTCAATACACCAGGCACGGAGTTTTCCAGACCCTAAAAGTTTTTCAACTGCACTTACCTGCCGGTTCCGTACCTACCGCTGTCGACGAGCTAGCCTCTGCAGCTCTTCCTTCTGCCGTCAGCGTCGACGTAATGCCGTTCCAGTGCCAGGCGGGGCTTCTTCACGTAGTCACTCACGTGACTCCGAAGTAAAATTAGGTTGGCTGTTTGCCCAATGCAACATGTAGAGTAGATGGTATAGATCTAGAGGATTGTTGATGCTACAGTTATTCAGGTAAGAGTATTCCATCTTCCTCCTGTGCTGTGGTTTGTAGATAATGAAAAGGCCATGGAGTGCCAGTAAGTGAGATAGGATATTCAGCCCCTGACCTCCTCCAATACTGGAAGAAGTACATATTGAAACAGATTAGCATTGGTAGAAATTGCTACAAGCAACGAGAAAGTGCACAAGAAGCTAAACACACGATTGTGTGACTTCCATGAGCTCCCAATAGGGATTAAAAGTGGAAGTGGTGACGGTGTAAAGGCAATGTAAAATAAGGAAACTGAGAAAAATAGATAGGATGAATTCAATAGTATGTTGATTGCTTTGGTTATATTGCCAACTAATAGATAACAATACATCTTGCACCGTAAATGCCAACACATGATGTCTTGTGTAATGTTCTGACAAATCACGTAGAAGGGTGAATAGCAATAGTTTTGAGGTAATGGGATGGAATATTAGGATGAGGTGCAGTTAAATTATTTTTAAACTTTCTTTCTAGTGATCTGGTGTGTTACAGAGTGTTTGCCACAAAGGTCATTCACCCACACAATATAGTACTTTGATAATTAAAGTAGGCGAAAAGAGTAGTTTAGACTTTATCTAGATTCATAAGAAATGTTTTTTGTTTTTGTTTCAATAGTTTGATCCAACCAAATGGGGATGAGGATCAGAGCTCAGGTTTTACGGGGTATAAAAGCAGTTGGGTTAAATGGCAGGAGGTGTATCTTTTCACAAAGAATAATGGGCCTCTAGTATAGGCTTCCTTGGTCATCTGTAGGAAGGAACTGCAGTTGCTGGTTTAAACCAAAGATAGACATAAAAAGCTGGAGTAACTCAGCGGGACAGGCAGAGGGGTCTTGACCCGAAAAGTCACCCATTCCGTCTTTCCAGAGATGCTGCCTGTCCCGCTGAGTCTCCTGCTTTCAGTCAGAAGAAGGGTCCTGACCCGAAATGTCACCCATCCCTTTTCTCCAGGAGTGAAGAAGGGTATCTACCTGTAATGTCACCATTCCTTCTCTTTAAAGATGCTACCTGTCCCGCTGAGTTACTCCAGCATTTTGTGTCTCTTTTCGGTGTAAACCAGCATCTGCAGTTTTCTCCTACACAACTTTAATGAACTAGCTACACAGTGCAGAAAGCTGGAATACTTAAAAGGTCAATGGTTTATTTATTATCATGTGTACAGAAATACAGGGAAGAGCTTGTCCTGCATGCTATCCATCAGATCATGCTATACATGAGTACAATAGATCCTCTTATGGAGCAGCATAGAGAGTCGTCACATTCTGGTACCATCATCCAACTTCCAAGTCACTGAAAAATCTGATCTTGACCCAAGGAGATATGCAGTTTCTTATATTCTCACTTTATGGCCCAATGTCTTGGTGGTACTGGATTGATGAAGCAGGGGTCGGCCTGGCCCAGTGCGATGCCATTGGCTTCTTCTACTGCTGTTCCATATAGCTGTTGCGGGCTACCTTTGACTCACTTTCTTACATGGCTGCTGAAGGGGCTCTGCGTCAGCCTCGACCGATTCCACGTCTTGAGACCGCTGCAAACATGTTATCTGTTGCCTTCAGCAGTTGCCCTTCTGCATCTATATCTGTAGGAAGGGAACAGAGTTAATGTTTCAGAACAGCGACCCTTCAACGACCAACATCACAGCTTTATATGTGTTTTATTGGATTTACACTTTACAGATTTGATACTCTGTATCTTCTAAAGTAGTTTTTCCTTTGCACAGAAAGGTACTGCACTATTGGCCTTGATACACAAGTATAAATATTAACCCAGCAGCTGAGGCAATTGCAATTAATCAACTAAATAAATCCAAAATACAAAGGCAGCAACATTAAAGGTGCCATGAAACTACTAGATTTTCATAAACTCAACAGGTCACTAATGTTCCTTGGAGGAACAAAATCTAGCCTTGGCTTTTGTGTCACTGCACGACCTATGTGAAGCCGAACAGAGCTCAGAAATGATTAAGCAAACTAATGGTTAAGCAAGCAATACAGAAGGACAATCAGTTTTGGTTTTCCTGCCAAGCATTCACATTTGGCAGTAGCTTTGCTTGTAATAAGTTTGTTACAGTTCCCCGCTTGATGACAGCAAAATGTCACTGGGACTGGTAATTTCACGGTAAACTTTTATTTTTGAACCAACAAGGAAAATGTACTTTGACAAAACTCACATGAAATGACAAATATTTAAAGATAGAGCCAAACAGCATGGAAACAGGCCATTCTGCCCAACATGTCTATGACCACTATCTGGATGCGTCATCCATTTCCATACAGTCACTGATACGGTACAAGGACCCACCCCAGAGAGATGCAAATATAAAATATAAAAATATTTGGCTGCCATCGAGTCAGAAAATAAGTCAGAGTTAAAAGTACAAGCAAGCCTCCTCTTAGCCCTTCCTGTTTATCGCTCAATTCCATTCTCTCTCTCGTAGGTTTATCTAGATTCCCCTGAAAGGCATCTTGAAAGTCAATTTGCTGCAACCACTTCCTGTGGTAGTATCACACTTTTGTAAAGTAGTTTTGTCTGAATCATTACTGGAGTTATCTGTGACTGTTGGACATTTTATGCTCCCCAGTTACACTGTTCCCTATAAGTGGGGAACATTTCTCCCACAGCTAACCTATCAAAACCACAAAATGCTGGAACACACAGCAAGTCATGCAGCTTCTGTGGAAAGGGAAATGGAGTTCACATTTCAGGCTGAAGACCCAAAGCATTGTTTCTTGTTTCTCTTTCCGCAGCCGCTGCTTGACCTGCTGAGCTTTTTCAGCATTTCCGGTTTTTGTAAAACACATTGATATTGGGGAGGAGTTATAAATGCCTTAAAATACAATTTTCCTATCAGGCAGAAGATACAAAAACTAGAAAGCTTCTTCCCCTCTGTTATCAGACTTTTGAATGGGCCTCCCATAAGCTAGTGCATTGTCCCGATCTCCCAACCTACTTCATTGTGAACCTTAGGCTTTTTCTCTGTTACTGTAACACTATAATGCTGTAACACTATTCTGCACTTTGGTACTTTTCTCTTTGCACTTCCTGTTGAACGTGTACGGCTTGATAGTACTCATGTATAGTATGATTTGATTGGATATAAATGGATTTCACTGTATCTCGGTACACGTGAAAATAATAAACCAATACCAAATAAAATGGACTATGGGATACATCTTCACTTGTGCCTTCTTTGAAAGTAAATGAACACGACGAACATTTCATTCCTCTTCAATGTCATGGATGAAAATGGGCCATGCAGATTATAATTTCCCAAATCGCCAAAGGTGACAATCAAATCACTTAAAACTAGGGAGGCTGTATATATACAGTTAAATACACAAGCCCTCCTAGTGTTGAACACAACTAGGTTTTCCACATTGTACCTGTGTTATTGATGACAGATGGACAGAAGGTAAAATCAATGCAATGGTTTCAAGCTGGGGACTGACCCACCTGCGTCCCATTGAAGGTGCATGATTTAATCATGGGAAATGTTGAGGCAAAATAACGTAGATGCAAAATAAAAAAAGACAATTACAAGAATATTTGTTAATGTGGTGTATTTTATATGCAATAGTATCCCAATGTATAAGTAAAGGACGCTAAGAAAAGGAAATATTAATGCATGGGAAAAGGTTGATTGCAGAGATGTGCAGTTCCACTATTTTGCTGCATAACCACACTTAAAAATTCCCACAGTTGTGAAAAGTGAGGAATAATTTCAATGTTGTTCCTTTGGTCATATTACTGCATTCCAATGTGAAAATGCAATGAATGGCCAGAGCAAAAGATGTTGCTCTTGAAAATGGCAAAGTCCAATCAGACAATAAGGGAAAGACCCAAACTAACAGATGCATAAACAATACCTCAGGACAAAGTGATCCATTTATTGGTATCATCAAATGATAAAGAAACACAACAAATAAACAAACATCACCCTCTACTCTCCTTTCCATGGCCCCAACGTACATCAAGTCAAGTTTATTGTTATGTGCACGTATGGTGAGGTACAGGTACAATGAAAATCTTGCTTGCCATAGCAGCATCACAGGAACATACACTCAGATACAGACAAAATATGAAATATCCCTTCCAAATCCTTCCTACTCCCTGTCATTCTCACTAGCATCTGCCCTATTCCCCAACCTCTCCTTTCCGCCTCACACGATCACTTAATCCCCATCCTATCTCCCTCCCACTCTACTTATTCACCCCCATTTATCCCTAGCTCACAGGAGACACAAAGAGCTGCAGATGCTGGAATCTTGAGCAAAATGTAAACTGTTGGAGGAACTCAGTGCTTCAGGCACCATCTGTGGAGGGAATGGACAGAGGATGTTTAGGGTCGGACCCTTATTCACACTGATGAAGAGAAATGGCATCTGACCATTCCTTCCACAGATGCTGCCACTCACTGAGTACCTCCAGCACTTTGTTTCTACACCCATACCTCTTCAATCTTCTGTATTGCAAATGCCCTTCTCCTCACTCCATCACTCAATGCTCTTCTCCTCTCAGACCACACTGCCCATTGCCTCTCCCCATCATCACCACTGTCCCATTCCCCACTCATCCTCACCTATGTCCCATTCCCCTCCACCCATCCTCACCCACATCCCATTCCCAATGCATCTGTACTCACTAGATCCCATTGGCCCCCACCCAGCCATTATCACCGCCATCCCACCCCTAGTGCTGCACGTGTGGGTTTAAACTAAATAGTTGGTGGGGGGGGGAGGTGGGTTGACAAATTGGGAGCATAAAGATGGAGTTAAAGGGGGAGTACAGGAAAAGTTACAAAAGACTCCCGAATTAATGGGAAGGAAAGCTCGAGAAGGGATAAGAGAGTAAGGTCAGGGGCAATAGTGACCGGTTTGAGAGGGGAGGTTAAAGTATTATATATCAATGCACGAAGTATAAGAAATAAAGTGGATGAGCTTGAGGCTCAATTAGAAATTGGCAAGTTTGATGTTGTGGGAATTACAGAGATATGGCTGCAAGAGGATCAGGGCAGGGAACTGAATATTCAGGGTTATACGTACTATCGAAAATACAGACAGGTGGGCAGAGGGGGTGCGATAGCTCTGATGGTAAGGAATTAAATTCAGTCCCTTGCGAGGGGTGACATAGAATTAGGAGATGTAGATTCAGTATGGATAGAACTGAGGAATTGTAAAGTAAAAAGACCCTAATGGGAATTATCTACAGGCCCCCAAACAGTAGCCTGGATATAGGGTGCAAGTTGAATCAAGTTGAGTTAAAATTGGCATGTAGCAAAGGTAATGAAACGGTGGTTATGGGGGATTTCAACATGCAGGTAGACTTGGAAAACAGGCTGGTACTGGACCCCAAGAATGGGAGTTTGTGGAGTGCCTCTGAGATGATTTCTTAGCGCAGCTTGTACTGGAGCCTACCAGGGAGAAGGCAATTCTGGATTTAGTGTTGTGTAATGAACTGGATTTGATAAGGGAACCCGAGGTAAAGAAGCCATTAGGAGGTAGTGACCATAATATGATAAGTTTTAATCTACAATTTGTGAGGGAGAAGGGAGAATCAGAAGTGTAAAGATCAAGATACATTTATTTGTCACATGTGCCAGTTGGCACAGTGAAATGTAATCACCATACAGCCATACAGTAAAAATAAAGAACACAACATAGTTGATAGAATTCAACATAAAACATCCCCACACAGCAGAATCAAAGTTCCCCACTGTGAGGGAAGGCACCAAAGTCAGTCCTCTTCCTCTAATGCTCCCCAATGTTCACCCGTGGTCGGGGCCTCCCTGAGCCCTCCGCAGTGGCCGCTACGGGCGGCCCGATGTTCAGGCCCGCTTGCCGGGGTGATGCAAGTCCGACGCCGGGGCTGGGGGACCTCCTCAACGGCCTGGACATCAGAGTCAGCCACCTCCTACCGGAGTCCGCAGTTCCCAAAGTCCGCAGGCCGCGCTGGGCGGAAATGCTGGAAAAAGACCCTAGCAGGGATGATGGTGGAACAGCAATGGCAGGTATTTCTGGGAATAATATAGAAGTTGTAGGATTAGTTCATTCCAAAGAGGAAGAAAGATTCTAATGGGAGTAAGAGGTGACCATGGCTGACAAAGGAAGGCAAGGACAGTATAAAAATAAAAGAGAAGAAGCAGGGCCGGATTTAGATGAAGAGAGGCCCTAAGCTATTTCACTTGTGAGCCCCCCCCCCCCCAAACCCCACCCCCACGGCTAGAGAACCATGACTACCCGACAGTGTCAGTGTGACACTTTTAGATCCTACTGTGTGGTGTCATTAAACAGTTGGTTTTAAAATACATATTGGATTCACTGCGGAGCAGGCGATGCTTTACCTGGATCGCCGTTTGAAGCCCTGGAGTGTTGGGCCTGCTGCTTCAACATCATGGAGCTGTGGTTTGCGGAGCTCCCAGCCTCGGGCCGCGCTGATTTCAACATCGCAGAGCCCTGGGATCCCTTTGCCGAGGGCCGCCGCCGTGAATCTCCGCCCAGCTCAGCCTGTGGACTCCGGGAGCCGTGGTCTCCGGTAGGAAGTGGCCGATTCGGAAGTCCAAGCCGGTGAGAATGTTCTCCTGTTCCGATGTCGGATGGTGACCCCCAAATTTCATTGTACCAATGGCCATGAGGGGGGGTCCAAGAGGAGGGGGTCCGTTGGAGACCGGAAAAGGGATCATCAATGGGGGCGCCGACTCCTTCCCATGGAAGAACGGTGTGAGGCGGAGGCGATGGAAGAAGAGCTCCAAATCGCAGCGGGCTCAGAACTCATTGAGGTGGGGACGGAGGGGGACAAAAGTAAGGCCAGGGCCGGCCTTAAGCCGATTGGACCGATTGCTCCCAATTTGGCCCTGCGAGTAAGGGGGCCCTGCGGTAATCTATTCTCGACTCGGGTAGGTGTACCCCAGGTGGAGGGGGGAAAGAGGGGCGGAGAGAGAAGGGGGGGATGGGAACAATGGAGATTTTTCTCATGACTTAATGGATGAGATGAAGAATAAAACATATTCTTGTATTTGTATGAGTGCTTGCAAACTCTGGGCTTGGATTCACTGGAGTTTAGAAGGATGAAGGGATCCCTCATTGAAATTTACCGAATAGTGAAAGGCCTGGATAGAGTGGTGTGGAGTGGATGTTTCCACTAGTGGGAGAGTCTAGAGGGTATAGCTTCAGAATAAAAGGACGTACCTTTAGAAAGGAGATGAGGAGGAATTTCTTTCATCAGAGGATGATATATGCGAGTGGACTGGGGCCAGGCAATAGACAATAGGTGCAGGAGTAGGCCATTTGGCCCTTCGAGCCAGCACCGCCATTCAATGTGATCATGGCTGATCATCCCCAATCAGTACCCCATTCCTGCCTTCTCCCCATATACCCTGACTCCGCTATTTTTAAGAGCCCTATCTAGCTCTGTCTTGAAAGCATCCAGAGAACCTGCATCCACCCCCCTCTGAGGCAGAGAATTCCACACTCACCACTCTCTGTGAGAAAAAGTGTTTCCTCGTCTCCGTTCTAAATGACTTGCTCCTTATTCTTAAACTGTGAACCCTGGTTCTGGATGTCTGGTGGAGGGGTGGTGGGTGGTCAGGGGGTCAGGGAGTAGGGGGGTATGAGTGTATGAGGAGTGTAATGTGGGTGGGGAAGAGCTGGGGTCAGATGGTTTGAGGGGAATGGGGAAGACCCAGTGGAACAGCCACTGAGATTACAAGGGTTGGCTGACTAGCACTAGGACCCAGCAGAGTCAAACCTGGGGGAGTGGGAGTCTGCAGCGTGGATGCTTCAGGCCCGGTGCTGGCTGCAAGTAAGGCGATGGCTGCGGGCTGCTGGAGGGCGGTGGAGTGGCCAGGGTCAGCGGGCAAAGAATAGGAGGTCCTGGTGGGCGGATGATCGATGGGGCAGCGTGGTTTGACGGGTCCGGTGAGGCAGCGAGGTGAGTAGGCCCCTCTAGATCCCGAGGCTCTAAACTTAAGCTTGTCTAGCTTATAGGTAAATCCGGCCCTGAGAAGAAGTATAACATAGCAAAGATGAGCAGGAAGCCAGAGGGTTGGGAAACTTTTAAAGAGCAACAGAAGATAACTAAAAAGGCAATATGGGGAGAAAAGGTGAGATACGAAGGTAAGCTAGCCAAGAATATAAAGGAAGATAGTAAAAGCTTCTATAGGTATGTGAAGAGGAAAACAATTGTTAAGGCATATGTGGGTACCTTGGAAACAGAACAGGTGAATTTATTATGGGGAACTAGGAAATGGCAGACGAGTTGGACAGGTACTTTGGATGTGCCTTCACTAAGGAATACACAAACAATCTCCCAGATGTACTAGTGGCCAGAGGACATAGGGAGATGGAGGAACTGAAGGAAATTCACATTAGGCAGGAAATGGTGTTGGGTAGACTGATGGGACTGAAGGCTGATAAATCCCCAAGGCCTGATGGTTGGTTTCCCATGGTACTTAAGGAGGTGGCTCTAGAAATTGTGGACGCATTGGTGATCATTTTCCAATGTTCAACAGATTCAGGATCAGTTCCTGTGGATTGGAGAGATGCTAATGTTATCCCACATTTTAAGAAAAGAGGGAGAGAGAAAACAGGGAATTATAGACAAGTTAGCTTGACATCGGTGGTGGGGAAGATGCTGGAGTTGATGATAAAAGATGAAATAGCAGCACATTTGGATAGCAGTAACAGGATTGGTCCGAGTCAGCATGGATTTACAAAAGGGAAATCATGCTTGACTAATCTTCTGGAATTTTTTGAGGATGTAACTAGGAAAATGGACAAGGGAGAGCCAGTGAATGTAGTGTTCCTGAACTTTCAGAAAGCATTTGATAAGGTCCCTCATAGGAGATTAGTGGGCAAAATTAGAGCACATGGTTTTGGGGTAGGGTACTGACATGGATAGAAAATTAGTTGGCAGACAGGAAACAAAGAGTATGGATTAACGGGTCCCTTTTAGAATGGCAGGCAGTGACTAGTGGGGTGCAGCAAGGCTCGGTGCTGGGACTGCAGCTATTTACCATATACATTAATGATTTAGATGAATGGATTAAAAGTAATATTAGAACATTTGCAGATGTCACAAAGCTGGGTGGCAGTGTGAACTGTGAGGAGGATGCTATGAGAATGCAGGGTGACTTGGACAGGTTGGGTGAGTGGGCAGATGCATGGCAGATGCAGTTTATTGCGGGTAAATGTGAGGCTATCCACTTTGGTGGCAAGAACAGGGAGGCAGGTTATTATCTGAATGGTGTCAAGTTAGGAAAAGGGGAAGTTCAACGAGATCTGGATGTCCTTGTACATCAGTCACTGAAAGTAAGCTTGCAGGTACAGCAGGCAGTGAAGAAACCTAATGGCATGGGTTACACAAAAAGCTGGAGAAACTCAGCGGGTGCAGCAGCATCTAAGGAGCGAAGGAGATAGGCGACGTTTCGTGTCGAGACCCTTCTTCAGACTAATGGCATGTTGGCCTTCATAACAAGAGGAGTTAGTATAGGAGCAAAGAGGTCCTTCTGTAGTTGTACAGGGCCCTAGTGAGACCACACCTGGAGTATTGTGTGCAGTTTTGGTCTCCAAATTTGAGGAAGGACATTCTTGTTATTGAGGGAGTGCAGCGTAGATTCACAAGGTTAATTCCCGGGATGGCGGGACTATCATATGTTGAAAGAATGGAGTGACTGGGCTTGTATACACTGGAATTTGGAAAGATGAGAGGGGTTCTTATTGAAACATAGATAATTAAGGGATTAGACATGCTAGAGGCAGGAAACATGTTCCTGATGTTGGGGGAAGTCCAGAACCAGGGGCCACATTTAAGAATAAGGGGTAGGCCATTTGGAACGGAGATGAGGAAAAACATTTTCACCCAGAGAGTTGTGAATCTGTGGAATTCTCTGTCTCAGAAGGTAGTGGAGGCCGATTCTCTGGATGCTTTCAAGAGAGAGATAGATAGAGCTCTTAAAGTTAGCGGAGTCAAGGGATATGGGGGAAGGCAGAAGCCATGATCACAGTGAATGGCGGTGCTAGCTTGAAGGGCCGAATCGTCTACACTTGCACCTATTGTCTATTCCCCCCCCCCCTCAACAAATCTTACGAAACTCCCATTCATTCCCACAGCATCCATCCTTACTACTATCCCGTTTCTATCCCTCCCACCCCCCCTCCTCGCCACCGTCCTATTTCCCTCCCCGTCAATCCTCACCCCATCCCATTCCAACCCCATCCTCGCCCCTCCGTCCCATTCTCCCTCATCAATCCTCAGTCCCTTCCTATACCCCCCCCCCCCCAATCCTGACCATTCCCCCCTGCACCCTATTTACCGCCATTCCATCCTCCTCATCCCTTCTATTCTCACCCTGCCCCCCCATCCCCTCCCCCGCAATTCTCACCCCATCCTATTCTCTTCCTACCTCGTCCTATTCCCACCCCATGCTCATCCCTGTCCCATTCCCACCGTCCCATATCCCCGCCCCATTGCTCGCCCTCATTCCCATCCTCCGCCCATGCAGACGGTCCCGCCTCGACCTGCGTGCGCCGCCGCCCCGCACTCTGACCCAAAGATACCAGAGGAGCTCTATAATCTTTGCTCTGACCGGCGGAGCCGCCGCCTCGGGAGAGGAGCTGCCCCGCCGCCTCCATTGCCAGGTCAGTCAGTCAGTCAGTCATGAGCACGGTGCGACCCCCGTTCCTCCGCCCACCCCCGCCACAGCTCCGGGCTGCTTCCAGCTACCGCCCCCCCCCCCCCCTCAACTCTTCACCATCCCCCCACCCTCACCCTCAACGCTTCATCCCCTCACCTCCACACCCCCCTCGACCCCCGCTTACACCTCCACCCTAATTCTTCACCCCATCTCCTCGCCCCCATCCTCACCCTCACGCCGCACCCGTCACTCTCGCACCCATCACCCCCGCCCTTTCATCCCACCCCTCGCCGCCACACTTCACCCTCCTCTCAACCCCCACCCGGGTCCGTACAAGAACGTTGTATTTGCCGCACCCGCGTTAAACAAGGACCGTTACCACTCGCCCCTCCTTGTACGTGTACCATGTTTGTTTAGTCTCTGGGTTTGGTCGGGTGTCAGGGAGAGGGTGAGGGGCAGCCTGTGCAGGGAGCTGCGCTCTCTTGCCATTATAGTGCCGGCCAGCCTCCTGCGTTAAAGCTGCAACTCGGCTATTTAGCATCTTCGAAAGCTGGGTTGGAACATCCAGAGAAGACTGTAAATGAAAAGTTTCGGTTTCACATGTGGTGCGTGCGGTAGAGTTCCTGGCGTCTGGCTTCGCTTGGGGTTACACCTCCAGTAACAGGTTGGACGCAAAGTGAAACTACTAGATATAGTGTGTTATCACTTTTGATGTCTGTACAAGTTGTTATTGTATTCCAAATGTTTCATTTCCCCTTGCCCACTAACGTGTTTGTAACCGCTACAAAGTGTCCATGCTTTCATAGAAGCATAGGTACTTGGGGACGGCCTGGTTCATCTACACGAATCCTATTTGCTGGCTTAATGCCCATATCTCTTTACACTTTTCCTATCCAAGTATCTGTACAAAAAAAATATATAAACGTACTGGAGTAACTCAGCCAGTCAAGCAACATCTCTGGGGGACCTGAATATGAGACATTTCTGATTGGGATCCTTCTTCAGTCCCTGAAACTTCACCTATCCATGTCCTTCAGAAATTCAAAGTGAAACCACTTGATATGGCGTGGTATCTCTTTTGATGCCTGTCCAGGCTGTTACAGTATTTCAGATGTTTCACGCTGAGTTGCTCCAATACTTTGTCTTTTTTTGTAAACCAGCATTTAGAAACATAGAAACATAGAAATTAGGTGCAGGAATTTGGCCCTTCGAGCCTGCACCGCCATTCAATATGATCATGGCTGATCATTTTTTAGAAAATAAATCTAAATTTCAAAGGTTTCAAAGGTCTTTTATTGTCACGTGTACCAATTAAGGTACAGTGAGTGATATTCGATTTACCATTCAGCCACACTAAAAAAAGCAACTACATAAAAGTGAACATAACATAAAGGACATTTGCAGTTCCTTGTGTCAACAAGGAGATGTCCGAACGTCTTTAAAACGTTGGAATTGTTTTTGCCTCTGTCACCTCCTCTGTCAACTCATTCCAGATGTAAAAATTATGCCCCTCTGATCTCCTTTAAACATTTTCCCTCTCATCTGTATCCATTAGTGCTAGGAAGGAACCGCAAATGCTGGTTTTAACCAAAGATAGACACAAAAAGCTGGAGTAATTCAGCGGGACAGGCAGCATCTCTGGAGAAAAAGGATGTGTGACATTTTGGTTTGGGATCCTTCATCAGACTGAATTCAAATGAAAGTCCCATATAAATATGAGTTGTGGTTACTAACTCATGTAAGCCAGAAATTATTTACCCCATTGTATTAAGTGTCATGTTCCTTATTTTCTTGTACAAATAAATAAATTGTCACATTTTATCTAAATTTTGCAATTCAAATCATACATTCAAATGTAAGTCAGCACAACTGACATTAGGTTCTAACCAACTTATCTTGGGGAAACAAATATGGGCATGGGGTTTAAATTAGCATAATTTAAAGAGCATTTCAAGAGTGTATTTGTCACATGCCCCAGATATGAACCCGACACTGAGATTCTCATTTGCTGCAGCTTTTCAAGCACATTTGGTCTTTGTAGATTAAATTGCAAGAGATTATATAATTACAGTTGCATTCCCTGAAATTCAGAATATTACGGGATGATTTGATCAGTTTTTATGATTACAAACACAGGGTAAGAAGAAACTATTTCCATTGGTAAGTGACTTGCAAATGAGGCTGATTTGTCCTGTTTGAACAATTACATTCTTAATTTTTGCATAGTGGATTAGGAAGCACTACTATGAAATTGGAGGTAGGATTTTGGAGTCTGGAGAGAAGGAATGGGTGACTATTCAGGACTGAGGAAGGGTCTTGACCCGAGACGTCACCCATTCCTTCTCTCCAGAGATGCTGCCTGTCCCGCTGAGTTACTTCAGCTTATTGTGTCTATCTTCCATTAGTGATACTCCCCTAACCTAGGGAAATACCCAATTTGGAACTCTAGTTCTTTTCTGGCTCACACCTGTCTTTTCTTCTCTGGCCTTTATCCAACAATCTGCCTATCAACTAAAGGGGCTGTTCCACTGCGGCGACCTAATTGGCGTGTTTAGAAGAGTTTGCCCTGGACTCATACTCGCAGCATGGTCGAAACGAGGTCCTAGGCGGTCATTGTAACTCTCCTTCGTGCTCGAGAGCAGTCCCCACATACTCGAGGCCTCAGCTAGGTTGCGGCGTATTTTTCAACATGCTGAAAAAAGCCCCTGAGTAAAAAATGGTCACCATGGAAAACACATAGGTTTAGTCGAAGTAGGTCGTATGTTATTTGTAGGTAATCGAGGGTAGTCGTAGATAGTCTTCAACAGAGTCGAAGGGAGGTCGGCTTCACTCTCCACTATTTGGTGTCCAATTTTCCCAAAGCTAGTCGAAGCTGGTCGTCAACATAGTCGAAGGAGGTCTTCTACATAGTTGAAGGAGGTCTTCAACATGACACTTTTTCAAACTCTCCTAAACCCTTCTAAAGTCGCCAATTAGGTTGCCGCAGTGGGACAGGCTCTTTACCCGTTGGTGCTATGGATCAACAGATATTATAAGGTCATGTGATAGGAGTAGAATTTGGCCCATCGAGTCTACTCTGCTATTCAATCATGGCTGATCTAGCTCTCCGTCCTAACCCCATTCTCCTGCCCTCTCCCCATAACCTATGACACCTGTACTAATCAAGAATCTAGCTCTGTCTTAAATATATACACTGACTTTCCCTCCACAGCCTGTGGCAAAGAATTCCACAGATTCACCACCCTCTGACTAAAGAAATTCCTCATCCCCTTCCTAAAAGGACGTCCTTTAATTCTGAGGCTATGCCCTCTCGTCCTAAACTCTTCCACTAGTGGAAACATCCTCTCCACATCCACTCTATCCAAACTTTGCATGCAGATGTCTGTTGATTTCCCTTGGTTAGAAAAGTAGCTAATGTTTTCATTTCAGAGTCAGTTCATCGGAGGTTCTGAAGAAAGATAATCGATTTTTAATGTTAGGTATGTTTCTCTCTGTGACCTTCATTCCAACCCCTGCCTTTTCCATTCAGAATGAAAAAGATTTCTTGAGAAATCTTGTGTGTGAAGAAATAACAGTAATTGTTATTTTTCTAGTCCTTTGGTTTACCTTGGGCTGACCCAAGCAGCCTTATAGCCAACTAGTTATATTAATGATGCAGAGTCTTTATTGTGGGTGACATAGTAAACAGCTTTACACAGCAAGATCCCACAAACAGCAGTATGTTGATTGAGATAACTGTTGATCAGACACTTGAGCAGAACACAAGCTGAATTGTGAAGGTAAAATCTGGATGTTTTGCCAGAATGTTGTGAAACAAAGATCGCTTCACATGTAGAACAAAATTGGTATCGTCTGATCACAGTGCAAGGGAACCTCCAGAGAGGGTCGGTGCCAGGTCCAACCTGTTGTGCGAACACCTGTGTGCTAGGAAAGTTGCATAATTCTAGCCAATTCATACTTTGCAAGGTCTTTTGAGATTTATACAAACAGTTTTTAACACGCATTCCTCTGATTTGAAAACTAATTTCAAAAGATTTATTGTAAGATTGCTTGTGTAAGAACATTGGACATCAACGTGTAAGGTATTCTATGCATATTCATCTACCTGTCCAAAAACCTCTTGCACTATCATTTCAACCTCCACTACTACCCCAGGCAGTGTGTTCCCCACACTCTGCAAAATAAACACTCCCCAAACATCTACTTTAAAAAATTGCTCCTCTCACGTTAAAGCTATACCCTCTAATCTTTGACATTCCCACACTGTGGTAAAATGGTCTGACTGTGCACCCTATCTAAAATTCCCAACATTTTATACACTTCTATCAGGTCTCCCCTCAGCCTCCAACACTCCAGAAAAAATACTCCACGTTTATCCAATCACGCGCTCAGTTTTGCAATTCTTCTTCTTATCGAGTCCACACACAAGATTCGTCCAGCCAGAGCTGCACACGCTTCTCGGCATCTGCATACAATGGTGTCTGTCTTGCGCTTCTTGTGCATGGTGGTGGGAAGATTAGTGAAAACAGGGCCACTATGTGAACGCTCTTTCCTTGACCCCAGTTTTGCACTAATCCTGCACTAATTCCATGTTATTCTCCCCACCTTCCATCTATTAACTCTGTTCCTACCACTCAACCAAACACTGGGGGCAGTTTAGTTAACCTACCAATCTGCAAACCCACAAGTCTTTGGGATAATTAAGGAAACTGGAGCAGCTGGGGGAAACCCACATGGTCATGGATAAAGGGGCTGACCCACTTGGGCGACCTAATTGGCAAGCTTAGGAGAGTTTGAAAAAATGTAATGTTGAAGACCTCCTTCGACTATGTTGAAGACTAGCTACAACTAGCTACGACTAACTTCGGGAAAATTGGACACCGAATAGTGGAGAGTGAAGACGGTCTCCTTCGACCTCCCTTCAACTATGATGAAAATAATCTATGACTACCCTCGATTACCTACGACTAACATGCCGACCTGCTACGACCTACTACGAATAAACCCACGCGTAAAACAAATATCGATTTTTTCCATGGCAACCTTTTTTCCTCGCGGGCATTTTTCAACATGTTGAAAAATACGCCGCAACCTAGCTGAGGCCTCGAGTACGCGGGGACCACTCTCGAGCATGAAGGAGAGTTACAAAGACCTCCTACGACTGCAAGTATGAGTCGAGGGCAAACTCGCCAGAACTCGCGGATTAGGTCGCCCAAGTGGGACAGCCCCTTAACGTGCAAACTCCACACAGAGAGCACACATTGCTGGGATCAAACCCAGGTCCGTGGAGCCATGAGACAGCGGCTTCACTGTGCCACTCCCGAATGATTTAGACTCGCGTGGGCAGAGTAAATAAATCTGAAGATGAAACTGCGGGGAGGGGAAAGTTTAGGATTCAGGAGGAGAGAGGTGATGTGTTCATTTCAAAAGAAGGTATAAAGAATTTAGTCCAAAGGTTAGTTAACTGGGAAGATGCCACGAGGCGAGCAAAGGCTGTATATGGGAGGAAACTGAGAAATGTGGAGGAACAAAGGGACTTTGGTGCCTGTCCACTGATTCTTAGTGACAGATGGATAAGGTTGTTTAAAAAGAGACATGGGATACTTTCTCCTTTATTTGCTGATATTTTCTGTATATAAAAACGAATCCTTTCTTTCACCAACTGAAAACTTTAAATTTTGACTTATGTTGTTTATGATGCCCTTACGTTATCTATAATACTTACCATGTCACATCCGGTGTTAATGAAGTTCTCCTTTACCAGGATGACAGCCAAACTCTACCTGCCTGTGCTTATCAAGCAGCTTGTCCTCTTTATTGTACTATCATGCTGTGCTGATATATCGGCAACACAAAGCAGCCACACTCCACGGCTACAAAGTAAAGGTACGTTTTCTTTACAATTTTAATGTGATTGTAATGTCCCCTCTTCTCTTGCCGCGGTTGAACAAGTGTTGATCCTTGTCTATTGTTAAATTTTGACATCGTTAAAATGTCGGACACTTATAATCTGCGCGTGTTTATCTGCTCCTGTTTACTTGAGGAATACCCATGAGTTTGCAGCTTTATTCCAATTCCATTCCCTGGCTTATGCTCATTGAGCCGAAATTTGGTCACAATAATTATTTTAAATGCAGTGATTGGAAATCTGAATTGAAACAGAAAAATGCTGGGAAATACATTGCAGTTCTAGACTGCATGTGTGGAAAGAGAATGTTTCAGGTCTGGGACCCTTCATCAGAACGTGGAAAGAGAGAAATAAGATTGTCGAGGTAGCAGAGCGGGTGGGGAGAGCCAAAGGTGGAACAAAGGGAATATCTGTGGTAGGGTGAAATAATGTCGCTGTTACGGAGGAGTTAAGCTCATTTGTCTGTGCAATGTGTCAGTAATGCCTATGTCATGTTGAGTAAAACACAAAATGCTAGTGCAACGCAGCGGATCAGGCAACATCCATGGGGATAAATGGACAGGCGATGTTTTTGGTGGTCTTTTTGGAACAAATGTGTGGTGACCAGAACTGCACACAATTCTCCTAACCAAAATGTTATACAGCTACAACATGACGTCCCAACTCTTATACTGAATGCCCTAACCGATGAAGGCAAGCAGGTCATATACTTTCAATACTCTGTCTACATGCGTTGCTGCTATTGGCGAACTATGTACTTGTAACCCACGGTCTGTCTTTTCAGCAATGAATTTAATCCATTTTAATATAAGGCTGCAACGTAACAAAATGTGGAAAAAGAGAAGGGTTCTGAATACTTTCTGTATACACTGTATGTTAACCCACTCATTCCTGGGATCATTCTTGTAAATCCCTTCTGGACGCTCTCCAGAGCCAGCACATCCCTCCTCAGATATGGTGCCCAAAATTGATCCCGTTACTCTAAATACGGCCTGACCAGCACCTTATAGAGCCTCAGCAATACATTCCCTGGCTTTGTATTCTAGCCCTCTGGAAATAAATGCTAGCATTGCATTTGTCTTCTCTGCTACCGATTCAACTTACAGATTCTTTGGGAATCCTGCACCGGCAATCCCAAGTCCCTTGACACCTCCAATTTCTCGATTTTCTCCCCATTTAGAAAATAGTCTAGTCCTTTATTCCTACGACCAAAATGTATGACTCCACGATTTGCTACACTATATTCCATCTGCCACTTCTGTGCCCACTCTCCCATATACTAACCAATGTTGACACCTCAAAAGTCCCTGCCATTCCAAATCATCATAAATCATATCGCAAATAAATCTTTCCAATAGTTTCCCGACTGCCAACCCCCTACTTCCCTAGGATCACTGGCCTATTCTTTACTGGCTTCCCTACTGCTATTTTTGAATATGGGAACCACATTAGTCTCCCTGCAACCTCTCGGTGCTGCACCTGTGCTGTTTATAAAGGTACAGTGCTGGCTGGCCACATATTTGCCTGTTACATAGTCATCGATTTATTCAGTATGGAGACAGGCCCTCCTGCCTTCAAACGATAGCTAAAATAAACCATTTCAAAGGATACAAAGGACATTTATTATCACATACACCAATTTGACTTGCCATTGCAGCACACAATAAAGATAAGACACAACATCAAAGAATTTAACAATAAACACAAAAAAAAAACATTCCCCACAATGGTTCCCACTGTGGGGGAAGGCAGCAAAAGTCCAGTCCCATCCCCTGTTCACCCATAGTCGGCCTATTGAGGCCTCTGCAGTTGCCGATTCCTCAGTTTGTTGACCTCGAAAAGATCATCCGCACATTTATCTCCTCCCGCCTCGATTACCGCAACTCTCTCTACACTGGCATCAGCCAATCTTCCCTGTCCCGCCTGCAACTGGCCCAAAACGCTGCAGCGAGACTTCTGACGGGCACCCGAAAAGGGGACCACATCACCCCGATCCTGCCCTCTCTCCACTGGCTCCCCGAATAAATTTCAAGATCCTCCTTTATGTCTACAAAGCCCTTAACGGGCTTGCCCCCACCTACTTCAAAAGTCTGCTTACCCACCATACCACCTCCAGGTCCCTCAGGTTACTGAACATCGCGCGGTCTAGGCATAAGCTCAGGGGCGACCGCGCCTTTGTGGTTGCAGCTCCTAGACTGTGGAACAGCATCCCTCCCCCATCAGAACTGCCCCATCCATCGACTCCTTTAAGTCGAGACTTAAAACTCATCTTTACTCTCAAGCCTTTCTTGACGTCCTCTGAGGGAGGGCTATATGTATGTATTTATGTATGTACTTAATCTATGAACCAATGCTGTATAACAATAGTACTTCCACCAATGTAAAGCACTTTGACCAACAAGAGTTGTTTTTTAAATGTGCTATAGAAATAAAAGTGACATGACTTGACTTGCCCATACCGAACCAGTTGCCCACCTAAGCTAGTCTCATTTGCCTCAATTTGTCCCATATCCTTCTAAACCTTTCCTATCCACGTACTTGTCCAAATTTCTTTTAAATGTTATTGTACCTGCCTCAACCACTTTATGTGCCAGCTCGATCCATTTATGTACCATTCTCTGTGTGAATAAATTGCCCCTCATGTTCTTATTAAATCGTTACCTTCTCAACTTAAACCCAAGCCCTCTAGTTCTTGATTCCCCAACCCTAGGTAGAAAACTGTGTGCACTCACCCTATCTATGGTCTTTGTGATGATATACTTCTCAATGAAGTCGGCCTTTGGTCTCCTAAGCTTCAAGGAATAAAGTCCTAGTCTAGATAACATCTCCCTGTAGTTCGGCCCGTCTAGTATAGTTTTGGATTGGTGTTGGTTTAAACACCGACAGCACCTGAAGTCACAATCGAACCTGGGTTTCTGGTGATGTGAGGCAGCAGCTCTACCAGCTGCATCACTGCGCTGCCCAGACAACATCTGCCTATCTTTAAGTTGCAATCACATTTATGAAGAATAAAATCTTCATTAGCCAGATTAAAATATACTGTGGCCAAAACATCATGGAGACAGACAACAGGCCCTTCAGCTCACCGAGACCATGTCAACCGTTATATACCCATTTACAATAATCATACTTAATGCCATTTTTATTCTTCCCACATTAGTGCTGAATGAATGGAAGCTGTTCTTTTATTTTAGCTTTGTTTTTTTTTTATTTTAATGTTCATGTGGGCTTGATGCAATTGTCTGCTTGTATCAGGCGTTTTGCCTCGAGTCATGGCAACGACTTTTCCTGTAGGTGTTGTGGTGCTGTTTCACAGAATGGAAAATAAATAATTCATCAGCCAAGTGGCTGCTCTTGACGCATATTTGCACGAACACCAGAATGTCATAGAGAGAAGTGGGAGGAAGTAGCATTGTGCAGCAAGTTATTAATGTTTCCTTTGAAAGTTAGATTCACATATGAATTAACTTCCGAGAACACATCTGGGTCAATTATGTGTGAAAATGCTTTTTGTGTTGGAAACATTCTGGGAACGCGTATATTTACACAAATAGATTTTCGGTGCAATATTAACAGCCCCGTCGGCGGTGGCTGTAAAATGGAAGGATTGCACTACTTTACCCTGAACTCTGCACTCTCTTTCCGGTGCAGTAGGTGTAGCTTTGAACCTGGGGATCAGTGCCAGGAGCAGAACACTTAATGATTCAAGTCAAGGTTCAAGTGCATCTTCAGCGCTTACTTATTAGGACACAGAAGGAGACCATTCAGCCCTCTGCTTCCATGCTGGCTCCCAGCACAGCAATCCCACCAATTCCCATTAGCCCTCCTATTCCCTGTAAACTATTCTCTCTCACTATAAATGCAAGGCCAGTTGTTCAAGGTATGATGAATAAATTTGTACAGTTTCTTTAAAAGATTTTCATTGAAGTGGTACTCTTCTCCTAAAAAAAGGTACAAAGTGCTGAAGTAACTCAGTGGATCAGGCAGCATCTCCAGAGAACATGGATAGATGACGTTTCGGGGTCCTGACCCGAGTCATCGCCTATCCACGGTTGCCTGAGATGCTGCCAGAGTCGCCGAGTTACTCCTGCACGTTCTATATATTTTTTGTAAACCACTATCTTCAGTTCCTTGCGTCTACTCTTTTCTTCTATTCTGTTTGTCTCTTGTAATAGTGCATTAGTAAATCTGATTTGCGTAATGGGTATGTGTTTTCATGACCTCCTCCCTCCACCCCCCCTCCCCCCCTCCTCCCCCTTCCTCCCTCCCCCTCCTTCCCCCTCCTCCCCCCCCCTCCTCTCCCTCCTCCCCCCTCCTCTCCCTCCTCCCCCCTCTCCTCCTCCCCTGAGATGCTGCCAGCAACTTGACAGTCACCTGAAAAATTGCCTTAGTGGGACATGCCCATTACTGTTAACAAATTATTGAACCTTATGACTCAATTATTTTTTGTGGAAACAGACAGTCAGCATGCACTCTGGCAGTGAAGTCCCACCCACATCAACCCGATAACGGCCCAAAACATTAGCTTTGTTATGTTGGTTCGGGGATAGATTTTGGCCAGAACACTGACATGAACTCTCCTGCATTATTTTGAAACTCGCTGGCATCTCACATGGTGTTCCTCAGAGTAGTGATCCCTTACAGCGCTGTTGGCCTGAGGGAAAAAATATTTTTTCTACGTGCTAGTAAACAAAACAAAATCAAAGTTTAACAGCTTGTTAAATGTGTCTCAACAGCCATGTTGATCACATTACCTTGGCCAATGAGGATGCATTATATCTTTGGCATTTAGTCAGTGAGACCGCAGTATGTAATGGATTTGAATACATGACTTTGAATATTACTGCAGTCATTTTATTATTATTCTACCATGTCACTCTAGTCATTTGATGAAGTGACTGGATTGGGATTTGAACCTGAAGTCTTCTACTCAAGGCAACAACACTACAAATTCTGTTTGAGGCCAGACAGAGACCTACAGTAACATAATACAGTACAGTAAAGATCCCGTAGCGGTCGTTGTGCGTCCATTGTCACAACGACCGTTATTGGGGTCTGTACGTCCGTAAGTTAAACCACGGAGGCTCCAAACCTCTAATGCTTCTCAAACACCCAACGAGGTATCCTATGGTAGTAACAATCTTTGGGTGAGTTAATTATTATGCCAATTTAATATATCAAAAACATCGTGGTGTCAAAAACGCAACAGCCGTTTACAATATATTTTCTGACTTTTTTTAAATCAATAAAAAAATAATTGTGGACATAAATCGGTCATCAAAACTAAGAAACTGAGCCAATCTTCAATTTAACAACACGCTGTCCCTTGTTTACCTGTTGTACGGACCAAATCGCTAACTTCATTTCTTCACGTCAACTTCGGGAAGCTCCGCAATGACCTTTGACTTACAAAAAAAAAGCAGCCCAAATCAAACGATCTGACAAATCATCGGCCATCGATAGCTCAAATCCATAAGAAAAGGTGCCTTTTAGATCGCATTGGTGGCGGAGAGATATAGAGAGAGAGAGAGAGAGGGAATGCCAGGGCCCGAGGGCTGAGGGAGAGGTGGGAAGGGGAGGAGACAGCAAGGGTTAACAGAATTGAGAAAATTCAATGTTCAAGCCCAGAGGATGCAGACTCCCCAAGCGGAATATGAGGTGCTGTTCCTCCAACTTGCGGTGTTGCTCACTCTGGCCGTGGAGGAGGCCCAGGACCGAGAGGTCGGATGTGGAATGGGAGGCGGAGTTGAAGTGCTGAGCCACCGGGAGGTCGGGTTGGTTATTGCGGACCGAGCGGAGGTGTTCGGCGAAACGATTGCCAAGCCTCCGCTTGGTCTCACCGATATAGATCATCTGGCATCTGGAGCAGCGGATGCAGTAGATGAGGTTGGAGGAGGCGCAGGTGAACCTCTGTCGGACCTGGAAGGACTGCTTGGGTCCCTGAAAGGAATGGAGGGGGGAGGTGAAGGGACAAGTGTAGCATTTCTTGCGGTTGCAAGGGAAAGTGCCCGGGGAAGGGGTAGAGCGGGAGGGAAGAAGAATTGACAAGGGAGTTGTGAGGGAGTGGTCTTTGCGGAAGGCAGACAGGGAGGGAGATGGGAAGATGTGGCGAGTGGAGGGGTCACGTTGGAGGTGGCGAAACTGGCGGAGGACTATTTGTTGTATTTGCCGGCTGGTGGGGTGAAAGGTGAGGACCAGCAGGAATCTGCCCTTGTTGCGAGTGGGGGAATGGGGAGAGAGGGCAGTGTTGCGGGGTATGGAGGAGACCCTGGTGCGAGCCTCATCTATAGTGGGGGAGGGGAATCCCCGTTCTCTGAAGAATGAGGCCATTTGTGATGACCTGGTGTGGAACACCTCATCCTGGGAGCAGATGCGGCGTAGACGGAGGAATTGGGAATGGGGATGGAGTCCTTACAGGAAGCAGGGTGGGAGAAAGAGTAGTCCAGGTAGTTTGTTCCAGGGAGTCAGTTGGTTTGTAGTGGATGTCGGTCAGGAGTGTATCACCTGCAATAGAGATGGTGAGGTCAAGGAATGGTAGGGAAATGTCGGAAATGGTCCAAGTGTATTTGAGTGCCGGATGGAAGTTGGTGGTGAAATGGATGAAGTCAGTCAGTTGTGTGTGGGTGCAGGAGGTGACACCAAAGCAGTCGTTGATGTAACGGAGGTAGAGGTCGGGGATGGGGCCCTGGTACGCCGAGAACAAGGATTGTTCGACGTACCCGACAAAGAGGCAAGCGTAGCTGGGGCCCATGTGTGTGCCCATAGCTACGCCTTGTGTTTGGAGGAAATGGGAGGAGTCAAAAGAGATGTTATTGAGGGTAAGGACCAACTCCGCTAGGCGGAGGAGGGTGTCAGTGGACGGGTATGGGTTGCTCCTCTGGTCGAGGAAGAACCGAGGGCTTTGAGACCGTCCTGGTGGGGGATGGAGGTGTAGAGTGACTGGACGTCCATGGTAAAGATGAGAGGATGGGGGCCTGGAGAATGGAATGTGCGGAGCCGACGGAGAGTGTCTGAGGTGTCTTGAACATAGGTGGGGAGGGATTTAACAAAGGGGGATAGGATGGCGTCAAGGTATGTGGAAATGTATTCGGTGGGGCACAAACAGGCAGAGACAATGGGTCTGCCAGGGCAGTCGGGTTTGTGGATTTTGGGGAGAAGGTAAAATCGGGCCGTGCGGGGCTGGGAAACGATGAGGTTGGAGGCTCGGGGGGGGGGGGGGGGGGGGTAGGGAGCCGGAGCTGATGAAGTCGGTTATGGTGCTTGAGATGGTGGCCTGGTGTTCGTCAGTGGGGTAAGTAGGAGGAGGTGTCCGAGAGTTGGCGCGTGACCTCCGCTTTGTAGAGATCGGCGCGCCAGACTACCACGGCACCTCCCTTGTCGGCGGGTTTGATAACCCAGTCTGGGTTGTTACGTAGTGAGTCGATGGCAGTACGTTCGGGGGTGGAGAGATTGGAGTGAGACAGGGAAGTGGAGAAGTTGAGGCGGTTGATGTCCCGACGGCAGTTCTGGATAAATAGTTCTAGAGCCGGAAGGCTACGAGGGGCGGTCCAAGTGGAGGGGGTACGTTGGAGACAGGAAAAGGGATCATCAGTGGGGGGCGAGGACTTCTTCCCGTGGAAGAACGCTGTGAGGCGGAGGCGACGGTAGAAGAGCTCCAAGTCGTGGTGGGCGCGATACTCATTGAGGTGGGGACGGAGGGGGACAAAGGTAAGACCTCTGCTGAGGACCGACCTTTCAGTGTCGGAGAGGGGGAGGTCCGGGGGGGATGGTGAACACGCGGCAAGGATGGGGGTTGTGGCCGGAGGAAGGCAGGCGAGTGCACTGAGCACGGAGCGTTGTGTGGTGGGGGGTGGAGGGTGGTCCAGTCAGTCAGTTAATACAGTTAGTTGATACAGTCAGTTTTTGAGCTGCTATTGTTCTTTTGTTTGTGCCTCTGACAGAATTTATCAGGGAAGATGAAGCTCTCAGTTTCTTGGGACGTCGTCTTCTATACAATCAGTGGGATTTTGAGATCTTCACCCAAGGAAATCTTGAAAGAGAGTGTTACGAAGAGATTTGTAACTATGAAGAAGCACGAGAGGTTTTTGAAGATGATAAGAACACAGTTGAGTATTTCATTCCTAATTTATTTATTTTGCACTGATGATGTGTGTACACCATAAACAGATATGGCATTTAACAATTGATCCTATTTTCAAAAATAGTTTTAAGAAATTGTTAACTTAATAAAATGTTTCCATTTTAAATTTAAAAAAATGTTTCATACCACACAATGGTATGAAACAGTGCCATGCTGCTAGCTTCCCCCTGACACTGTCTGCCCATAAGGCAGAGAGTTCATATAGTCCATATGTTTAAGAAAGAACTGCAGATGCTGGAAAAATCGAAGGTAGACAAAAATGCGGGAGAAACTCGGCGGTTGAGGCAGCTTCGATGTAGCGAAGGAATAGATGACGTTTTAGGTCTCGACCCGAAACGTCACCTATTCCTTCGCTCCATAGATGCTGCCTCACCCGCTAAGTTCATATAGTCCGTATGTCAGCAATCTATCCCTTTGCTGGAGTATTGCTGCCAAATCAAATCTTGTCTTTGACCAAACTCCAGTTTGAAATGAATGCTTTATTTTTGGAGAAGCTCCTAATTACAATCATTCAAACTCAACACTGAGCTGACATCATACCTGGACTCTATGATTGTACAAAATGATGTGTTTTTTCAAACTTCCAGGTTTGAACATTGTAATTCAAAATGACACGTGTTACTGGGGGGAATAAAATGCTTTTATTTTAAAAATACTTTATTTTAAATTTTAGGTTAACTTTTGGAAAGAATACACAACAAAGGGCCCTTATGCTCAGTCAGGTAAGAGATCCTTTTATTATTACCAGTGTGAACTTATTCATCTTAAAGATACCACTAGCACGTATTGCGCTTGAGAAATTGCCACTGAGCCACCATCTTAAATTGCTAAAATGATTCAGGTTAAGGTACTCCCACAACATTGTAGGAGTAGAAGTATCATGATTTGGATGCAGTGATGATGAAGAATTATCAAGTCGGGATGACGTGCAGTTGGAAGGGGAATCTGCATGTGGCGGTGTTCTCTTGTGCCTGCTGCCACCATTGTTGGTGATAGCGACCAGGTCCGCCAGGGTGGCCTAGGAGAATAAATGCAGAGCATTTTGTATTGATGGAGACTAGCCTTAGAAACAAAAAACTTGGAGTATATGTCTGCTGATCTGTAATAGGGAGAACAAATTGCAAAGGTTTTCTGAAAAAAAATTAAAAAAACATTTGCAGGTGCAGGAAATCAGAAATAAAACAAAAAGTGCTGAGTGCTCCCAGCAAGTCAGGCAGCATCTGTGGAAAGAGAAACGGTCAATGTTTCTGGATTGGGGTTTGTTTCTCAACTCTGGGAGAGAAAGACAAGTTTGTTTTCAGCGGGAGAGTTGTGGAGTGGTATGTTTTGAACAAAGGGCTATCCTGATAGGGAAAGACTAATAATAAAATGGTTAGGGAGCAGTTGGGATTAAATTATTTGTCTGTAATTTGTTGCACAGCAGATCAGACTATACAAAAAGGAAAATAAAAATTGATCAACATAATGTCAGATACAGACCGAAAGAGTTAGTTGCCAAAAGTTGTTGAACCCGATATTGTGTCCAAAAGGCTGCACCATGCCTGGACAGAAGATGAGATGCTGGTCATACAGCAGCAGGAGACCACAGACAGATGGCAACTGGAAGCTCAGGATCACTCTTGCAGATTGAGTGCAGGTACTCTGCATATTGATCACCCAACCTACGTCTGGTTTCCCCTGTCTAGAGGAGAATACGTAGTATAGGACTCTAGATTTGATGGAGTGCAGGTGGATCTCTGCTTCACCAGGTAAGGCAGTTTGGATCCCTGGACAGTGGGGAGGGCGGAGGTGAAAGGTTGAGTGTTACGTCTGGTTGTGTGGGAAGGTGCTGTGAGTCAAGGCGTGATGTAGAAGATCGACTGGGAGTCGCAAAGGAGCGATTACAACAAAATGCTGATGGGGAGGTGTGGACATGTGTCTGGTGGTGGAGTCTTGTTGGAACTGTTGGAAATTGGTAAAGCTGATCTGTTGAATTGGTGGATGGTAAGGGTCAGGGGAACTCTGTTCTTGGTCTGTGCAGGAGAAGTGGTGAGAGCAGAGATGTGGGAAATAGCTAAGATGTGGTCAAGGGCTCATCGACCACAACAGGTTGGAAGTCATAGTCTGGGAAGAAGAACAACATTTCAGGGGAATCTGTGCAGAAATTCTCATCATCAGAACAATGGGAAGGTAGCTTACCTTGTAGAGTAAGGGAACTTTCATACAGACTGCAGACTTCCATACAGACTGCAATTTTTCCATCAGCAATAGTAATGGACAGTAAAGACCCGTTTTGTCAGTGACATGTCCTTTGCTGGAAGCCACTCACAAATTCATTATCTTTTGCACAACATTGCTCCAATCTGCTATGACCCATGAGACAAAATCTATCACAGCTGAACACTGAAAAATACCAAACTTCAAAGTATAGCGATTGAAGATGCACCAAGACCTGCTGTTACTAACTTTGATTGTGTCTCTTCACCCTCTCTTTTCAGGAGTTACATCTGATATTACTACAATTATGACAGCCTTCTTTGGCACTATGATATTTGTAATTGCATTGGGATTGTTCTTCTGGTATTATTGGAAGTACAGATCTAAAGCTCGAAATAGGAGGAGGTGAGTTTCTGCATTGGGTTAATCATTATCTGTGATATATACGTGAGAAAACTCAAGATCATTTTTCAAAACTCAGCAAGTATTATCGTGATTTGTGCTTGGATTCACTCTTTAAGACAAATTTTTATGAAATCTGAAACAACATTGAGATATGATTCAGTGTGAATCTTTTAATTTGTAATTCTTTAGCATGTTATTAGTTGCGTACTAAACTTTTTTAGTTTAGTTCTGGTTAGAGATACCTGGAGAAAACCTATACAGTCACAGCGAGAACATACAACTCCGTATAGACAGCACCTGTAGTCATAATCGAACCGGGATCTTATGGGACTGTAAGGCAACAACTCTACCAGTGTGCAGTCCCCTTATTCTCAACTAAAATTTGAATACAGTGCTTGGAAAGTTAATCCCGAGCCTCGCAGTCTAGAGTGAAAATTAGAAAGTGCTTCAAGTCAAGTCAACTTTATTTGTCACACACACATACAAGATGTGTAGTGAAATGAAAGTGGCATTGCCTGTGGATTGTGCACATTTCAGGGAATAGTAATTAAGATTCATTCATATAGCATTTTGTAGTGAAAATGCTTCAGAGGAACATTTATCAAACAAAATTTTCTACTGATCCACATAAGGACCTTGGTTATAATGCACTGGTTCAATTTCAACTGGAGTTCTATGTGGGGCTCTGTGTAGTGCTGACTGCCACATTATTAGGAAAGGTGTGATTGAACTGGAAAGGTTGCAGGGGAGATATAGCTTGGTTTTGGAGTTTTTCAGTTATGAGGAGAGACTGGATAAATTGAGCACAGGAGGCTGTAAATGACCCTAGAGAAATGTACAACATTATGAGGGCCGTGGATAGGATTGATAATAGGAAACATTTTCCCAGTAGCACAAGTGTGTGAAACTAGAGGGCATGGGTTTTGGCGAAGGGATAAAAGATTTAGAGGGGCTCTGAGGGAGAATTGTTTAACCCAGAGGATAAATGGAATCTGGAATCCAGTGTTTGGGTGAGTGATGGAGCTAAGCCCTCTGACAACATTTAAGAAGTTTTCAAACAAAGACTTGAATCACCAAGGCTTAGAAGGCTACAGACCAAGTGTGAGTGAGTGGGATTAGTAGAGGTGGGTACCTGATGGTCAGCACGGACATGGTGGGCTGAAGCGTCTGTTCCTGTGCTGAATGACTCTACGAGCCGATATGAAGGAGAATTATTCCCAAACTTTGGGCTTTGTCAGCTATTATTGTCAGTGGTGGATATGGTGACGTTCAACGAGGTTGTGGTTGGAGGAGTGCTGACATCTCAGGGTAGCAGGGTTGAAGATCAGTTCAGCGTAGCATATCATGTGGAAACACGACAAACTGCAGATGCTGCAATCTTAAGCAAAATGCACATAGCTGGGGGAATGCAGCAGGTCAGAGGAATCTGTAGCGGGAATGGACAGGGAACGCTTCGGGTCGGATCCCATCTTCAGTCTCGCAGTCTTGCACAGGACTGGCGATGACTAGTGAGGTACCACAGGGTTCAGTATCAATATGAGCAGTGCAGAAATGCACGGCACACTGATCAGTAACTGCAAAGGAAAGCGATTTCAATGGTTCAAATGTGAACAACGTCAGAACTAGGAATATATTTTAAATGGGAGAAGAAAAATAGAAAGGATAACTAAATATATCAAACAGATGTCTGTGTTTAAGAAGGAACTGCAGATGCTGGAAAAATCGAAGGTAGATAAAAATTTTGGAGAAACTTAGCGGATGAGTTTAGTGGTCATCTAGTCAAATCAAGTCACTTTTATTTATATAGCACTTTTTTTTTTTTAAGTGCTTTACATTGGTATAAGAATAGTATAACAAACAACAGTGGTTCATAGATTAGTGGTCAAGTGGAGGAACAAACACAGACATCTATTTAAGGTAGATAAAAATGCTGGAGAAACTTAGTGGGTCAGACTCTGAAGAAGGGTCTCGACCCGAAACGTCACCTACTCCTTCGCTCCATAGATGTTGCCTCACCCGCCGAGTTTCTCCAGCTTTTATATCTACCTTAAACAGATGTCTGTGTTTGACCACTAGATGGCACCGCAGTTGCATCCTTCAAAATCTCCTGGCAAACAAACTGAATCTCGATTTAGAAACATAGGAAATAGGTGCAGGAGGAGGCCGTTCGGTCCTTCGAGCCAGCACCGCCATTCATTGTGATCATTGCTGATCAATTTTATTTCGATACCGATTTGATTTCAGATTTTCTTCATCAGCAGATTAATTAATTTATCACAAATTCCATAGTTGCTTTTCGTTGTTGAATTGGATTTTGTCACTAGAAACACTACAAATGTGACGGGTACAGGCTGTATAAAAACAAATAATGATTCAGCTATTGAAAGTCTGCTGAATGCCAGGGGGCCAGTGCGAGAGTCCAATCGTTTTGAGACTTGTTTCAATCCCACCTTGGCATCCATGGAAATAAAGTTAATGTAATTCAATAAATCTGAAATAATTTTGTGACTCCGGTGCACTGTGGCTGCAATACCATCTACAAAATCCAAAATAGGGCAGCACGTTGGCGTAGCGGTAGAGCTACTGCTTTACAGCGCCAGAGACCTGGGTTCGATCCTGACTATGGGTGCTTGCTGCAAGGAGTTTGAACACGTGGGTTTTCTCCGAGATCTTCGGTTTCCTCCCACAATGTCCTGAATTTGCACATTCTCCCTGTCCTCCTTGATTGTTTACAAGAATCATGTCAAGAGCGTCTAATTGTCATATATACCGGCAACAGAACAAATAAATTCTTACTTGCTATAGCTTTACAACAGGGGTCGGTAACCTTGTTCTGTATAGTGGCCGGGACGCATGCCTGTGAGCGGATGGCGAGCCACATCTATCACATGTACACATGGATCCCGCCCCGGTGGCAGGCATCAAATCACGTGTTCACAGGTAGACAATGCTGGAAAAACTTAGCGGATGAGGCGGCCTCATGCGATCCTTGCGTGTGTCACCCGCTGAGTTTCTCCGGCATTTTTGTCTACGTTTGATTTTTCTAGCATCTGCAGTTCTTTCTTAGACGTGTTCACATAACGTGCGGGCCGTGCTGGCGGCTTTGTGCGGGATGTGGTACAGCCAGAGCTTGGCTGCGCTCGGGGAGCCCGGCCGCTGCTGTTCGGGGAGCTCGGCGGGCCGGAAGATTAAAGGAAAAAATTCCGCCTGCGGGCCGGATGATTTTGGGTTACGGGCCACATTCGGCCCGGGGGCGGTAAATTGGCGACCTCTACTTTACAAACACATTAACTTGCTTAGTGTCCTTCGTTCCTGGGCATTTGACTTACTGAACCAGGCCATGAAGCAACCAGTCGGCATGCTCTCTACTGTATATCTGTAGAAGTTCAATTAGGGTACATGTCAAATTACCTCTATCTTCTACGGAAATAGAGGTGTTGATGAGCTTTCTTTGTGATTGCTTCAAAGTGCTGGGCCCAGGAGAGATCTTCAGAGAGATGCACACCTAGGAGCTGGAAGCTGTTGACTCTGCACTGTTAATCCTATAAAGTAAACCGCCCCTTAGTATTTCTTTGCTCTATCCATACAGATTCGACATCATCGGAGCTCGTAACCCCCCCTTTCTGTTATAATTCCTGCACATTTTCCACATGAGCACCTCTGCATCGCTTGGAAATTCTCACCTTCTGGAGAAATATTTATGTCAAATTCAAATTTAAAAATCAAATTGCTGGAAAGCAGTTGTCTTCTCTTTCTCATAATATCTCTAAAAATATTAGCAAACTGCTCATAGTTCATTTATTGCAAGAATAGCTAAATCAGTAACAGATTATCTACTGAATGATAAATTCTACACATTGACTTTGTTCCTCTGTTTTGTTTAAGTGAGTGTGGTGGTGCAAATACCCTCTTTTCTAGTGTAGCTTCTGTCCCAACAGAATTGACTTGAGGCTCAACCTTTACTCTATTTTAAAGCAGCCACAAAAGACTTAAAGTTTTTGGACTTTGTGTCCAATGTGCTTATATATAAAATGGCTCGGAAAGTGCAAGATGGATTTGAATGTTAAACAAGTTGGATATTCCATATTACTGGAATAATGCTAGTGAAGATGCCAAATGTCTCTGCCAAATATTAAGATGCAATCTGAGCCCTGTATTTACATTTGTAACTCAAGCCAACAAGAGGGAGGCATTGAGAATATGAATCACTTTTTATTTCATCACCACCTGTTCTGACTGCCTCTGCATGTTGGAGTCATGGGGAACAGTTCAATGCAGTCCTCCACAAAGCCCAACCCGACACTGCTCATGATTTCCAGTTAGTCTCATTAGATGGAAGCCTGAGTTGGGATTTTATCTGAAGAAGGGTCTCGACCCGAAACGTCGCCTTAGATGCTGCTGCACCTGCTGAGTTTCTCCAGCCTTTTGTGTACCCGTGGGATTTTATTTTCCGCTTTGGACTCCAGGTTGTTGAAGAGAAATTGCCTTCCCTAGCTGAGAACCACAACTGCACTGATCTCAGATAAAATATATAATTCGTCTTTAGAACAGTAAACTGGAACCACACTTATGTAATAAGCCCAGAATTTAATTTCTCAGCTTTAACTTAATTAATTACAACTTAATTAATCAGCAAACCTTGACAGCAAAAATAGACACAAAGTACCGGAGTAACTCAACGATTCAGGCAGCATCTCTGGAGAACATGGATACGTGTTCTCTAGAGATATTTTTGGTTGGGGCCCTTCTTCACTCTAGCACTTTGTGTCTTTTTTTGAAATCAGCATCTGCAGTTCCTTGTCTCCAAACCTTGATAGCGAATTGAAAGAATGTTTCATAATAGGAATGTTCATTAGGGAGCAAATAAAACTTCTATTGACTTGGAAAAACCTCCCTTTCAGATTACATAATAAAGTTGCCCTGCCCTATTAAATGGTACATATTAACTTTTTTTTTTAAATGACTTGCATGAAGAAAGAGAAAGAATTTTTGTTCACAATCTACCACTCATTATCTGTTTGCACAAAATTTACGACACATTAAGTTATTTTGAAATTTCATTGCTATTTTACTGTAGGCATAGTTTAAAAAAAATGAAATATTCTGTGGCCAATTGAAGAAAACCTAGATGAAGTAGAACATGATGCCAAGTTAAATTAATCTCGTCTACTTACACTTGATCCATACTCCATTCGCTGCCTATCCATGTACCTATCTAAAAACCTCACTGACCATTACTGTATCTGCCTCCACCACCACCCCTGGTAGTGCATTCCAGGTACCCACCGCTCTCTATTTAGTTTAGTTTATTGCCATGTGTACTGAGGTACAGTGAAAAGCTTTTGTGTGCTGTACAGTCGGCAGAAAGACTTCCCATGATTACAATCAAGCCGTCCACAGATACAGGATACAGGGAATAATGTTTGGCGCAAGATAAAGTCCAGTAAAGTCGGATAAAAGATAGTCCGAAGTAGATGTTAGCTCAGGACCTCTCTCTAGTAGGTGATAAAATGGTTCAATTGCCTAATAACAGCTGGGAAGAAAAGGTCCCTGAATCTGGAGGTACGCGTTTTTACGTTTCTGTAATCTGTGTGGAAAAGAAAATACATCTTTGTCCTTTGTCCCTAAATACATCTTTGTCCTTTGTCCTAAACTTTGTCCCTCTCACCTTAAAGCTATGTCCTGTAGTCTTTGACATGTCCACACTGGAAGATAGCATTCAGCATGGACTACTTTGTGTTGAGTAGCATTCAGGGTGGGAGATTGCAACCTTCACCTGTTTCGACGAATGCAATCAACCCGGCGTGCACAATCAAATAAGATCAAATAGAACAAGTTGTCCTACAACTTTAGCCTGTGCACGTCATACGCAAGAAGAAGAAGAAGTAGTATTCACAGCATGCAATGGTAAATCTGACCAACTCCTCATTGATAATCCTACTGTTTATTCTCCCATTGTTTACTCCGTCAGCCATCATAGCTAGGAACATAAGGCCGTCATTTTAAATATACAGTAGCCACAAGACCAAAGCAGGTCAGTCGTTGGGTAGCCTGTGTTAAAAGACACGAGGCTCCATTAAGTAATTGCATTATTTATATGAATATATGTCAGGAATACATTGGAATATTCTCCACTTCCTTGATAAGTACACAAATAACACATAAGAGGCCTGACACCATGCAAGTCCAAATATCCTGTCTAATTTACAACCTATCCACTACCCACTGGGTCTCCCTCTAGTGCACAATGGCTCCAATTGTATTGTTCCCAAAATGTAATGCAGAGACTATTGAAGGCTTCTTTGTAAGATTCCCCAAACCCACAAATTCTTAAACTGCCGGTTCCCTGTCACTGTCCTGACTTGGAAATATACTACTCTCCCGATTACTGTTGAATTTGAATCTTGGAACATAACACCCAGCAGAACAGTGAATGGATAAGTTCATAGGTCATATGAGCAGAATTAGGCCATTCCATCAAGTCTACTCCGCCATTTAATCACGGCTGATCTATTTTCACTTCTCAACCCCGTTCCCCATGACCCTTGACACCCTTACTAATCAAGAATCTTATCAATCTCCGTCTTTAAAATACCCAATGACTGCCTCCACAGCCGTCTAATGGCAATGAATTCTGCTGATTCGCCACCCTCTCACTAAAGACATTTCTCCTCATTTGCTTTTTAAAGATACGTCCTTTTAGGCTGTGCCCTCTGGTCCAAGACTCTCCCACTAGTTGAAACATCCTATCCACATCCAGCCTATCCAGGCCTTTCACTATTCGGTAAGTTTCAATGAGGTCTCTCCTTCACCCTTCTAAACTCCAGCCAGTACATGCCCAGTGCCATCAAAAGCTCATCAAATGTTTTTATTTTAGATTAGATTCCTTTATTGTCATTCAGACCTTTTGGTCTGAACGAAATTTGTGTTACCTTGCAGTCATAACATATAATAATTTTTTTTAAAAACACATATTAAACACATATTTAACATCCACCACAGTAAGTTCACCAGGCACCTCCTCACTGTGGTGGAAGGCAAAAGTCATAAAGTCTTTGTCTTCTTCCCTACTTGTTCTCCCTCTGCGCTGAGGCGATCCAGGCCTCCGATGTTATCGTCCACCAGGCCCGCGGCCGAGCCTCCGAAGCCGGGCTGCCACCACCGCCCTCGCCGGAATGCTGGAACCCCGCCACAGCTCTGAATCAGGGTTCACAATGTTAACCCAATCATCCCAGGGATCATTGTTGTAAACTTCCTCTGGACCCAAAACTGCTCACAATATTCCATAGGCGGTCTGACCAGTGCCTTATAAAGCTCAGCATTACATCCCTTTTACAGGCGGACTGCACAGGCTCAATAATTTCAAAGACATTTCTGTTTATAGTTCGTTGGTTTGTTTGTTTGTTTTTGCACAAAGTCCGCGAGCGTTGCCACTTTTAATTTCACTGCACATCCCGTATGTGTGTGTGTGATGAATAAACTTGACTGACTTGACTTTGTGAGTAAAAATGCGAGCCTTACCAGTCTTACTGACATGCAGCATATTAATCTAAAGACAGTATAAATATGGAGTACAGCACAAAATATATTCTCAAGGGAAAAAATGCTCTATGTACCCCTTAATTGATGGACATTCCCTCAACAGTGTAGATTTAAATGGTTACAATTCTCTCCCTTAACCACTTATCCTCGGATTTTGGTTCTGTGTGCAGTTCTGATCGCCCAGCTGTAGGAAGGATGTCACTAAGTGGGAAAGGGTGGAGAGGAAATTCACAAGGATGTTACCTGGGCTATTGCGCTGAAGCTATAGCCCAAGGATAAGCTAGGGCATTTTTTAATTGGAATGTAGAAGGCTGAGGGGTGACCTTATTGAGGTGTACAATATCACGAGGGGCATGGATAAAGTGAATGATCACAGGTTTTTCCAGGATAGATGATTCCAAAAATCGAAAGTAGTGCAAATGAAAAGCTCATTACATCAACTATTATCACCTGTCCCTTGACGCAAACTCTGTTCCACCACCAGCAGCTTCCTCCATTTCCTTGCCAAACATGAGCCTGAAGAAAACTTATTGCACACTTTAATCCAGCGATGAGCTTTGGATTCTATCACTACATCACCAGTTCCCAAACTTGTAACGTCACAAACTCTTCCTGCTTCAGCTCACTGACTGCTGAAACCCTCATTCAAAAACACCTTTGTTTCCCGTAGATGTGACAAGGCAATGCACTCATGGCTAGTTTCCAACCTTTGTAAACTTGTAGTCATCTAAAGTACTGCTGCCTGCATCCTGGCATTCACTCATCAAACCCTCACTTCATCACCTATGATGTCCCTCAATTAAGTAACAATTCAAATCCATAATCTCTATCTTTTTTGCATAACCTCTCTAAGATCCTATCTATCCCTAACTGTTTAAAATTAACCCGCCATAAATCCACTAAAATAATAGCTCTCTTGGGCATCTCTACATTTTGGCTGCTTTGCCTTCTGTTGGCAAGACCCGAGGTCCTGGAATCCCCTTCGTAAACTCTCTGCCTCAAGTTATTCTCTTTCCTCCATTAAGATACCCTTAGACCCATTTCTTTATTCACCATTGCCTTTATTATGTAGCTTGCTTCAGCTTCTGTTCGACAAAGGTTTTGCAAGAAAAACATTCTAGTGATTAACCTTGGAAATAAATTTACTATGTTTTTATTTCCAAACACAAAGCCCACTTTCCATTCAAGCTAGAGAGTTGGCAGCTATCTCAAGTATACTATTAAGCATCAAATCTATTAAAAAATCTTGTATATTTCAAAGAAGGAAAAGCCCTTGACATCCAAAGATGGCTGATTTGTACATTGGTATCATGAACTTACTTTGTACCTTCGTACCTTTTAATGCTATTAATAACTATAATCTATCAAATTCAATCTTTAAAATATCAAATGATGCCCCAACTCGTTCATCTTCCCAAGTATCCAGACCGTTTGGTGCTAAAATGTTCCAAATTCTATTGTGTGTGGGGAAAAAAGTACCTGATTTCACCTTGGACTGGTTCAGCACTAATAAGATACGGGAGCAGAATCAGGCCATTTGGCCATTGAGTCTGCTCTGCCATTTGATCATGACTGATCTATTTTTTTCCTCTTCCCATTCTCCTGCCTTCTCCCTGTAACCTTTGACACCCTTACTAATCAAGAACCTATCAATCTCCCCTTTAAAAATACCCCATTTTGCCTTCCATGGCTGTGGCTAAAGAAATTCCTCCTCATCTCCATTCTAAAGGTACATCATGAGGCTATTATTATACCCCTTCCTCTCTTCACAGAAATTAAGCTCTTTACCAAATTTTAACACCTCCGTGACATCACCAATCAACCGTACAAAGCTGAGGGAATACAAACCAAGCTTGTGAAATACTTCTTCCTAATTAAATCTTAGGAGGGAATAATTTGATTACTGTCTTGGGAGCAATTTTCTACATATAAACAACACACACACACACACACACACACACACACACTTTTCGACACTCAACACTCTCTGATGTTAATCAGTATATGTCTTTTACTAATGTTTATCAAATGTCATAGGTTTCCAATTCCCACTTGCGATCTAGATCTACATTTAACCTGGCTTCACTCTCTTGAGATTGAAGGTGATTAAACACAATTTATATGGTGCATCTGATGATCTATAAATGCGGTATTATGGATGTCACCATTACTCACCAACAGTAATATTAATTAGCACCATGGAAGTTTGTGATGTTGAGCATGGTGGTTTTTGAAACGCTTGTGTTCCAAAATGAAAATGGAATGATTCCAATGTGTGACCCGGAAGTAGACATGTAGGCAATTGTAAAAAAAAACTACATTCAGGATTTAAACTTAACGATCAAGGACTTTTCACAGCTGATTCATTTTATATACAACTGCAATAATTTTGTGAGAACTCTGTATGTAGACAATGTGATTTGCAATAATATTGGGTCAAGTGGAACTGTTTATGGGATTTATTTCATTGTAGTTAATGTATTAGTTATTTATTTCATGTAGCTCATTGTAATAATTATCCTAAAGATAATTATTGCTGCTCCTGACATGCCTGCGAAAATGCACTTTCCTTTCCTGTTCTGGTAAGAAAATCATGGCTGATGAAAGTGTTTAGACATGCCCTTGTTTTATTAGGAGGACTGAAGAAAATTCCATTAGCCTTGTGCCCATTCCTGAAAACACAAAGCCAATTCTACCTTCCTATGAGCAAGCACTTGTGGCGACTGGACAGCATGATGCTCCTCCACCTCCCTACCAACGGTATGTAATACGATCGCTGTCTTTTAGAAGAATTAAATAGTTACTGCATTAGTTTAGACACTATTTTCCTGATGCACTGCATTGAAGAGCATTCGCAACTCACAGTTTATGGGTTTTACATTGCTTTGGGTCGATGCAAGTGTGTGAAAGAGACAATATGCAAATAAGCAAACTGGGCACAGGGATTAATTTGAAGAGCGATAATACCAAAATCCGATGTTGGCTCAGTTTGCAGCATTCTCTTCTGAATCATGAGTTTCCAGATTCCCTCAACCCACAACGTTAAATTAACATAAGAACAAGAAGCAGATTCTCATTTAGTAAAATTAGGGTTTATCTAATCTTCCCCTCAACACTGCTTTGCTCTCTTGAGGTTGCAGGTGATTAAACACAATATAAATGCTGCATCTGCTGATGATATGGAAATGCGGTGATATGGATGTCACCATTACCCATCTACTGTCACTTTAATTAGCACCATGGAAGTTTGTGCTCGAGAATGAAAGTTGTTGGATACTTGTAGTTTGCTGTACTCCTTAACTCTCTTGCAGCTTAAATCTCTATATTCAGTAACTCTGCCTCCACAGCGCTCTGTGGTAGAACATTCTGAAGATACATAAGCCCATTTAATTCTGAATCCATGCCCTCTAGTTCTCGTTACACCCACCAAGGTAAACTCTCACTCGCAATTATAAGTTTCAATCAGATCACTTCTGATTTTTCCATCCTCTCTCGAGCATTGCACAATATGTTCAATTTTTCTTCACATATCAACTCTTAAATCCCTGGTTTTTAGTAAACTTTCTTCACATTGCTTACCACAGAAGCACATCCTTAAGTATCGGGATCAGAAACTGTGACTCCAGATATGGTCATCCTAGCACCCTGTAACATTGCATCGACAGTTCCCTACTTTAACACTGAATACCCCTCATATGAAGGCCAACATTCCATTTATTTTCTCTACCCGCATGTTGACGTATACTGGTGTAAGTACCAGGACTCCAGATTCCTTTGTACCATTTTGTAGCGTTGCAATGTTTAAAAATAAAAATATTGCTTTTAAATTCTTCGATTCAAAGTAGATGATCTCACGTTTCCAATAGCAGTTAATAGATTTTCTATCTCACAACTCCACCAACCTATCTTCAACCCTGTCCTCAATTGCCATGTGTGTGCAGATTGTGTGTTCTCCCCGTGATTACGTGGTTTTCGTCCCACTGCCAATTTATCCTTAATGTGTACTGTAGGTGGTGGGAGAATCTGGTGGAAGTTTCAGGGATAATAAGAACAAAATGGATGTGTAAATGGGTGGTCGATGGTCATTATGAGCTGAAGTATCCTTTTCTGGTGCTGTATAACTCTATGACTATGACACTATAATATTCCATGCCCATCCATTTAACCTTAACTACCTTAGTAGGCGCTTTGCTTCCTCCGGTCAACTCGATAGCCCACCTATCATAAGCAAGTACAGCTATAGTACCATCGAAACTTGCTGCCTGACTGCTATGGCAACGAAAAATCCTCAAAAACACATAAGCAAAGATAACCACCTGACTCGGCAGGCAGAGGGCTTGCTGAATGTTTTTTATGCATTCTTGGTTATTAGATATCATCATGGGCAAAACTGGGACCTCTCCCCGTCCTGAATATCTCCTTGTATCACACATGCCCATGACCTTTGGAAGTCCCCAGTATTTGGAACAGGACGATAACCCTAATTAGCAAGTCAACATCACCAGGTTTTCTTCATTGCAACACAATAAAGATACTTAATTTGCAATAAAGCAGTTTGAAATGTCCAGTACACCACGTGGATGCCACTAAAGTAGTTCAAATTTTATTTTGAAAATCGGGAAATATTCTATGAATAGTATGTTGATAAGATTACCCGAAGTACTACTGTGAATCATTCTGATCTGCATATTGTATAAAGGGTATAAGAAATGTGGCCAAAAATGTTGGATCCTTTTAGACTTGCCACATGTGTAAGTTGACGTTTTCTCTGTAAAGGAGATGAGGCCTGAACTGCGAGAGGTTTGATTAGATAGATGGAGACATGAGGATAAAGCATGGAAACAGGTCCTTCAGCCCACTGCTCGTCTCTAAATTTGTAGCTGAAGCAAAACCCTCTCAGTCCGAGAGTAATATGGAACCAGCCCCATATCATCTTTCCACATTGAAGGTTATTCATTTATATAGATTCCTTTGTAAAAAACAATTTCTCACATGTATTGTTTTTACAGGTCATCTTCTGCTTCCTGAAAATCCCATCGCTTCAGAACATGAATAGATTTGATTTTTTTAAATGACACTAATAGTAAACATTTATATTCAGTGGGTATTTTAGTAATGAAACATGCACTATAAAATTAAATTAATTATTGTTTGTATTTTGAATATGTGATATTTGTATGATATTAATCTATGTGGATGTAAAATTCTTCTGAAATGATACAAAATTGTTGGTTTATTTTTCATACTTTAACCTTTTAAATACACTTTCGTATTATATCATGTGAAGGAATAACTTTTTAGCTAATGCAGTTATAAATCCCACAAACTACTGACATTCTCAGCAGTTTGGCAGTAGCACATCTCATTGCTTCGAAGATGCAGGATTCTTAACTCCAAGGATAATTTGAAAAATGAAAATATTTGTATTGGGCTAAATAGGTCTGAGTACTTAAGCATTTGTCTTCCGTAATGTCTCTCAAACATAATTTATAAATACCCTAGTTATAATATTTTCCTAAAAATAAATCATCTACTGTTCTATGTTGGTCTAGCAGTTCAATCAGCCAAATCATGATTGGTCACAAAACACTGGCTTTGAAAACTGCTTCTTATTAAAGAGGACACTAATCCTGGAATCTTGAGTGTTAATTACTTAATTGGCTGGTACTTCAGATCACTACATATCGTCTCTTTCAACCAGTACTGGTCTTCAAATGTGACTATCAAAATCGATACAGATCTGCATTCTTTGCATCTGAACTTTTCATCCAAACTTGTAGTCTCCCTGGCACTTCAGATGGTCCTGTAGCATTTCAGCAACAACATCGAGGGCTGAGTTTGCCAACAATCTGCGAGAGGAACACAGCAGGTCGAGCAGTATTTTTGCGAGGGGAAACATATTGGAAATATTTCAATCATGAGCATGTGTCAGGACTGAAATTCCTTTCCACTGCAAATTCTGCTCAACCTGGTGAGTTCCTCCAGTTTTTGCTCCAGATTCCAAGATTTCCATTCTATTGTGCCTCCAACAACGACAGGCCCAGGAGCAAATCCGTTGTCACTTTTATCCATTTTCACTCGCTGCCATGCCCCCAGCACTGAGTTGAGGAATGAACTCTCCATATTTATCACATTCACAGCCACTTTGAGAAACTAGCACACCAGTTTACTTGGTGTCGTGAATTTATGACCTTTACACCATGAACAGCATGAGATTATGGTACCAAATGGACTTGTTATATTCTGTAGTATACTTTATGCCATTTAGTCAATATTTGTTTGTTCCTGTGATGTCAGAGTCTTAAGTCTAAAGAAAGCTCTGGGCTTTGCATTAAGTACCAATTCAAAACAATTGTTGAAAGATGGATCACGGGATTTGACATAGGGTTACTAGAATGGAGAACACAGAATGTGGAATAATATTGCACAAGCCCTTCGACCATGGTGCCTGTGTTGAACATGATACCTATTTAAAGTAATCCCTTCTGCCTGCACATAACTCATCTACCTCCATTCCCTGCATACTTGTGTCTTGTCATAGAAAAGGTTGGTGAAGTTAGAATAATCACTGCTTATTAATTCTGCTCACAAATATACTTCAGCTGATAATGTGTCCAATACTTGAATTGATCCTGCATTTCTGTCCAATGCAGAAATTTAGTTAGGCACATTTAAAAAATGAGGAAACAATGGGCATTACAGGTTTTTGATTACATCAATATCCAATAATACTTGGATTTGGGCAAGTTTATTACTCTACACTAACCCAACCTGTTTTGTTTCATCCTCAACCTGCCTCAACTATCTTTTCTGGCAGCTCATTCTACATACCCACCACCCTCTCTGTAAAAAATGACCTTTTGGATTCCTATTAAATCATTCCCCTCTCACCTTAAACCTATGACTTCTGGTTTTTGGTTCCCCTACTCTAGGTAAACGACTCTGTGCATTTACCCTATCAATTCCCCTCATGATTTTATACACCTCAGTAAGATCACCCCTCAGGCTCCTATGCTCCAAGGAATAAAGTCCTAGCCTTTTTGAGAAACTATTATTTGAATTCACCTATTCACATAATTCAAATTCCAGACTCGGGCCCATTCCCAGTATGTGCTAAATCATATGTCAGACGAGCGTTTGTGTCACTATACATTAGAGAATGTATAATGTACTGCTCCCACCGTAACTCCCTGGTCAATTAGTCCCTTCCCACCCCCACCCCCTCTCCTGGCACTTTCCCTTGCAACTGCAGGAAATGCTACACTTGTCGCTTTACCTCCCCACTTGACTCCATTCAAGGCCCCAAGCAGTCTTTCCAGGTGCAGCAGAGGTTCACCTGCACTTCCTCCAACCTCGTCTATTGCATCTGCTGCTCTAGGTGTCAGCTGCTCTACATCCGTGAGGCCAAGCGTAGACTTGGCAATCACTTCGCCCAATACCTCCTCTCGATTCGCAATAACCAACCTGATCTCCCGGTGGCTCAGTACTTAACTCCCCCTCCCGTTCCGAAGCTGACCTGGCCAGAGTGATGCCTACCGTAAATTGGAGGAGGAGGACCTCATATTTCGCTTGGGCAGTTTACACCCCAGCTCTCTCCTCCCCTTCTCAGCTCACCCTCAGCCCACTGTCTCCGCCTCTTCCTTTCTTCTTCCCGCTGCCCCCCCCCACACCCTAACATCAGTCTGAAGAAGGGTCTCAACCCGAAACGTTGCATATTTCCTTCGATCCATGGATGCTGCCACACCCGCTGAGTTTCTCCAGCATTTTTGTCTACGTTAGAGAAATAAACGGTGGTTTGAAGTTCCATTTCCAAGTCACTTTGCAGAAACTACTACTGAAAGTTCCATGTAAATTGATGAAATGTTTAAGAAAGAACTGCAGATGAGAACTTCTTCAAAGTAGACATATCTTGAGGAGATTTCGCAGTGGAGTAGACAAAATGTTTAAGAAAGAACTGCAGATGAGAACTTGTATTTGCAAATGTACAAGGTGTCATCACTGTTCATAAAGTCTCATCTGTGAATAATACCATTTAGATAAATTTGTAATAATGAAGGGAGCTTGCGGAATTCTACCTTGGGAGATAATATGGGATGGGAAAATTGGAGCATACAATACCTGTCATGTCACTTTTAGTTTTCTGGGCATTAATTGTTGTTGCCTGTTCAGACTAATTAAACTCAGATAAGTTGTCTCAGGAAATCTTCTTGCCACAAAAGACCTGTAGGGAAAGGAAAGGACTTTCCTAAGTCACCTCGAGATTTGGATGCCTGCATTTAGGAAGGCTTGTATAAAAACGCGCAGGTCAGCACATCTGACTGGAAGAGAGAAGTAATTTTAGTTCAAGGTCTCACAGAGGCCTAATTAAACTTGCAAACATTTCTTTTTAACATAGGAAATACTGCATGCATGAAGTTTGGAGGGTGTGTGGGGTGGCACATTCGGGTCATTTCATACCATGCAGGGTTATGATACTGCACTGTAAATCAAGTGCAGACAGTTGTCTATGTGTGCTTAAATTCTGAACTATTAAGAAAACTGAGAGGCTTTAGTTAATTATAATCACAATTTTGTTTACTGAATTTACCAAGTTTATTTTGGAGCGTGCTGTTAAGTGCAATTTTCATTTAGATTTGTTTAAAGACTTTGGAAATGTTAAGGCAGTCTGCCCTCCAGAACTGATGACACTAATAGCTCAGTACTTTCTCTCCAACTCTCTTACCCTTAACCAAAATAAATATTACCGTAGCAGAAAATAAACATTTTCCCAGTACGCTTTGGTTTTATGTTTCTCTAGTCCATGTCATCTCTGATCATATTGGTGTTCAGAAAATTGGACTCCAGAATTTCACCTTCAAATAATCAATATTCTAACCTGGACTGTTCAAGTAATTATTTCCCTAGTTTTTTTTTTATTCTGTGGATTATATTTTTGTGTTAATAGATTGTTAACTATTTGTAAAATGTTTTAATTTTAAATAAAACCTGTTTTCATTAAAAAAAATCTTCTGGAGCACTTGTAATTTTTTCAAACTCAACTATTCTGCATAACTTCTTTCTATAAAGATGTCTATTGTTTGAATGAACACAAAGTCCAATTTTTATATCTAATTTCCTCCTTCAAAGTTGGTATTAAATTATCTATCACTTTGAAGGGAATGCATTCCAGATTGTAACAACTTCCTGCATCAAATAATGGCAGTACCTAATTGTAGAGTGTATGACAAAGGATGCCTAAACCTTCCGATACACCTGCTACCCATGTCTAAGACGAAGGTGGTCGCTGTTCCAAGAAATGCAGGGCAAGAAGCCGGGGTGAACTCTGGCAGTGTATCCAGTTGACAGAAAGTGCAGCAGAGTCCACAGTATGCTAGTGGTGTGAGTAGAAGTATATTTTTCATATTGTTAGCAACATGGTCTGGATGAGACATTGCTATTTAATCCATCCAAGCAATCTAATTGTGCTTGGTTATTACTTGTATCCAAAGTATTTTGATTTAAATTTGTGCTGGAAGTAGTTGAAGCTTGAATATATTATCTCAATGCACTGATGAGTGATGTTACAATATCCTGAATTTAAATTTTCCTCATAATAAGGTAGCATGACCTTAAATTGCCTTTGGAATGTTACCCGCTGTTCTAGAAGTGCAATATATATATATATATATTTCATTCTTACAACAAAGAAAGGGCTCTTTTGGGCACATTGAGTTCATACTAGCTCACAGTTATCCTGTTTCCCCACCTATTTTCACTGCAACATTCCCATCAACTCATCCAAATTCTCTTGTTCGCTTATATCCTTGGGGTAAATTACAGTGGCCAATTAAACTACAAATCTGTATGTCTATAGGATATGGGTGGAAACCGGAGCATCCAGAGCAAATTCATACAATTATAGGACAAATGTGGTTGGACACAACTGGGGGTCATATTTGGTGCTGGAACTGTGGAGTATCACCTCTACTAGCTGCACCTCTGTGCCACTATCAAGTTTACAATCTGTTCTTACTGAAAATTTATATCTTGCCCTCAAACATCCTGTTTTAAATACTGTGATATATCTGATTTCTTGGGAAGAGTTGAGAGGAAGTAATTTGTTCACTGATGTTACACGTCGTACATTAGCCCATGTCCAGCTGTAATACATTTCATAAGCCTACTGAATATTTTGGTGAAGTAACAAACTCTGTATTAAAAAGGGATAAAGCCTTTTTTGTCACTTGGGGAGAAGCAAATAAAAGTAAACTCATAACTTTCTGATCTATAATTTTTAATTTCCCCAGTAAATTACAATTGCTTATGCGTTTTAAGTTTATAGCTATACTTTTACCAGTATAATAAAGTCTATTTTCAGTAAATTCCCCAGTGCTAAGCCCTGTGCTAGGGTATGTTTTTCCAAATTAATAATTCCGATTTTTTTAAAATTTAGTTTGGAAACAGGGTAGTTTAAAGGTCGAAATGACAAACATCGCAGGTTTGATTTCCCTGTTTGGATAGATTAATCGGATCCTAGCTGGCACAGTAATAAATTGCTAGGTGCTTTGAGCATTGGATAGTTAGCTGGCTGGAAGACCTAGCTCAGTGAAAGGATCTGATCTGCACGAGGTGGGAAGTGGAGTTCCTAGTTGGTACCATGTCCCACACAGCCACCATCCTATGCTCAGCAATCTGCATCCAATTCTGTTCAAGCAACTCTTTGATTTTCATATATTCCCATCAATATTTTCAAAACCACCATGGCCATGTTCCTTCCCCCACTACCTGCTGAAATATCTGCACTCTTCTGATTTTGGGTTCTCACATATTCCTGAAATTCATTGCTCTATCATTAATATGCCACCTTCTGCTGATACCACACACTCGGGCATTCCTTCCTTAAACAGCTACACCTCTCTCCATTTTAAGTTGCAACATGAAATCAAGCATTGGATCATCCTGTCTGTCGTGCCCACATAACAAAAGGTGCTTATCATATGTCAGCTGGTATAGAGGATGCAAAGAGGATAAGAGAATCTTGAAAATCATGAACCACCGATACTACTCCATCCCCAACCACTGTGCAGAAGAAACTTTCAATACCAGATTAATCTAATCAGCCATCTCCATACACATGGCAATATTAAGTCAGATGTTATGGATAGACGAAGTCTCACTCAAAAATGAGTGGCGAACAACAACAAATCATGAAGTAAGCTTTAGTTGTTTTCCACTAACATCTCTTTAAGTGGTTCAATATGAAATCCTGTCCATAACATTCCTGCGAAGCAGCTTGGAATGCTATAAAATAGATTTGTTGATGTTGCTTATTCTTTCTTTGTAACAGCTTGGGGAAAAGTGGATTGAAGTTAATAAAGAGAAACAAAATGTGCAAGGCACATTGGGCTTTTTCACTAAATCCTCTGCGAACTGTAAATTAAATGTGTTTGGGCTGTCTGAAGCTAGTGTGTAATAGGCAAAGGAGTATTGCACAAGATTCAACATTTATATAATACATTTCAAAACCTTTGATTGTGCCAGCACTTCACTTCACCATAGCCCATGAAGTTAAATGTAATCATTGCTGTACTGTAGAAAATGTGGCAGCCAATTTGCATGTCACACGAATCCCCATAACAGCAATGAAATAATGTGCTGATTGTGCTGTTGGCTACCTGGTAATTACATAGAGATTTACTGGATAGGTACTGTATGCATGGCTGTGAATACTGATCATCCACATTTGTGTCCAGCAGCACTGAAATTAGAAAGTGAACACATCAGAAGTTAGTTGCACAACATGATAACCAAAGTGAACTGAACAAAGGGATGCAATAGGCATGAAACCATAAGATGGCAATCGAGGCAGAGGAGTGACACAGGGACAGAGGAACACCGATTAAGACGCATGGTGATCATGATGTCAGGAGTGACTGATAATAAGCCTCTCCGAGTTGGATTGGACAAGAGGTGATCAATGAAAATTTATGCAATTAACAAAGATGCTATACATTCTCGCAAAAAAAATCAAAGTACTAGAGAAATTCAGCATGGCAGCATCTGTGGAACATTGTCCAGACAATGTTTCAGGTCGGGATCCTTTATTTAAAACAGAATCAAGTAGGAACATAATATAGTTGAATGGCAGGAAAGCAGCAGGAATCACTGAGGATTAGTGAGAAATGGTCTCACAGAATTCCTGCAGAGAGAACTTTCTCAAAGTTTGACTTCCTCAAAGTAAGTAGGCTTTAAAGAGATTTTGCAGTGGAGCTGTAAACTGGAGACACAATAAACTGTAGATGCTGGAATCTTTAGCAAAAATAAAGTGTTAGAGGAACTCAGTGGGTCAGTGGATGAAATAAACAAGCAACGTTGGGTCATGACAGTTCTTCACACATTCTCTCTAAATGCTTTATAATTCAGCAGAATGCAGGAACCAAAGCAGTGAGATGAATATTCCTTTCCCTCCTAGATGTGAAAGATCGACTGAACACAAATATTTCTGCGTCACCTGGTGAGTGTATGGCTTCTTGCTTCACAGCATTCCACAGCGACCAAACATGATCAGTTTTGAGTCCACTATTTTATTATTATTATCATTATTAAACTTTATTTTCAGATTCAAGGTCTGGATAAAAGATGACATTACATAGAATACATTGCATATAAAAACACCATAAAATACATATAAAAGCTTAGTAAATTACTTATAAGAGCATCACAAATTATATACAAAAATACAATACATGGTTTAAAATCCAGAATAAAAAGAGAGATCAGTGTCCTATAATGAGACAACTATACCAATGTCTCCACAGCTGGGATTGGTAGCGTGTAGTGCTAAACCTTGTTTGATAAGACCAAGATAATGTCATTTTCGGAGTCATTAATCCTGCAAATAAATTTATACATCTGATTACTTAGGATAGTTTGTAAAGAACCGACTCCTGCAGCCACAAACATTTCACTTGCACAACACCATCTAGGTTTCTTTAGTGATTCTCATGGCATCATTGTAAGCTACTTTAAGTCTCTGTAAACTTGTTTTTCTGTAGTTTGACCATGGGTGTGCAGTATAGAGTGGTGTACAATATGCTCTAAACAGACATCTTCACTACCAAACTTGCGTAAGAGAATATTCGCTTGTACATACAGCATACGACATTGCCTATAAATATCCTCATCATCTGTCATTTGTTCTGTAATACAATATCCAGGATATTTTACCTTATTACAGACACTAAGATTATTGTCAGACAATTTAAAATCAGGACATTTTAGACATTTATCCTCTTTGGCTCTACAGATCATAACAGTACTCGTTCCAGCATTATATTTGATATCATGTTCCACACCATGCACAAAGCATATAGTAAAGAGCTGCTGGAGACCAGCGCTAGATGGACTAAAGACCACAAGATCATCTGCATGCATAATATGATTCACTAAAGTATTACCAATCATGCACCCAGTATTACAGGCTTTCAATTGCTTGGACAGATCATCCATATAAAGATTAAAAAGGACTGGGGACAAAATTCTCCCTTGTCTAACACCATTGCTAACACTAAATCGGGCTGAGACCATATTGCCCCATTTTACTAGTGGGCATACTAGTAAGCCAGAACTCTCACAATGTGTTTAGGCACCCCTCTTTGGCTCATTTTAACAAACTGCTTTCTATGATTAACATGATCAAAGGCTTTGGAAGCATCAATAAAGCACAAGATTTGATGAGTTTTTACATAATTTTATCTCAAGCTTTATTTATATATTACCATAGCCACACGGAACTATGGTGCTGTGATGATTTTTACAACAAGATTGAAGTGAAGATTAATTCTATAGATAGACAATCGACAAAAGGTGCAAGAGTAGGTCATTCGACCCTTCGAGGCAGCACCGCCATTCAATGTGATCATGGCTGATCATCCACAATCAGTACCCTGTTCCTGCCTTATCCCCATATCCCTTGACTCCGCTATATTTAAGAGCTCTATCTAACTCTCTCTTGAAAGCATCCAGAGAATTGGCCTTCACTGCCTTCTGAGGCAGAGAATTCCACAGATTCACAACTCTCTGGGTGAAAACATTTTTCCTCATCTCCGTTCTAAATGGCCTACCCCTTATTCTTAAACTGTGGCCCCTGGTTCTGGACTCCCCCAACATAGGGAACATCTTTCCTGCCTCTAGCGTATCCAATCCCTTAATAATAGCTGCGGTCCCAGCACTAAGCATTGTGGTACTCCATTAGTCAATACCTGCCATTCTGAAAGGGACCCGTTAATCCCTACTCTTTGTTTCCTCTCTGCCAACCAATTTTCTATCCCTGTCATTACCCTACCCCCAACACCATGTGTTCTAATTTTGCCCACTAATCTCCTATGTGGGACCTTATCAAATGCTTTCTGAAAATCCTGGTACACTACATCCACTGGCTCTCCCTTGTCCATTTTCCTAGTTATATCCTCAAAAAATTCCAGAGGATTAGTCAAGCATGATTTCCCCTTCGTAAATCCATGCTGACTTGGAATGATCCTGTTACTGCTATCCAAATGTGCCACTATTTCATCTTTTATAATTGACTCCAGCATCTTCCCCACCATCGATGTCAGGCTAACTGGTCTATAATTCCCTGTTTTCTCTCCCACCTTTCTTAAAAAGTGGAATAACATTCTGTGTTTAACTCAGTTTATATTGGATGAAATAAGTGGTAAGGTTCTCCATTCTTCAGCCAATAACCCCCATTAAATAAAGCGATTATTCTTTTGAAAGCAAAATATACAATAAAGATAAGTTCCAACTATGGTTTGATTATATAATAAACTGGACTAAGTGGGACCCATTTGGTCCCTGTCACACGGGGGGCCTGGTCCCCCAACGCAACCCGTACCCCCAATGCAATATTCCACCACTCACCCATAGCCCCCAACTGCGCAGGCGCAGCTCATTTCCATTCATCCCCAGCACTCTCCCCCCCTCCTCTTCACCCTCCCCTCTCCTCCTCCCCTCACCCAATCCCCCCCTCATCTCTCCCTCGCTCTCCTTTCCCCTACCCTCAGTCACACCCTCCATAACTCCTCACCCCTCCCTAACCCCCTCCTATTCCTCTTTCCCCCACTCCTCACTTCCCCCTACCCCCCCCCACTATCCCTCCTCACCTCCTCCCTCTATTCCCTCTTCTTCCTCACCTCACCTCCTCCCTTTTCTTTCCCCTTTCCTCCTCCCCTCCCCTCTCCTATCCCCTACCCTCAGTCACTCCCTCCCTCCCTCCTTAATTCCTCGCCCTTCCCTATCCCCCTCCTATCCCCCACCGACCACGGGCAAGCATGATCTCGCTCACTCACCAAGGCATAATAAAGCTATAAAAATGACTAAAAAATCTTTGCTTTTAACAAAGGAACAATAAATACAACTATTTCATAGTTTGAAAGCAATATTTACATACCTAGAAGTCAAAGTTGGAAAAAAATGAAGAAATTAAGGTCCACTGCTTCACTGCTTTCCAGGGCTGTTTATGCATAATTACCTTTGACCTGGGCATGCACAGTCAGAAGCAGTCAAAATACAGAACTTTCTGATTCATGCGTAGTCACAAAATGCTGGAGTAACTCAGCAGCATCTCTGGAGAGAAGGAATGGGTGACGTCAGCTATTCCTTATCTCCAGAGATGCTGCCTGTCTTTCTGAGTTACTCCAGCATTTTGTGTCTTCCTTCGATTTAAACCAGCATCTGCAGTTATTTCCTACATATTCTAATTCAAGCTCTGTCCGAAGAACAAATGACCAGATTCGAGGATGTGCTCAAAGCCTCCCTCAAAGCGTCATCTCAACTTATTCATTGGAATCCCTGGCCACTCAACGTGGAGAAATGGCATTTAGGATGTTATTGAGAACCCCAAGTGCATACATCAGGTAGACACTAGGCTCAGTGAAATGCCAGAAGCGCACCATCTCCTACCAAACTACCTTCCTACCAAATCAGGCACCTCCTGTCCCCTGTGTGGGGGAATCAGAAGTTCCCATATTGTCCTCATCAGTCACCTTGGTACCTACAGAATTGGAGTGGAAGCAAGTTAACCTTGATTCGGAGGGACTCAGCATGAAGATTCCACCGTTGTAGACTTTGCTTCTTTTCATTTCCATCTTTATCTTTCCTTTATAACCCTTTTTGATCAAGATGCAATAATCTCCTGCTTTGGTTTTTTGCATAGTACATACCGTGGCTCCAGTGTTCGAACTTCATCCCTTTTACTGTTTCAACAGATTGTCCCTCTAGAGCAAACCTTGAGTGTTTACCTCTGAAACTTTGCCAGAATCTTAAGTATTTCAGCGTGATCCTCTCGAATTCTTCAATACTGCGGAGAATACTGGCACATTCTGCTCAATCTTTCCTCATTGTACATATTCTTGGAATCAATCCTGTGATATTTCCTGCATTGCCTCCAAAGCAAGTAAATATTGCTTAAAAAAGACGACCAAAACTGTGCACGGGTCTTCCAAAGCTCTGTTCAGTTGCAGCAAGAATTATTTTACTCTTATAATCCAATTCCCCCTGAACTAGAGGCTTGCATTCCTTTTGTCTTTCTAACAACTTGCAGTCTTACCTTGTTTCTTTTAGGAAGATAATCAGATTTATCTATTAAACACTCTGGTTTAATACTCTTTACCAATGAAATTATAGTCTCCTTTTTTAATTATTCGTATCAAATTGAATATCCTCACAGCCCCCCCCCCCCACATTATATTCCACGTCATCTTAGTTCCTCACATTTTATGAATCAGTGTTCCACCCAAAGTTTATTTTCACTCTAAAATAAGCATGGAAAATGCAGAAAAGACTCAGTTCAGGCAGCATCTTTGGAAATAGAAACAAGTTAATATTTCAGGTCAAAGACCCTGCTACCTTTGTAACATTAGTAAATTTGGAAACATGCCATTCAATCCTTTCACTTGCCATTAACATAGATTTTAAAACATCTGAGGCCCCAGTATTGAGTTACTCCACGAGCTACAGCTTGCCAGCTTGAAAATGACGATTTATCTCTTCGGCCTTTGGTCTGTTAACAGATCTTCTAACCATAAACTCAGTTTGTGGAATAACCTTTTATCTGCCAAATCATTTAATATCTTTCACAAATCCAATTACAGTATTCCACGGATTCTTCTTAGTCTCTCCTAGTTACTTTCTGAAATACATTTATTATTTTAATCTTTAAATAACTTTAGTGAATTGTTTAAACACAAGTTTCGTTTCATGAAGCCAATCTGACTGTATTATTATATTATGTTTTAAAAAAAATAAATCTGTTAACACATATGAAATACAGGTCCACCACTGCATCCTTGGTTCCAGAGCCTTACCAAATTATCCCTTTTGCCAGACCAACAGAGCTCACAGCCTCCATGAGGAGTTGAACAGTACTAGAACAGCCCGCCTAGGTTGCTGAAGGAAGTTGGCAATGGGAACAAATCCACTGGCTCGGGCTGGGTCAGAGTTCCAGAGCCCCGGCCAAAGGAGACAAATTCGACCTGCCGATCGGAAATCGGCTGCAGAAGTACTGATGAGGTTGACCGCCTCACCCAGTCTAGGCGACACATTTTCGGGGGGACGCCCAGGAGGTTGGGATTTCGGGTACGCTCTCGTAATTTTATACAGATTAAAGGAGATGCCGGATCATCAGTTGCTGGAAAATGAGTGATGGACCTGTAATAGATTCAAGCAGTTTCTTGATGACTGATGTTAGGCTAATTGCTTTATAATTCCCAGTTTCCTTTCTCTTTCCTTTCTTGTATAACACATTTGTTGTTTCCACAGATACCTTTTCAGAATCAAACACATTTTGGAAGTTCACTATATACCTAATATCTCTGTAATCACCGATTTTAGAATCTTAAAATGCTTAGCATCAGGATGAAGGAAAATATCAGTTCTTATTCCCATTAGTATTTACATGGTAATTTTTACATTGATATTATTTTACGTATGTCTCTTGGTTGCTGACTATTTCTGACGTACTCAGTACTATTTACTATGAAGATACAAAATATTTGTAAAATATATCTGCCATTTCCTTATTTACAATATTAATTTCCCTATTTCACCTTCTAAGATGCATTAAAGCTTTGCATTAAATGTTGTACCCTTTATCTTTTCACTGTGAACAGCTTGAATGTATTCATGTAGTCTTTCTATCCTGGATAGTATGCAAACAATAGTTTTTCACTGTATCTTGGCACACGTTACAATAATGAACTAAAACAGGCCAATGTTTGCTTTTTCTACTTTCTTCATTGCTATATTCTTTCAGAAGTCCTTACAATTTTTAAAAATGTCATACCAGTTTACTCCCATGTTTTATTTGCTCACTCTTTTTAAATATTTTTGCCATCGTTTTCTGGTTTCTAAAATTCTCCTAATCCTAATTCTCAGGCAGCCTATCATTCTTCAGAACTTTCCAAGCCTTTTCCTTATATATATAGGCAAACAGTATTAGAATGATTTTAGTAATAATAAAAAAAAATGTCTCAGTGGTATATCCTGTTACTAGCTGAGGGGATAGGCCCTCATCCAACTCTGCCCTTGTTGCAGCTGGTGGGAGGCTATTTTGTGATTAAAGGCAGTTTGTTGTGATTGCCCTTGTAAGGTTCACTGCTTCCCTTTGGGGTAATGTTGCCCTGCACACTCGTTCAGATGGTGATGAAATGTGGCATGTGCGGTCAAATAATAGTAAAAACAAAAGTGGCACCAGCTGCAGCCTGACATCAAGTCAGATGTACATCCTTGGGTGTCACAAACAGTAGAGTAAACTTTGGATGAAAGTCAAACCAATAAATCTCCAGAGATGGATTTTATATACATGTTGAGGTATTGAAACTGGGTGTGAAACTATTATGTTGTGACAGGTAAATACATGATAGATTTCTGTGGAATGAAAACAAGTCAATAAAGCACCCGTTCTTAAGTAAAGGTGATTTTTTTAAAAACTGAGAATCATTAACACTACATTGGAAATTGGCAAAATAACAGATTTGAACATCAGCTGGAAATGTTCCTTTTGAAATTATTCCAGTAAGGAGCAGCCAGAGTTCAGAAGGGGTAGATTCTGTGGTTGAGCTTCAGAAAGCAACAAACCAAGTCATTTTATGCCTGGTATATTATGGTTGAAATTCCAAAATGAAAAATTCAATGTTAAAGGCAAGCTCAAAATAATGGCAGAAAAGGAAAGTTTGTATTTGGATAAGAAAATGTAGAAAGTAAACAACTACCAGTCAGAAAACTGATGACAGATTGGAGGTATGTGCAAACTTGAATGCCCCAGGGATCAATGTTCAAGCTCCCACTTTTTCTGACCCAAATAAATGACCTTGCATTCAGAAACGTAATGGAAGTTGACCAGGCTTGCATACAAAACAATTTCAAACCAGTCTAGGCAGCAGAATGCAACCAAGGATTTTTTTTATTTTTTTAATGAGTGTACTTTCAGGTGGGCATATCTATGAAAGACAAAAGTAAATACAAGTAATGGCAAGGTAATATATATTGACAAAATAATGGGAAACGCGTTTCATGAATCATGCTCAATTAAGCAAAATAGGGAGATTTAAAGTAATCTAGTGGGACTAGTAGCCTAGCACCAATTATGTTGAGTCATTGTGAAACATTTAAGTAGGTATCATCTGCAGCTTGGCTGCATAAAGCCCCTGTCCCACTTTCACGACCGAATTCACAATCTCTGCCGAGTTTGCCCTTGACGCTTACTCGCAGCATGAGTGCCACAAGGACGTAGGTAGGTCGTAGTAGGTCACGGTGCTAGTCGTAGGTACTCGAGGCATCAAGTAGGTCGTGGCTTTTTTTCTAGCTTGATCAAAAATGTCCACGAGTACAAAAAAGGTCGGCATGGAAAAAAAATCGATACTTTTTACTCGTAGCTAGGTCCTAGTAGGTCGTGATGCTAATCGTAGGCAGTCGTAGGTGATCGGAGGTAATAGCTCCGGGGTGAGAAAAGGGTCAGTAGAGAAAAAAGGTTATTTAAACAGCAGAACGTCACCTCTGTCACTCCAAGGCATGTTCATTCATAGCTGGAGAGTTTTTTGGAGAGGAGACGTGTTTTAGAGATGGCACCAAAAAGGCAGCAGTGCAGGGAGAGTGCACAACCCTAAAAAAAACGGCCATGCAGGTGTTGCTCACCCAAGAGGAGTGGCAGAAGGTGATGCCACAGAAGGTTTTAGTGCAGGAGGAGGTAGCCGTGCATGAGAGTCCCCTGGAGGAGGAGGACAGGGTGGTGGTATATGTCCCCACCACCACCCCATCCTTCACTGCCTCATTTGAAGGCAGCAAAGCAGCCCTTTCTCTTGTGTCTGACACAGAGGCAGATGCCCCATTGGTGGTGAGGGACGGCTGGAGGAAGGTTATGCCCTACACCTTCAGCAGGCAGCAGGAGCGGGACCTTGAGGAATGGTTCCAGCAGAATGCCATCCTGTACGAAAAGGAAAACGAGGGGTACAGGGACAGGGACAAGAAAGGCATGCTTGCCATCCACTCCCCACATGTGTGCTTAAAGTTCCATCTTTTGTCAAAGCCCAGCGCCACTCTCTTCCAGTCATCTGGTGTACTGGGACAGTCCATCACATCATCTCCATTCACCGATTGAGACCTCTTCTTGTGTTTCCTCTTCACCCTTGCTCTTCCCCTTCTGCCTTTCTTAAAAGGCTGCTGAAGCAAAAGGGCTACAGCAAACAGCAGTAAAACGTACATGGTCGAAGCCAGTCTTCAACATAGTCGAAGGAGGTCGAAAGAGGTCTTCTTCATAGTCGTGGGAGGTCTACAACATAGTCGTGGGAAGTCTTCAAGATAGTCTTAGGAGGCCATAGACATAGTCGTGGAAGGCCGTAGGAGGTCGTACACATAGTCGTGGAAGGTCATAGCAGGTCGTAGGTTACTGCGACCGTGATTTTTGTAGGTCGTTTAAAGTCGTCAGAGGTGGCGAATTAGGTCGTGAAAGTGGGACAGGGGCTTACCTCTCATCAGAGCAAGAATACCTGAAAACTCCATTCCCCTTCCTGAGATTTAAGCACACATTCTAGGCTGAATGCTGAGGGACTTAATACTGTCAGAGATGCTGTAATATTAAACGTAGATCATGTCTGTCTTTTTTTTGTACTTTGAGGCTTTTAAAAGTGAGATAGTAAGAATTCAAGGTCTTCATGTCCTTGTTAGAGTGAAGGGCAAGAAATCAGTAGAGCAAAAAGAAAGCATGCGATAACTATGGCATTGAAGATCAAGTAGAATCCAAAAACGAGTAACTAGGGAGAGAATAGGGGCCATCAAAGACCAAAGAGGACATCTATGTGAGGAGCCAATGGAGATGGGCGAGGTCCTCAATTAATATTTCTTCTGTCTTTTTACCATGAAGAAAAACAAGACAAGGGTACTTGTGAAGGTTCACAAAATGCTGGAGAAACTCAGCGGGTGCAGCAGCATCTATGGAGCGAAGGAGATAGGTCTCGATTTTCCAGCATCTGCAGTTCCTTCTTTAACTACTTGTGAAGGTTACTAGAGCTGTCTTGGTGATAGTCAGCACTGCATTAGAAGAGGCACTAGATGTCTTAAAATGTATGAAGAAAGATAAATATCCAGGGCCTGCTCACGTATATACAAGAACACTGTGGTAAGCGAGAGAAGAAATTGTAGCTCTGAATTCAGAGGGTTTTTTTTTTCTTTCTAGATAGCACCTCACAAACCAAACCAATATAAGTTCAACAACATCTGGAAATCATTTTAGGTATATTTTTTCATTACAAATTGTAAACTGATTAATCCTGATCTTTTTGTTTTAAGGACGTTTCTTTTAAGTCCCTCATTGGATTTTTTTTCAAGACTATGTTATATTCATAATCTTTAGTTTTGGGTTATCTCACAAACATAACACATTTTTATCCAGAATATCCTGTCAATTCCCTTCATAGTTTTACAAATCTCAATTGCAGGAATTAACATACCACACAATCATGAACAAAGACACCGGTAAGCTCCATGGAGCATTAGAAGGCAAGTACACAAAAACACTAATATTATATGTGAGCCGCTGCAGATTGGATTCTGGCAATATTGATGGAGAAGTTCGGATGTTGAGAAAACAAAATATAATCCTTGCAATTTAACCTAGTATACTTCTGTATAATCTACGATGAATTCCCGCCAAGGCCAGTAATATCCTGTCCAGCAGGTGGTGTCCAAAATTACATGTGGAACTCCCCAGACGTAGACTAATCAGGTAAACCAAAGTCCAAGACAATTAAGAATGGCCAATTTATATTGATGTTGCTAGTGACAACATAATCCCTAAATGAAATAAAAAAATCATGAAATACAAATCTTAGGTTATTAAGTGTGTAGGGAAGAACTGCAGATGCTGGTTTGAAACCAAGTACGGACACAAAGGGCTGGAATAACTCAGCAGGTCAGTCAGCATCTCACCTATTAATTTTCACAATATTGTTGCCTGACCTGCTGAGTTACTCCAGCCTTTTGTGTCTGTCTTAAGTTTTGAATATTGGATATGTTGCCAACCTGATATTGATTTCTTACTTCCTCCAGTTTTTCCCATCACACACAAAATATCGAATGGTATTTTTTCCAACAAAATGACGGGAAAGCATTCCAGTTTTACACTCTTGAAATTGTCAGATCATTAGGAGAACCAGTCAATGTTAATTTGTATTGGATGCATTAGGGTTAGGGATTTCTTATGCAACCAATTGGGTGAATCTCCACTGATGGAGGAGGCATTTTAATTTATTTGCCAACCATCATTGTGGCAGTTGAAGTTCTAGACCATAAAGATAATCTTAATGTTCAAAAGCATAAGCAAGGGAACCAGAGCTGCTAAGGCATGACTGAGGTAAACAATTGCTAAAAACACTTTAATTACCAGAACAGAACTTTGAGTGCTTTTGATTCAAAGTCCTGCTGCATGATATGGTGCCAATGCTTTATGCATCAAATATAATCACGCATCCAATACATTAATTTTCAAGTCAAGTCAAGTGAGTTTATTGTCATGTGTCCCTGATAGGACAATGAAATTCTTGCTTTGCTTCAGCACAACAGAACACAGTAGGCATTGACTACAAAAACAGATCAGTGTGTTCATATACCATTATATAAATATATACACACATGAATAAATAAACTGATAAAGTGCAAATAACAGATAATGGGTTATTAATGTTCAGAGTTTTGTATGAGCCAGGTTTAATAGCCTGATGGCTGTGGGGAAGTAGCTATTCCTGAACCTGTTTGTTGCAGTCTTCAGGCTCCTGTACCTTCTACCTGAAGGTAGCAGGGAGATGAGTGTGTGGCCAGGATGGTGTGGGTCTTTGATGATACTGCCAGCCTTTTTGAGGCAGCGACTGCAGTAAATCCCCTCGATGGAGGGAAGGTCAGAGCCGATGATGGACTGGGCAGTGATTACTACTTTTTGTAGTCTTTTCCTCTCCAGGGCGCTCAAGTTGCCGAACCAAGCCACGATGCAACTGGTCAGCAAGCTCTCTACTGTGCACCAGTAGAAGTTAGAGAGAGTCCTCCTTGACAAACTGACTCTCCGTAATCTTCTCAGGAAGTAGAGGCGCTGATGAGCTTTCTTGATAATTGCATCTGTGTTCTCGGACCAGGAAAGATTTTCAGAGATGTGCACGCCCAGGAATTTGAAGCTCTTGACCCTTTCAATCATCGACCTGTTGATATAAACGGGACTGTGGGTCCTCATCCTACTCCTTCCATAGTCAACAATCAGTTCCTTGGTTTTGCTGGTGTTGAGGACCAGGTTAATGTGCTGGATCCATATGGACAGTCGCTCGATCTCTCTTCTGTACTCCAACTCATCCCCATCAGTGATACGTCCCACAACAGTGGTGTCGTCAGCGAACTTGATGATGGAGTTCGCACTGTGACCGGCTACGCAGTCATGAGTATAGAGTACAGCAGAGGGCTGAGCTCGCAGCCTTGAAGTGCTCCCATGCTGATTGTTATCGAGTCTGACACATTTCCACCAATACGAACAGACTGTGGTCTGTGACTGAGGAAGTCGAGGATCCTATTGCAGAGGGATGCGCAGAGACCCAGTTCTGCGAGTTTGGTAACCAGCTTGGAGGGGATGATAGTATTAAATGCCGAGCTGTAATCGATGAATAACAGCCTGACATATGAGTTTTTGTTGTCCAAGTGGTCCAGAGCGGAGTGGAGGGCCAGTGAGATCGCATCCACGGTTGATCTGTTGTGGCGGTAAGCGAACTGCAGTGGGTCCAGGTTTTTATCGAGGTAGGAGTTGATTTGCGCCATGATCAATCTCTCAAAGCACTTCATCACACAGGCGTTAGTGCCACAGGTCGATAGTCATTGAGGCACATCACCTTGCTCTTCTTGGGCACTGGAATAATTGATGCCCTTTTGAAGCAGGTGGGAACCTCAGACCTCAGAAGTGAGCGGTTGAAAATGTCCGTAAAAACTCCAGCCAGTTGGTCCGCACAGGTTTTTAGAACACGACCAGGTATACCATCAGGTCGAGGGTTCACCCCTCTGAAGGATTTCCTGACATCGGCCTCTGTGACTGAGACTGAAATACCATCACAGCGAATGGGGGCTCGGGAAGGCACATCGGTGTTCTCCCTATCAAAGCGTGCGTAAAATGCATTGAGCTCATCAGGGAGTGATGTTTCGCCGACATTCGAGCTGCCTCCTGATTTCGTCTTGTCGGAGATGATTGCATTCAGGCCCCGCCATAGCTGCCGTGCATCTGCCTCATCCTCCAGCATGGAGCAGAAGTCCCCTTTGGCCTTTTAGATGGCCTTACCAAGGTCGTATCTGGACTTCTTATAGACCACTGTATCATCAGACATGAATGCCCGATGTCTGGTCTTCAGAAGAGTGCGGATCCCAAAGTTGATCCAAGGTTTCTGATTGGGAAGGTTTTTGTAGGGATGCAGTCCTCCACACATTTCTTAATGAAGTCTGTAACGACTGTGGCATATTCGTTCAAGTTCGTTGCCGAGTCTTTGCACATTGCCCAGTCTATAGACTCCAAACAGTCCTGTAGTTGTTCCTCTGCTCCCCCCCCCCTCCCCGACCAGCTCTGTACTGTCCTCAACTCCGGGGGTGCGCTCTTTAGTTGCTGCCTGTAGGCAGGAAGAAGCAGCACCGCAGTGTGGTCGGATTTACCGAAGTGAGGGCGAGGGATAGAGCGATAGGTATTCTTGATGGTGGTGTAGCAGTGGTCGAGGGTGTTTGGTCCTCTGGTGCAGCAGGAGACATGTTGGTGGAAGTTGGGGAGTGATTTATTTAGGTTTGCCTTATTGAAGTCCCCAGCAATGGTGGTAAACGCCTCGGGGCAAGACGTCTGGTGTTTGTTGACCACGGCGTGTAGCTCCTCCAGTGCCAGACGGACATCTGCCTGGGGTGGGATGTAGACCGTGATCAGGATGATGGAGGTGAATTCCCTCGGAAGGTAGAAGGGACGGCACTTAACCGCCAGATGTTTGAGGTGTGGAGAGCAGAAGTTGGACAGAACAGCCACGTCTGAGCACCACGCAGAGTTGACCAGGAGGCAGACGCCCCCTCCTCTCCCTTTCCCAGATGCCAGTCTACGGTCCATACGGTGGATGGAGAACCCTTCAGGCTGGACTGCTGAGTCTGGGGAGCTGGGGTTGAGCCATGTCTCTGTGAAACAGAACACAGAACATTCCCTCAGTTCCCCTTGATAAAGCAATCTTGCCCTTAAGTCCTCCACTTTATTTTCAAGGGACTGTACATTGGCCAGTAGGATAGTAGGGATGGGGCCCGAAGTCCCCTGCGCTTCAGTCTGACCTGGTCCTGCCCGCCGGCCACGTTTCCGGACACAATGGAGTCTTCCCCTTTGTTTCCAGGGACTGAGTTTACTGTACCTGCTGTTTCTGCGGACCTGCGCTGGAACAGGGATTCCTTCACAGACAGCAGCTCCAGCTCCTTCAAAGTCGGCAGCTGCAGCTCCAGCTTCATTGTTTCTGGGAGATCCAGCCCATCGGCTCTGGAGGTCATCCTGGGGTTCCGAGGTGGAGTACCTGTGTTCCTTAGTCGGGTCGGGTGATTTCCAGCGACCGTGTAATTAATTAGTACATAATTTAGCATAGCTGTGAGATGAAGTATTTCTGCACAGTGGATTCAGTCAGAGTTGAAATATGTGGAAATAGTAAGCAAGCTAACACAATAAAATAATAGTTTAATATGTTTGTATCTTCCTTATGCCAGAACCAACTTTTAGAATTGTTAACCTGTGGCGGGTTGAGCCATTCTGGTATTGAACCGCCGTTGGTCGGGCTCGAACACTTGCGTGGACCGGGCGTGATCTTGTCCGACCAATCACGCAGTCAGGGGTGGCGGGCCATCGTGGGGTTAGAGAACAAAGGATTTGGCGGTTGGAGTTTAACTTGTGTGTGCTCACGAGCAATGGCATGGTAATAGTTAAATATTAACTTGATGCGTGCGTGAGCGACGAGGCTGTATCGGTTAATTATTAAATTGAGTGTTTACACAAGGCGTGGACCTTTACAGTGATGACCCCGACGATCCAAAATGGCCTATTTTGGATTTTATCATGTTTGCAGTCGACAACCAAGACCAGCAGAACGCAGTTTTGATCAAACTGCCCTCTTTGTGGACATTACAGCCCCACGTGTGGGTTGAACAGACTGAAGCCCAGTTCTACATTTGGCAGATCACTGCCGATGCCACCAAATACTACTACGTGGTCAGTGCACTGGACCAGGACACCATCAGGCACATAATCGATTACCTTTGCCAGCCTCCAGCTGACGGCAAATACGAAGGCCACAAAACGCTCCTCTTGCGCACTTTCGGTCTCAGCCACTGCGACAGGGCAGCCAGACTCCTGCACATGGATGGCCTAGGCGACTGCAAGACGTCCGTGTTTATGAATGATATGCTCGCCTTGATGGACCGACGTGCCTCCTGTTCCAATAGGTTTTCCTCAAGCAGAAGCCTGATGACATTTGCCTGCTCCTCGCGGGCAACGATTTCACCGACCTCCGACGGTTGGCTTTCCGTGTGGATGTGGTGTGGCAGGCGAAACAGCAGGGTGGCGCAACCATCAGCCGGGTGGCAGCTGGGCCTCGGCGGGTCAAGCAGCCGGTCCGAGCCTCCACCACAGGCACTGCAGTGGAGCCAGCCACGAGTGATGCCGGCAAAGGTACGTCGTGCTACTACCATCAAAGACGGGGTTCGGAGGCCCGCCGATGCCGACCACCCTGCACGCATCCAGGAAACGCCTCGGCCGGCCATGATTTGCCCCCATCGGAGGCCGACACTCGTTCTGGAAAGAGGGGACCTTCCCTGGCCACCGCTAACGGCAGTAACATCAAGACGTACGGGATCCGCACAATCTGGCTCACCTTCAAATCCTGTCACTTCAAGTGGCCCTTTACTATCGCCAACGTCTCCCAACTGCTGCTGGGTGCCGATTTCCTCCGGGTGCACTCCCTGCTGGTCAACGTGAAGGGACAACGTCTCGTCAATTCTGAGATGTTTGAGTTTTGCCCCACGCAGAATTGACTGCGCCACATCTTGGCTCAGTGACCTTCTCAGACAACAATTATGCCCGGATCTTGGCAGATTTCCCCAATATCATAGCCCCTCAGTTCACAACGGCCAGCCCCAAGCATGGGATGAAGTACCATATCCCCATCGCCGGACCGCCACTCCATGCACGCACACGCAGGCTACCCCCCGACAAGCTCCAACTGGCCAAAGACGTGTTCCGCAGGATAAGCATTTACAGTTTGAAAAATTAGAACAGGTGGTTTAAAAAGTACTTAATTACAGACTTTAAACTAACTACAACATCAACAAGCTTAGTGCTGTCAACATGCAGTTTTTTCTCGGGAAAAACAGCATGAAAATGCCATTCTAACCGCTCCGACAGCCTGTGGGCATCTCCCCTTCAAATGGTCCCCAAAGCGTCTGGGGGCTGGAGACACTGTGGGGACTACCGCCATCTAAACAACGTCACAACGGCCGACCAGTACCCTGTCCCTCACACCCAGGACTTCATGGCCAATCTGGACGGCGCCAAAGTTGTTTTCCAAATTCGACCTGACACATGGCTACCATAAGATTCCAGTCCACCCGGACGACATTCCCAAGACGGCTCTCATCACCCCGATCGGGCTCTATGAGTTCCTACGGATGCCTTTCGGCCTCAAGAACGCCGCCAAGGCTTTCCAATGGCTCGTGGACATGATGGGCCGCGGGCTGGACTTCGAGTTCTTTACCTCGATTACATCATCGTCGCCAGCTGCTCTCGGCTGGAACACTGCGCACACCTCCGGCTGCCAGCGGCTCAACGAGCATGGCCTGGCCATCAACCTTGCCAAGCGTCAATTTGGTCTCCCTTCCATCAGTTTCCTCGGCCACCACATCAACTGGCACGGAGCAATCCCACTCCCGAACAAGGTCGAGGATATTCGCCAGTTTCCCAAACCCTCTACGGTGAAGAGTTTGTCGCATGGTAAACATCGATCATCGTTTCGTACTAGCAGCTGTCAGGATCATGCAACCGCTGTTCAAGGCCCTGGCCAACAAGCCGAGAGAGCTCATTTTGGATGATGCAGCTGTTACGACTCCCGAATGCAGGTACTTCAGAGCCGCGTAACATAGTCAAAAACCAGGCTCAAGTTCAAGAAAATAGTATTTTATTTAGTTAAAACCAAAACCCGATTCAAACAACCCAGTCAAGGACAAGAATAAACTAATAAACAAAGATAACAGTGCACCAGCCAGCCTCGCAGTCGAATTAGAGTCTTTAACCTGCCTAAATGGAAATAACCCTGAAACAAAATACACGAAAACCCTCAGGTCAGCCCTTATCCATCCCAATTCAATATTAATTGACAAATGTAGGTAATAATACACAACGTTCTATGCCATGTGGCCAGGCCTCCTGCAGTTCAAACCACAGCCTGTTCATGAGTCAGGGTCGACGAAGAGAGAGAGAGTTCTGGGAGACTCCTGGTATTTAAGCTTTCGATGAGTCACCCGTCACCTGACGCAGCTTGGCCAATTGGGTACAGGAGCCCTTAACCCCTTGATTCCTGACTCCCACCCACGGGGCCTGCACTCAGGAGAGAAACAAAAGAGTTAAGTACATAGCATTCACCAGAGGGGGGGGGGGGGGGGGGAAGTACCTAACACCAATAAGCTTCTGAAGTAACTATTCAGTACTAAAACACTCCGGAAAGGGTAGACGCACCCATAATTGTCAATAAAAACTTGTTGCCCACTCTTGTCCGAGGTAAAGGACCAACACAATCAACTAGAATCTGTTCAAACGGCTCCCCGACCACAGGGATTGGATATAAAGGCGCAGGAACAATCGATTGGGTCGGCTTTCCTGCCACCTGGCAAATGTGACAACACCTGCAGTGCTGCTTCACGTCCTTTTTCAACCCTGGCCAAAAAAAATTCCGTAAGATACGGTCATACGTCTTAATGACCCCCAAATGTCCACCCAGAGGTCCATCATGAGCCAGAGTATCTCGTCCCTATACCGACGAGGTATCACAATCTGATCAACCACGCTCCAATCATCATGCCCTGACATATCCAAGGGAGACCACTTTCGCATCAGTAAGCCATTCCTCAGAAAATACCCCTTTGCTGTGGAATCCATATCCCCCTCAGGCACCGCGCAGTCGAACAGATCCGATAAACCTGGATCATTCTTTTGCTCCTCAACCAGCCGGTCACGTGACAGCGACACTGGCACATTTTCAGACAAGACCCCATCTTGAGATGTAGAAACACCCTTCACAACACAGGATCCATCATCCTGATCCCCAAAAATGCTCTCACTCAGGTCCACTACATCTTCAAACTTTGCCTGGCTCTTAGCCATAGCCCTCATGACAGCACAAGCTGTGAAGACCGTCGGATGCTGCATAGCCAATATATCAGGACTATGCACCATCGGAACAACCGTCACCTCAGGAGTAATTAAAATTCTACCTCCTGCCAAGTCATTCCCCAAAATCACAGAAACTTCCGCAACGGGAAAACACAGCCGTAACCCAACAATTACCCGGCCTGAAACCAACTCGGACTCGAGACTCACGGTATGCAAAGGCACTACCATGTCCTCCAACCCGAATCCTACCACAGGGACACTGGACCCAACCGATGACTCCCTAGAAAACGGCAGTGCACTATCCAATATAAAGGACTGAGTAGCACCAGTGTCACGCAAGCTGGATACTGGAACTCTATGACCCCCATCCTCTAGAGAAACAAAACCTTTTGTGATGAACGCAGAATAATTCCTACACTCATCAGACGCAGGCATCCCAGGAACCACAGGTGCTCTTTGTGGTCCCACCAAAGCCACAGGCTTTGCATTTTTCCTTTGCAGGACGGGACACGAGTTTAAGATGTGCCCGCCCCCTTTACAATAGTAGCACACAGGCCCTTCCTTAGTCCTGAAATCTCTGTCAACCTTATCAGCTCAGACCTCCCCCTGTATTAATGAGCTGACCCTTGCAGGCACAGAAACAGCTTTGGTACTGCCACCGGCGACACCACCACGATTAAACGGCCGTGCACCAAAACTATAGGATCGCCCAACAAACTCTGTTTTATGAGTCAATACATAGTCATCTACTAACACCTTAGACACCTCCCGTTCCCTAGAATAAACTCGGGAAGCATTCAATTCCATCTCCTGCAGCTCAAGGCGTTTCATTTCAAGCTTTGATTGGAGCATGAGCTCTTTCTCTTTTAAGGCCCTCTCCTCCTTTTTCCTTTCAAGCTCTGATTGGAGCATGAGCTCTTTCTCTTTTAAGACCCTCTCCTCCTTTTTCATTTCAAGCTCTAACTCCTTCAATCGAATGGGGTCCCCATTTCTTGACTAGGCTTTGTAGAAGATAGAGGACTGTCTGCACCAGCAGGCAATACCCCACTCTTCACCAACGCAGACCATAACTCCAACTTTATAGCCTCTTTCTTCAAATGCTTATCAATAGGCACCTTATAGGTCTCTGCCAGAATACACAAATGCTCCTTGGTACATTTATCAAACGACTCCCGACTAGGAGACTCAGTAAATTCCTGTACTTTAAACTCCATATCAAATGTAGGACCAAACCACCAGCCAAACCCTGGGCACCAATGTCACCACAAACGGACGAGAGAAAAAAAAATCTCCTCACAACATAGAATTCCTCAGTCACCTCACAACACCGACTTCCTCAGTCACCAGAAGCCTACCAAAAATAAAACCCGAAACTAGAGTCCTCAAAGCTTAGGACGTGCCCCCATTTTGTTACGACTCCCGAATGCAGCTACTTCAGAGCCGCGTAACATAGTCAAAAACCAGGCTCAAGTTCAAGAAAATAGTATTTTATTTAGTTAAAACCAAAACCTGATTCAAACAACCCAGTCAAGGACAAGAATAAACTAATAAACAAAGATGACAGTGCTCCAGCCAGCCTCGCAATGGGTCGTCAAACTAGAGTCTCTAACCTGCCTAAATGGAAATTTACACAAAAACCTCAGGTCGAGCCCTGATCCGTCCATTTTGGTATCGAACCGTGGCCAGGCCTCGTTCAAATCACAGGTTGAGTCAGGGTTAGACTTTTGGTCCCGGACGTGATCTGGGCCTACTCCAATAAGACCAATCACGCGGTCGGGGGGGGGGGGGGGGGGGGGACCATCAAGAAAACAAAGGATTTGGCGGTTGGAGTTTAACTCGTGTGTGCTCACGAGCGACAGCACGGTAAATATTGTTAAAGAAGGAACTGCAGATGCTGGAGAATCGAGGATACACAAAAGGCTGGAGAAACTCAGCGGGTGCAGCAGCATCTAAGCAGCGAAGGAGATAGGCGACGTTTCGGGTCGAGACCCTTCTTCAGACCTTCAATAGTTAAATATTAACTTGATGCGTGCGTGAGCGACGGGGCTGTATCGGTTAATTATTAAACGGAGAGTTTACACAACGCGTGGACCTCTACAAACCATTTCCATGCACCAAGGCAATATTAGGAGTTTCATAAAATCACTAATTGATCCAAGCATAACATTCAAAAGTACCAAATTAAGTATTTTTGTTACATTGTAATCCTCAGTAATTTACAACATTTTGTAATATAAAGTCAGGAAGCATTTTTGAATTATTAACATGCAAGATATTCAAACAACTGTTAGATTAAATGTGAAGATGACAGCACCTCAATGTTATAAAAATCAATTATATGTAGTGCTCATGTATCTTATTGACACTAGGATGGGTAGAAATATTGAATACATTTTAAATGCACAGTGGTATGAAGATTTGCAAGCTGATTATTTGAACCCTGACTGTATATAAACACTGCTGTAATTTCTACAAGGTGAAAACAAAATGTATAAAAGTGGCCTTTATTAAAATCCGACAATGTGCACTTTAACCACTTGATTTTTTCTGTTTCAAATCTCAAATTGTGCAGTACAGAGGCAAATAAATAAATGATGGGTCTTTGTCCCAAACATTATGGAGGGCATTGTATATGAATGAAATGTGTGTTGGTGCGTAGGTCTTTATCAATGATAATAATAAATTTTGACATATCTATGACGTTTATCAAAGTGAATAATATTTCTGATGTGTTGATCAAAGCAAAACTAACCTTAATGACATTCAATACTTAAGTTTATTACAGCACTTGTAAATAAAAATTGATAATTTCTCATTGCTTTTCAGTTGCAGTTATTAAATAAACTATCTTAGCATACTATAAATTTATCATTATATTTACAGCAACAGCATTTCATACTGTATCTGCACAGTCACTTTTGAACTATTCCCTGTCATTCTCTTCATTTACATGTTGTCTTCTCATTACATTATTCACATAATTGGGGTCAGCTTCCACACTATCAGCACTTCTTAAACTCATCAAGTAATTTGCTTGAACCTGACTGTCTATACCCACCGTCTAGACTGTCTTCTACTTTATCCTGAGCTTCAATATCTCGTCAACCATGGTTCTCTAAACCTGCCAGCCTTATCTTCACACTAACAGGAATATGCTGTCCCCGAACTCTTGCTTTCGCACTTTTAAAGACTTTCCACTTGACAGATTTCCCTTTACCTGCAGTCTCACCACATTGACCTCTGTAAGTTCCAGTTTAAAAGCCTTCAAAATTGGACTTGACCCAATTTAGGACCTTAATTTGTAAATGAGCCAGATCTTTCTACATAACTATTTCAAATTCTGTAGAATTCTCGTCACTAGTCCCAAAGTACTCCTCCACTGACACTGCAGTCACTTGTATTTTGTTCCCCAAAAGGAGGTCCAGTGTTGCTTCCTCTCTTGTAAGTTCCTCTGTATATCTATATTACTAAAAGTCTGATCTTGACCACTTCCTGTTGTTCTGTATATTGATTTTAGAAAAAATACTACCACTTACGGCTGTGATTTTTGGCCATCTTACTCAGAGTCCCCCTCCGCTGCGCAGGACAAGAGGATTTTTCCCCCTCGATGAAAAATAAAAGACTTATTAGTGTTTAAAAAATGTTGAGATCCTCTCTGCTGAAGGCCACGCCCCTTCAGGAGGGACTATAAAACCCGGAAGTGTTGAGTGCCTCAGTCAGTCTCTGCAAGATGGCGGAGCGAGGGGGTCACGTCTCACAGTCTGAGCTGTGAAGAACACTGAACACATGTCTAGTAAACTGTGAGTGGTTTTACTGACCTGTCAGTGCCCTTAATGTGGTTTGAAAATATAGTTTGGAAATGCTAAAGCTGTGTTGCCTTTGATTTGGATATGGTAAAGCTGTGTTGCCTTTGGTTTGGAAATGCTAAAGCTGTGTTGCCATTGGTTTGGAAATGGTAAAGCTGTTTTGCCTTTGGTTTGGAAATGCTAAAGCTGTGTTGCCTAATTAAAGTTGCCTTGCCTAATTAAAGTTGCCTTGCTTTCTATATAATTAAAAGTCTAATCTTGACCACTTCCTGTTTGTGTTTTATATTGATTTTAGAAAAAACGTTGCAACGTACGGCTGTGATTTTTGCCCATCTTATTCAGAGTCCCCCTCTGCTCATCAGGTATCGACGATATTTCCCATCGATGAAAAATAAAAGTTATTAGTGTTTAAAAAAGGTTGAGATTCTCTCTCCTGTCAATCACGCCACGAAGGCCACGCCCCTTCTGGTGGGAGGGACTATAAAACCCAGAGATGTGGGCATGGCTCAGTCTCTGCAAGATGGAGAGGTCATGACTCGCTGTCTTTAGTGGCCTTGCACCCTGGTTGAAGTGGTAAGAAACTGCACTTGAATCTGGTGGCCTTGCACCCTGCTTGACATGGAATTTCAAGGAATAGCCGCAAGTCAACTGCCAGCCCACCAGCCGTGAGTGAGTGAGCTGCCAGCACAACAGGCTCGAGTGACTGAGCTGTCAGCCCAAGAATCCATTCAGTCCACAATGTCCATACTAGCCTCTCCAGAATATTATCCCTTCAGCCCACAACACCCATACTAGCACTCCAGAAAGCACCCCCCCCCCCCCCCCCCGGTGATGATGGGTCCACCAATATTTAAATTTTCCCACTAATACCATCTTATTATGCTTATATGTATCTCAAACCTTATTAAACATCTGCGTCACCGGTTTACACTAACTATTTTGGGCCTGTAATGGTCAAAGTGGCAGTGAAAGAGGCCACGGACAAAGAGGTTGGTATGAGAATGGGTATTAAAATGGCTGGCAATCAAGAACTCCAGCCAGTCCAAGCAGATAGAGCACGAGGGTTCGGCAAAGTCGTTTGATTGCTAATATTACTGATTCTCCTTATTCAGATTTTATTTAAGCATATAACCATATAACAATTACAGCACGGAAACAGGGCCTCTCGGCCCTTCCAGTCCGTGCCGACCATTTGTTTTCCCCTAGTCCCATCTACCTGCACTCAGACCACAACAGGTCTATTCTGGTGAAATTTAGTTCTTGCCAACTTGTGTGAAGTACTTTTTGCCATCAACTGCCTGATTCAATGTCACCTTGTAATTATCATAAAGTCAAACTTTATCTGATCTAGGTACGACTACAATAAAAGTTGCCAAGTCAGCGTGGCTTATCTTTACTAGAACAGTTAATTCTAATTTATCTAACTCTTCCTGCACCTGGTTCTTCAACATAGAACAAAACTTAAGGCAGATTATAATAATAATAATATTAATAACAACCTTATTACAGACTCAAGGTCCAGACAAGGGGCAACATCACATTAAAAATGTATTGCATATCAAATATCATAAATATATATAAAATCATGGTAAATCACATAAAAAACATCATAATTTATATATTTAAAAAAAACAAACCACAATACTTAAGTTAAAAATCCAGAGTAAAAAATGATCAATGTTGTACAACGAGACAACGATACCAGTGTCTCCACAACTGGGATTCGTAGCGTGTCATGCTAACCCTTATGTTTGTCAAGGCCACAATAAGCACATTTTTTGAGTCATTTATCCTGCAAATTAATTTATACATGTGGTGTCTTAGAATAGCTTCTAAAGTACTGACTGCTGCAGCCACAGACATATTACTGGCACTACACCATCTTGGTTGCCTTAGCAGTGTTCTCATGGCATTGTTATATGCCACCTTTAGTCTCTGCATACTTGTCTTTAAATAGTTCGACCAGAGGTGCGCAGTGTAGAGGGGTGTGCAGCATGCTCTAAATAGCGACATCTTCACCACATCTGCACACGCACCAAATTTACGCAAGAGGATATTCGCCTGTATATACAGCATGCGTCGTTGCCTATAAATATCCTCATCATCTGTCATTTGTTCTGTAATAATATGCCCTAGATATTTTATCTTATTACAGACACTAAGATTGTTGTCAGACAATTTAAAATCAGGATATTTTAGGCTTTTATCCTCTTTGGATCTACAGACCATAACAGCACTCTTACTAGCATTATATTTAATGCCATGTTCCAAACCATACACGGAACATGTAGTAAGGAGCTGCTGGAGACCAGCGCTAGATGGACTAAAGACCACAAGATCATCTGCATACATAATATGGTTCACTAGAATATTACCAATCACACACCCAGTGTTACAGGCTTTCAATTGTTTAGACAGATCATTAATATATAGATTAAAAAGGACTGGGGACAAAACTCCCCCTTGTCTAACACCATTGCTAACCCCAAATGGGGCCGAGACGCTATTGCCCCATTTTATTTGCATAGTCTGGTGGGCATACAAGTAGGCCAGTATTCTCACAATGTATTTAGGCACCCCTCTTTGACACATTTTACCAAACAGCTTTCTGTGATTAACACGGTCAAAGGCTTTGGAAGCATCAATAAAGCACATAAGGATTGAAGAGTTTTTGCCTCTATATTTGTTTACAATCTCCTTTAGGGCACATATGCATAAGTCAGTGCCATGTTTAGCTTTAAAGCCAAACTGGTTATCTGTGGAGTTAACAAACCCATGTATTCTATCCAGCAGAACTTTTTCTAAGACTTTTGACAATATGCTGGCTAAAGCTATGGGCCTGTAATTATTTAGACTGCCTACTTTACCTGCTTTGTCCTTAATAACCGGCACTAACAGGACAGACAACATTGAGTCTGGTAACAAGCCATGAATCATAAAGCCAGTAAAACAAATAGCTAGTAGAGGAGCTATCCTCATACTCGCATACTTAAGATGTTCAGCAGAGATATGATCCAAGCCACTTGCTTTGTTGTTGGACAGCTTGTTCATGCATGATACACCTCATGTGACATAATCACCATCGAGTCATTACTCTCAATATTACTCTCAATATCCACCCTATACAAGTAACCTTGGACACATAAAGTGCTATAATGTTGTCGCCATAACTCCGCGATATTAGCTGTTCCGGAGATTCTATCTACAGTACATGGTAGAGATGTTTTGCAATTGCTAAGAGCTCTCACTTCCTTCCAAAAATCTGTAGCATTCTTACTTAGCAGCTTCTTAGCCATGGAATCAGCCCTCATAGCTTGCTCATTTTTACAGATGAAGCGAACAGCATACTTATACCTTGCATTAGTGAGCTTCTTGTGCTCAAACACAGGCCCCTGTCTGGGTTTACCTGCCATAGCCTATGCTTTGGTGGCTTCACGGGCTTCAGTATGATACTCAGCTACATACTTATTCCAGCCAGGTCTGATGTTATGTGTCTTATTTTTATGCTTGCAGTAGGGCTTACTGCCTACATATAAGGTGCTTACTATATCATTATACATGGAGCAGATATCTCTCGTATGCTTCATATCTTTACAGTTAATATTACTACATATTATTGCATCTTTAGGTAGATGAATATTGCTTAAGGATTTATCTGTATGGGCATAATAGGATAGGATGTCTTCCTTTGTAAGCGTTGACCAGTCCAGTTTTTCTATATCTGGATACCACAGGTATGTGTTCAACATTTATTGTCATAGCAACAGGTATATGATCAGTCATTGCTGCCCCATACAGAATGCTCATACACCCCAATGAGGCATGTGCATCAGCTGTACTAATACAGTGATCCAGCCATGATGTGGTGTGCCAGGCCTCACTAATATAAGTATAGCTATCTGTAGGTAAAGGCACTTTGCTTGACAATATTAAATTATTATCTTGACAGAACTGAGCCATATGATTGACAAATAATGAGTTCCTATCTGAGATATCTGCATTGTTTTGAATGAAAGAATATATGAAAGCAAGACTATTTAAATATTCATCCTCATTCTGATGGCATTCATAGGGTGTATATACATTCAGGTTAACAAATTCCTTATTGTTGTGAATAAAGTGTATGGCAATGCACCAATCAACATCAAGCCAAATCACATTTACTGATGAGTCAAGCTTCTTGTTCCATAGAATGGCCACACCACCTGGTATCCTACCTCTGACTATTCCCATGCCAAGGTCAGTTCTAGACTCCCCAGCCCCATGAAAGTTGTCATTGAGAGAATTGAGTTTGTCCAAGTCTTGCTTCGCTAAGAATGTCTCTTGCATACATAGTATGTCACAGTTCTCCAGGAGGTTGTCAACTGAGCGGCGAGCTTAATCCCCTGCTCTCTGGCCCAAACGCAGGCCACGACAATTGTACGATAGTACTCTAATGTTCATTTAGTAGGACTAGTGAGTGCCCCTAGCACCAGCAGGTATACTCATTTCCCCCCGCGGCAGGCGCAGTGCTTGATCCGATGACTCCAACCCTGTGTGACTCGTAATAGCGCAGTACAAATGCCCCTTCTGGCCAGAGCTCCGGATTGTACATTTCGCCAACCTCATTGCATTCCGCAGATACTTTAAATGAACTGTATCTACTGTGTACAGTGTCAATCTTTTGACAGGTAACCTCAAGGCCAAGTTTTTCATTAAGATAGACAGATCTGGTGAAAACGTCTAGATCTGGTGAAAGTTCTGACGTCTAGATCTGGTGAAAACTTGGAGGCAAAAACACACACCAGCTTAGTCTTAATCATTTTAATGTTGCCCGCAGCTCCGGTACCAATAATAGGCACAGCGTTACTGGATTTCTTTATCTGCCCGGTGGACAATTTTGGCTTACCAACAGTGTTGTCTGGAGCATGACGTCGACCCTTTTTCACAACATGACTCCACTTTGGAGAGTCTTGCAACGTGAGACCACTGGGACTATTCTCCATGTTTAATGCAAGGCCCTCCGCCTCAGCCCTCACTCCGACAACTAAGCCAGAGGCTCCTGCCGGTGCAGCTCCCAGTGCTGCAGATTAATTTTATGTCTGGCATAGATTGAATATGAGCATTAACTGTAATTTTTTTTTTAACCCTGCTCACAGGATGTCAATGTCACTGGCCAGTAATTAAGCCTACAGCCAATTGCCCTGAACTGAGGTTATGGTTAAGAAGTCAAATACTGTGTGAATATACTTGACTATTTTTATTTTTCAGTGCTATGCCAAAGTGTCATTCCGAAGTACCTAGTCTAACCTCAATTTTCCGAGCCAATTATTACACTAATCACCAAAATTGATGGGTGATCAGTTTCAAGCCCTGGTGGTTCTATTTGCTGACCTTTGTGACACATTAAACATTTAATCTGGCCCAAGGTCTTCTATACTTCACCTGATATAAGTTTTCAAATGCACTTTTTTCTTTGGTAGTGGTACTTGATTGGGCTAATTTAAAAATAAATCTATGGTCTTGACTAAGCAACTTGACAGCTTTGTTATGCTTACATTGATACATTTGCCGTTTAACTCTATTTTTGGACAAAATTATTTTGTATTTGTTTCACAGGTGTACAATTTTGCACAAGCTCAAATGATCAAATCTGTGCTTTTATAATTTTGTTTGCACACATCCATGATTGTAAAAACTTGCACTGGTCATGCTCAATTGATGGCAGAACTTTAGCGATCTTCCCTATAACTACAAGAGATTCCTTCAAAAACTTATATTTTGCTCAAATTTTGTCTGCCTCTAAAATGATTCTTAAAACATACCTTTAGGATTATTTTCTTACACTTTCCCAGCATTACTATCTCTTGGATTATAAATTAACTGAGATATTAAAAACAAAAAGAATATCTTATTCGGGCGGTAGAGTTGCTGCCTTACAGTGCCAGAGACCTGGGTTTGATCCCGACTACCGGTGCTGTCTTGTCTGTACGTAGCTTGTACGTTCTCTCCGTGACCGTGTGGGTTTTCACCGAGATCTTTGGTTTTCTCCCACATTACAAAGACGTGCAGGTGAATTGGCTTGGGTTTGTATACTTGGTATAAGTGTAAATTGTCCCTAGTGTGTATAGGCTTGTGTTAATGTGCTGGGATCGCTAGTCGGTGCGGACTCGTTGAGCCGAAGGGCCTGTTTCTGTGTTGTATCTCTAAACAAAATTAAATCTATCAAGCATGAATCAGTCGGTGATATGACAGACGGATCAACCTGATAACAAATGGAAAACAAACAGATATTAATCCTTTCAATGGGACACGTGAATTAATTATATTATAAATGCTCAAGAAATCTTTTGGATTTTTTGAACCATACATGGGTAAGAGCATCCTTTGGTTTATCATCGCGAATAATATATGGCGAATTGTGCTTTTCAACTGGCAGAGATTAGGTACAAATGATTCATCAATTGTCATCAGAGTCACAGTTGAAGACAGTCACCAGCAGTGAACTGTTCAGCTCAATTCTGATAATACTATTCCTGAGACATGCGACTAAAGTGCTGTGACTGACAAATTATAATAAACTCTGTCGAATCTCTTCTCAGCATGAGTTGCCATTGACATATTTTCTTTGAAGGCCGATGCAGATTTGGTGGGCCAAAGGCCTGTTGCCATGCTGTTTCTCTCCTTGACTCAATGAGCTTTAAAATGTATTTTGTTATCAAGAAAGTTGCAACTTGTTAAATTATTTAAATATTATGATCTATGAAGTGAAAATATTTTGCTCATTCACATGCTGTGGCTGAGATATTTAACCTTCAGACACATCATCAGTGTTATATTCCATTATGCAAATGGATAATTACCTAAAGCAAGTTAAAGTACAAAATAGGCAAGGAAAATACCAAAATCACAGTTTTGTTTGAATTTATGAATCAAGGATTAGGAAAAGACCAAAGATAACATTATTATTCTACAGCGTGGGAATAGGACTACTGGAAACTACACAAAGAACTGGCACTGCCCTGACAGAACAATTCTTCTGTTCCATAATAATTTGGCAATCTCCTGTCTAGTTAGCAATCAAACCCATCCTTGGTGCTGCAGGACTGAACGATCAAAACACTGATTAGTTTTCTATATCATGCTAATGTCACATTATTAAATCCTGGACTCGGGGAACAAACAATCATTCTTCATACAAACTAGTTTTGGTACTGACGGTCCAGGAATTCATGGTAATTAAAGTATTATGTGACAAAACAATCTAACATTAAGAAGCCGTAGTATTTGCTAAGCAGTATTAGCAATAGCAGATATCAACATTAGCAGGCCTACTATTATTGAGCTATCATGAAATTAAGTATTAATATCTTCTGATACTGTGGTATTAGGAAATCAACGATCATTACGAGACCAAACAACATTCAAGCTTTGACACAAAAAGCTGGAGTAACTCAGCGGGACAGACAAAATCTCTGGAGAAAAGGAACCTATTCATTTTCGCCGGAGATGCTGTCTGCCTCGCTGAGTTACTCCAGTTTTTTGTGTCTATCTTCGGTTTAATACCAGCAATTTGCAGCTCCTTCGTAAACATTAAAGCTTTGGTAAGCAACCAAATCTTGCGCTGTGGGTCTATACTCCATCTCAGTATCAGCACACCCAGGATGTGTATATGTGAGAAGAGGATTGGGACAAACATGCCTTGGCACCGTGGGCCTGGACAATCAAGCAATAACCAGCCACAGACAGCCTTGTCCCTCCCCAATTCCTTACGCTCACGCGTTTAGGCTTCCCTTACGCCAGCTCTTGCTGTGGTCTGGAGCAGAAGGAGGTGCATCCTGGGAGCGACCAACGTTGTTGAAAGAGAGAGAAAAATCAGAAAGTGAGGCCGTGTAGATTTGGAGGACGTCCGGCCCGTCTCTCTCTCTTTCTTTCTCCCCCCCCCTCTCCTTCCCTCTCTCCCCACCACTCTCCCTCTCTCTCTCCCCCCCCCCTCCCTCTCACCTTCCTTCCCTCTCTCCCTGTCTTGTGGCAGCTCCAGGGCCCGCGCTAACGCCACAACGGCGGTTCCCAACGGCCCGCCGGCCACGCGAGGCATGTGAGGGACGAGCCTCCCTCCCTCCCGCCAGGAGCGCGAGCCCGCCCGCCCGCTGGCCGCGCACTCGGAACATGGACAGGAACTACACGGCGGCCAACTTCACCGACCCGCTCGGCGCTGGCGGGCAAGCGTGGCCGTACGAACGGACGGGGAGCAGCAGCGGCGGCAGCAGCAGCAGCAGTAGCGGCGGCGGCGGTGGTGGTGGCGGCGGCGTCAAGTCCAGGTGAGGGAGCACTGACGGCCTGGTCGGTCGCGTGTGTTTTGCAAAACGGGTCGAACATGTCTCCCCTCACCACGTAACGGCGAGAGGAAAAATCGAGTAGGGGGCTTCGGGGCCTGGTGCAAAGTTCTTCTCTTCCCCCACCCGTGAAATCCTAAGTGTCGGTGTCCAGCGCACAGGGTAGTCCGAGGCTGATCTCTCCGTGTATTTTTCAGTCCTTTATTTCGAAGTTAATTATTTTTAATCTTTTCCCATCAAATCTTTTAAAAATGATTGTTTTCCTAGTGATCTCCATTGATAACACGTCCGCAGAGATCGGAGAGGGTTGGAAAGCGGCTCTCGCACAGGGCGAAGAGCAGGGCCTTCAGCAAGATTGTTTTGTTTCCACTGTCTCTTTGTCGCCTTTTTTGTGTATTTAAAACAAAAAGTGGAATTAATTCCGCATCGATTACAAACTGCTTATGAAAGCTATATGGTGCAAACTCAGCCATTGGTGTTTGCCTTTTTATTGTTGATAAGAGTGGAAAATATTTTAAGTTTGCAAAAGTAGGCGTGGTCTGCAGGAATCACACGAGTTCTGTTGCCGGGACTTGCAAGAATATTCAAGTGTTTCAAACTTAAGTTAACAGCATTGCAATCCAAGCAAACATCATTCGTATGTTTTCAACTTTGTTCCTGAGGCAGACAGATTGGTTGATGTTAATTTACATTAAATCAACAAGTCAACCACGTAAATTCTATGTTGGATTATTACGGTGGCTAATTAATTGTTTCCCCAGTTGTGTGGTTTTAATTGTTTACATTATGGTTCTTACAATTACTTTTTAATGCAGATATATAGAGGCTGAAATTTTTTTTTGCTACTTTTAGACGAAAGAGTAGGTTTTTATTATTGGAAAAATAATTGTATTACACATTTTTATTCTGGTTAAGAATTATATATAGTACAGAAGGAATGCAATTAGGATCTGTACTGGTAAAACACAACAATCAATCCATTTCCCTTTCACCTGTAGCTCTACAACTCATTCTCTCCCACAACCATTAGAACCCCTTTATTGTTTGTTAGCACTTTCTTACATTATGGGATACTTTAACTGGCCAGTTACCTTTAACAGCACATTTCTGGGATATGAGAAAAAACACACTATTTTTCACACAGAGTTGTGAGTTGTTCAATTCTCTGCCTCAGAGGGCAGTGGGGGCCGGTTCTCTGGATACTTTCAAGAGAGAGCTAGAAAGGGCTCTTAAAGATAGTGGAGTCAGGGGATATGGGGAGAAGGCGGGAACGGGGTACTGATTGGAGATGATCAGCCATGATCATATTGAATGGCGGTGCTGGCTCGAAGGGCCGAATGGCCTACTCCTGCACCTATTGTCTATAAACCAGAGCATTAAGCATTACAGGGTGAATATGCAAATTCCACAAACACAGCATCCAAGTCATGATCAAACTAGGGTCCCTCGAGCTGAGGCAGCAACGCTAATTGCCTTCAACGTTTTGCATTTTCTCACAACCACAATGTATTCCAAAGCCCTATACACCGTTTTAATTTTGTTCTGTTTCTTGTAATGAAAGCAATGTGGCAAACATTTTGGGCCTATCAAGACCCCACAGAATGTGATGACTTTAATATTACCAATTGAGGACTAAAATTTAGCCAGTGAAAATTTCCAAAGTGTTTCTGAAAAAAAAACGTTTTAAAACTTAATTTGGCATGGTGTGGAGCAGCCCAGCAGTAGTTGCCCAGCAATTACTACGCATCCCCAAGTGTCCTTAAAGGAGGTGAGTTATGTTGAACTATTTCAGTGCCTGTGGTGGTATTGCTGTTGGGTAGGTATTTTGAAGATATAAATTTAGTGATGATGAAAATAAATGCCTAGATTTCAATTAAAAATTAGATTTGGTAGGAGAATCTGCAATTATTGGAGGTCTCATGCCCCTGTTGCCCTTCGTTTTCTGAAGTGGAAATTGTGGATTTTGGTGGTGCTGAAATAATGACATGATTACATCTATGGGACAGGACTTCTGTCCCATCTCATTAGAAAGATTTCTCCTCGGGAAACACAGCGTGTCAAGGTTTTGTTATTTTCCAGTGTATAAAGTGCGTGTGATAGATCAATTGATCTGAACGGCTTGTTGCATTATGAAAATGTATGCGATTCTCGCAAAGTTGTTAGAATTACAAAGTAGAATCAGAAAAAAATCCTGATTAGGAAGGAGACCATTTAATAATAATAATAATAACTTTATTATGGACTCGAGATCCAGACAAGGGGCAACATTACATTAAAAATGCATTGCATATCAAATTATCATAAATATATATAAAATCATGGTAAATCACATAAAAAACATTATAATTTATATATTTAAAAAACAAAACAAAAACCACAATACTTAAGTTAAAAATCCAGAGTAAAAAATGATCAATGTCGTACAATGAGACAACAATACCAGTGTCCCCACAACTGGGATTCATAGCGTGTAGTGCTAATCCTTATGTTTGTCAAGGCCACAATAAGCACATTTTTAGAGTCATTTATCCTGCAAATGAATTTATACATGTGATGTCTTAGGATAGCTTCTAAAGTACTGACTCCTGCAGCCACAAACATATTACTGGCACTACACCATCTTGGTTGCCTTAGCAGTGTTCTCATGGCATCATTATATGCCACCTTTAGTCTCTGCATACCTGTCTTTAAATAGTTCGACCACAGGTGCACAGTGTAGAGGGGTGTGCAGTATGCTCTAAATAGCAACATCTTCACCACATCTGCACACGCACCAAATTTCCGCAAAAGGATATTCGCCTGTATATACAGCATGCGTCGTTGCCTATAAATATCCTCATCATCTGTCATTTGTTCTGTAATAATATGCCCTAGATATTTTATCTTATTACAGACACCTAAGATTGTTGTCAGACAATTTAAAATCGGGATATTTTAGGTTTTTATCCTCTTTGGTTCTACAGACCATAACAGCACTCTTACTAGCATTATATTTAATGTCATGTTCCAAACCATACACGGAACCTGTAGTAAGGAGCTGCTGGAGACCAGCGCTAGATGGACTAAAGACCACAAGATCATCTGCATACATAATATGGTTCACTAAAATATTACCAATCACGCACCCAGTGTTACAGGCTTTCAATTGTTTAGACAGATCATCAATATATAGATTAAAAAGGACTGGTGACAAAATTCCCCCTTGTCTAACACCATTGCTAACCCCAAATGGGGTTGAGACCCTATTGCCCCATTTTATTTACATAGTCTGGTGGGCATACCAGTAGGCCAGTATTCTCACAATGTATTTAGGCACCCCTCTTTGACACATTTTACCAAACAGCTTTCTGTGATTAACATGGTCAAAGCATCAATAAATAAAGCACATAAGGATTGAAGAGTTTTTGCCTCTATATTTGTTTACAATCTCCTTTAGGGCATATATGCATAAGTCAGTGCCATGTTTAGCTTTAAAGCCAAACTGGTTTTCTGTGGAGTTAACAAACTCATGTATTCCATCCAGCAGAACTCTTTCTAAGACTTTTGACAATATGCTGGCTAAAGCTATGGGCCTGTAATTATTTAGACTGCCTACTGTACCAGCTTTGTCCTTAATAACCGGCACTAACAGGACAGACAACATTGAGTCTGGTAACAAGCCATGAATCATAAAGCCAGTAAAACAAATAGCTAGGAGAGGAGCTATCCTCAGACTCGCATACTTAAGATGTTCAGCAGAGATATGATCCAAGCCGCTTGCTTTGTTGTTGGACAGCTTGTTCATGGCATGATACACCTCATGTGACATAACAACCATCGAGTCATTACACTCAATATTGTCCACCCTATACAAGTCACCTTGGACACAGTTGAATAAAGTGCTATAATGTTGTCGCCATAACTCCGCGATATTAGCTGTTCCGGAGATTCCATCTACAGTACATGGTAGAGATGTTTTGCAACTGCTAAGAGCTCTCACTTCCTTCCAAAAATCTGTAGCATTGTTACTTAGCAGCTTCTTAGCCATGGAATGAGCCCTCATAGCTTGCTCATTTTTACAGATGAAGGGAACAGCATACTTATACCTTGCATTAGTGAGCTTCTTGTGCTCAAACACAGGCCCCTGTCTGGGTCTACCTGCCATAGCCCATGCTTTGGTGGCTTCACGGGTTTCAGTATGATACTCAGCTACATACTTTTTCCAGTACAGTATTCCTGTATTTAGCCAAGGTATGTATGTCGATTGATAATCAGCTCTCCAACCTAATCCTACCTTCCATCTCTTCATCCTCAGTAGTATACAGATACACTTCTAGTCACCATGGAGGGAAGGTTGTGAGATTTGCAATGGGCTTTGAAATCATTAATGCCAAGTGATGCACTAATGTTGGTGTTTATGAAGAATTTTATGACCGCATCCATGAGTTTGATAGAAGGTAGCAAATAAGGCAGGACAAGTGCAAAATACGAGGGTCACAAAACTGCAAATTAAAAAATGGTTATAAGCTTCAACTAGGTTTGTTTTTTATTAAGGGTACACAAAAGGCTGGAGAAACTCAGTGGGTGCAGCAGCATCTAAAGAGCGAAGGAGATAGGCGACGCTTCGGGTCGAGACCCTTCCTCAGACTGGTCAGGGATCAGGGAAACGAGAGATATACACGGTGATGTGGAGAGATAAAGAACAATGAATGAAAGATATGCAAAAAAGTATCGATGATAAAGGGAACAAGCCATTGTAAGCTGTTTGTAGTGTGAAAATGTGAAGCTAGTGCGACTAGGGTGGGGGAGAGATAGAGAGAGAAAGGGAATGCCAGGGCCCGAGGGCTGAGGGAGAGGTGGGAAGGAGAGGAGACAGCAAGGGTTAACAGAATTGAGAAAATTCAAGCCCAGAGGATGCAGACTCCCCAAGCGGAATATGAGGTGCTGTTCCTCCAACTTGCGGTGTTGCTCACTCTGGCCGTGGAGGAGGCCCAGGACCGAGAGGTCGGATACGGAATGGGGAGTTGAAGTGCTGAGCCTCCGGGAGGTCGGGTTGGTTAATGCGGACCGAGCGGAGGTGTTCGGCGAAACGATCGCCAAGTCTCCGCTTGGTCTAACCGATATAGATCATCTGGTATCTGGAGCAGCGGATGCAGTAGATGAGGTTGGAGGAGGTGCAGGTGAACCTCTGTCGGACCTGGAAGGACTGCTTGGGTCCCTGAAAGGAGTGGAGGGAGGAGGTGAAGGGACAAGTGTAGCATTTCTTGCGGTTGCAAGGGAAAGTGCCCGGGGAAGGGGTAGAGCGGGAGGGGAAGGGAAGAATTGACAAGGGAGTTGCGGAGGGAGTGGTCTTTGCGGAAGGCAGACGGGGGGGAGATGGGAAGATGTGGAGGGGTCACGTTGGAGGTGGCGAAACTGGCGGAGGACTATGTGTTGTATTTGCCGGCTGGTGGGGTGAAAGGTGAGGACCAGGGGGACTCTGCCCTTGTTGCGAGTGGGTAAATTGGGAGAGATGGCAGCGTTGCGGAGTATGGAGGAGACCCTGGTGCGAGCCTCATCTATAGTGGGGGAGGGGAATCCCTGTTCTCTGAAGAATTAGGGCCATTTGTGATGACCTGGTGTGGAACACCTCATCCTGGGAGCATAATATTTGTTATTAATGTGCCAGACCAGACTGAGTGAATTATGTATCAAATTGCTCTATCAATTTCTGTCAACCTGATTGCTTTGTAAGCTTTTGGTTCCTTGTCATCAGAATAAGTCCAGATTTTATTCTGTACATCTTGGCAGTTGTCTTTAGATGCCAGTCCCAGAGATTTGAATTAAAACAGGCCATTGGAAAATAAGCTTTGGAATGGTGTTGACCTGGCCTGCAATGCAAAATAAATTAAATGTGGCCATGAACTGTTTAAATATTGGCATCAATTTGCTGCTTGTGTGATCATATTATGCTATCACCAGCAGCCTACCCTGATGTAATACATCTATTGTGATTTTGATTTCGAGTAAAGCTCAACTTTTATTCCAAAATTCTTTAGTGTTCAATAAAAAACAAATCTGTCAGTAACGTGAATAAATTTACATCAGCAAAAAGAATTCCAAGACCTTTGCATCCCTGAACAAGTTTTTGCATGAACGGTACTTCCCCCTTTCAACTCTAAAACATCTCTGCAAAATTACTGAAAGATTGTAATAATGCTGAGTAGTTTTGTTAAGCTTTACACAAATTCCTGCAGAGTTCTTCGTCTTCTCCATATCAATATTTTGTTATGGAAATTCAGCATCTCTCATAGATTCCCGGAAGATCGGAACTGTATAATTTCTAAATTTTAACACTAGACCAAGTGGGACCTGTTGGGTTCCGACCCCTCAACGCGCAGTTGCAATGGGTGGGGGAGGGGGGGTAGGGAGCCTGCAGCGTCACCCACACACTAACCACCCCCCTTGATATTATATTAATATTATTCATTTGCTCCTTTTACCCCATCCCCGCCCTATCCATTCATGCATACCCCAAACTCCCAGGCGCACCTGGAGAGGGAGGGAGGGAGGGCGGGCAGAGAGGGAGAGGACGAGGACCCGACAGCTCGGTCCCAACCCCTTCCCGACTTGCTCATTCTCTTTGCGTTTTTTGGAGTGGGGGGGGGGGAGGGCAGAGTCTTGAATAACGGGCGGAGGAGGGAGAGGTCGGGGGGGGGGTTGACGCCAGCGCGAACAAGAAGGGCACGCAGGCCCATTGTGACGTCATCGGCGAAAGACAGTTGTTTTTAAATTCAAAGTTTTGTCAGATTTTTGATCATTTTCAGTAATAACTCAAGAAATAAAGCATGAAATTTTCAGATAAGGCGATTTCAGATTCCATGGGAAAAATGTCTACCGGAATATGTAAAGATTTTACCGTTAGCGCATTGTTTTTTCGAGATGTGATTATACACAAACACGCACACATGCACATATAAATACACATCCAAGATCAGACTTTTAAGTATATAGATGTACTGTTAATATGTTGCGCCTTCACCTTTAGCTTTGAACCTTGGTCATGTGTACGACGAACCTTGGGTGATAGTAGTTTCTCAATAAAGAAAAATATTTCACTGGAGATAACGAAAGTTTGGAAATAATGTCTGTCCTACTGAATCATACAATTCAAATCTGAAACTTTACTGGAGTTTCAAAGATAAAATAATGCAAAAAGGAGTTTACTCATTCCCCAATATATCTTGATTGTAAGCATATAAAAGTATTACGATTGCACCCTGTGACAAAGACAGTTTTTTTTTTAAAATTCCTCATTTATCTGCAAGCTGCACTGAGTTAGAAATACTGCTTTGATTTCATTTGTTCAAATGACACCTATTTATCTTTAAGTAGAATTTTAATGAACACTAGACCGAGGGGGGCCCGTTGGGTCTAACCCCCGGGGCAGCGCGGCGGCTGGGCTGCGGGCGGGGCGAGGCGTGGCCCTTCGGAAAGCCGGCCAAGTGCGAGTGGACTCCGAGACGGGGGGGGGGGGGGGGGGGGGGGGGGGTGACGTGATGCACAGGGCGTGGAAAACAGTGCCCAGCAGGCTGCGCGTTGTAAACAGTGTGCAGCGGGCTTCGAGGAGCAGAGCCATTGTGACGTCTTCAGCTCGTTAACTTTCAAAAATATTTCAGATATGTGAATCGTTTTAATAAATAACCCGCGAAATAATGCATCAAATTTTCAGATGAGGCAATTTTTGACATGGCATAAATCTCTATCGGAATATGTAAATTTCACTGTTAGCACATCGTGTTTTCGAGGAGATGTGAATCACACACGAACATCACACAAATATACACTCACACATAAATACACATTCAAGATCAGAGTTTTATAAGTATAAAAAGATTGCCATTTTACTATAAAGCTGAATTTTACTTCGGAGTCACGTGAGTGAAGACCCCGCCAGCACGCAGGCGCGACATATCGTCGCGCGCATTTGCCTCGACAAGCTGGGGGGGGGGGTGCGCTCTCTCCACCAGCTCCTTCAAAAGGCCGTCGGGTAAGTTCCTAACCTTATTCCAACAGGATGGATAAAGGGAAAAGGAAGGCAACGCTATCCAGGAGCCGCGGGGCATCGACTAGCCAGTGGCCTTTGTCACCGGAGCTGCAAGCACCACTGGCAGCTTCGGGACGGTCGGGGGTAAGAATGCGGAAGGCAGGCGCTCCCGTTACACCAGCGCCCGACTTTTCACCTGAATGGTTCACCGCACCGGAGCTGGAGCCTGCTGACCCAGACTTCGTGCCCCCATCCCCCAGGAAGAGGGGGTGCAAACAGGTACGTGGAAAGGAGCTTCACACGTCGCCAGCGACCTCGCCCCGAGTTCCAGTAGACCCACGGGGACTGGGCCGGGGAACGGCTGCGCTACAGGGGAGCCCAGCAGCCGCACTCCGCCACGTACAACTGCCAGGGATAACTGCCGTAGGGCAGTCTGGCAGAACTGCTGCGTCGAGCAGCCCTGCAGGAGCAGGTGCTGCCGGCAAAACACCTCGTCAGGCTGCGGTCAAGGGCGTTGGTGGCAGCAGTAGACGGTCGGTCAGCTTAGCTGGCAGCTGCCGACCATGCGCCTCCACGCAGAACATTGGGCGACTCCCTGCCGGAGTCCCTGCAGGGAGGTAAGCCTGCACGGACTCCGGGGAGCCAGGTTCCGGGGGCCGGCGCCGATCCAACTCGCCTACCTTCGTACCAGGCAGGTGAGCCGCCACAGTCTGCTAGAAGACAGACTAGCAGAGAGTCCGTGCGGGAGTCGTATGAGCCTACAGGGGCGGTAGGCCACAACGACCTGCCATCGGACCCTAGTCTGCACCTTACGGAGGTGTGGTCCGATGGTGGAAGCCCCAGTGAATTCGCAGGGCCTGGGGAAGTCGGCTTGTCCACTGCAAATAGCAGGGACGGTCGCATTGAGCGGTTGGAGCTCTTAGTGGAGCAACTCCTCCAGCGGGACAGGGACCGGGATGAACGGGACTCGCGGGCCTCTACAAGCCACGCCAGGAGTCCACTAGCCTCTCGTCTTCACCAGCCAGGAGTGCCAGCAGTTGCCTGGCCGCTGTTTTCGAAGACGACCCGGGACTGCCGGAGATCGCAGAGCCAGAGCACGAGGAGGATATGCTGGACGTGGTGGGCAAGTTTGCCACGGCCACACACACTGGGGAACCCCTGCACCACAAACTGGCGGGCACCATTAATTACCTGACCACTCACCAACTTCAGGGTCAGGTACTTAATGAGACAATGGAGAAAATCAAACCACCTGAGAACTGCATCAACCTACGGTCCTACGGTCAATGCTCAGATCAGGGGACATTTGAGCACGGCCACCAAGATGCAGGATGTCCGTCTCCAGCGTATCTTGAAGCTCCTCTCCACGGGCATTACGGCGTATGCCAGGACCCTCGATGGGGACAATGTGTCCAGCGAGCAGCAGGATGCCCTGGCACTCTTATGCAATGCCCAGTTTGAAATGAACTGCCTGCGCAAGAGCTCCATTAAGCCCACTCTCAACACCAAATTTGCGGGGTTGTGCCGATCATCTACCGCTCCACCACCTCATCAACTGTTTGGAACAGATTTTTCCAAACAAGTAAAGGAACTAGACGAGGAGGCCAAGACAGCGGGCCTTATGAAACCTCCCCCGACTAAACCCCACCCATATCACCGTCAACAACCATACACTACCTGGAAAGCGCGCCAGCCGGATAGGACGCCAAGGACCTATCCCCCTCCACTACCCCAACCACAGCAGCCTTTTTTAGGGCAAGGCCTACAGAGGCTCCGCAACGTCCACCCAAAACGCCATACGCCATGACCCGCCGTTAACCATGGAGGTAAGGGGGTCTGGTTCCTCTCAGACAGTAGCATCTCTTCCTGCACAAATTGGGGGACGATTGCGGGCCTTTCGAGGCGTTTGGGACACTATCACCACTGACGAATTTATTCTACAAAGTGTTCAAGGTTATGTCAAGGAATTCATTGATGGTCAATTTCCCCCTACCCAGCATTCGCCTCATCGAAAATTTACACTCTCTCAAAATGAGGTTGAGGCAGGACATGCCGAAATCTTACGGCTCGCAGCAAAAGGGGTGATTGGGAAAACAACGCACGAACCCCTTGAGTTTGTGTCCAACATCTTCACCAAAATCAAAAAAGATGGGGGGGGGGGTGTCGGATTATTATAGACCTAACTGAGCTGAACACTTTTGTACAATATACCCACTTTAAAATGGATACCTTTGAAACAGCCAAGCAGATGCTTTACCCGGGGTACTTTATGGCCTGCATCGATTTAAAAGATGCATACTATACTGTGCCCATCACTGAATCGCACAGAAAGTTTCTGAAATTCTTCTGGAAGGAACTGTTGTGGGAATACAAAGCATTGCCTAATGGGCTCACCACAGCCCCCAGACTATTTACCAAATTATTGAAACCTATATTGGCCCTCCTCCGACAACAAAATTACATTGTCATGGCATATTTAGATGATATCCTTATCGTGGGTCAGACCCTCCAATTGGCTACACAGGCAGTTACAGTGACTAAATCTTTATTCGAGAAGCTAGGATTTGTAACCCATCCAGACAAATCTAAACTGCACCCCTCTCAAATTATGGATTACCTGGGTTTCACCCTTGACACAACCTTAATGATGATCACTATCCCAACCAACAAAGCTATCACTATAAAAGAAGCATGCCACAGCCTTGCTTGCGCCAGGATTCCGACCATCCGGCACACGGCAAAAGTAATTGGGAAGCTGGTAGCTACATTCTCAGCTGCGCGATTCGGCCCATTACATTATCAAAATTTACAAAGAACAAAGATCGCAGCATTAAAAGCAAATGCTGGGCACTTTGATCGACCAATCCGATTACCACAAAAGGCTAGAGCCGAGCTACAATGGTGGATTGACAATATTAGCGAGTGTCACAGACCCATCATAGTAAGCAACCCATCCGTCGTGCTACAGACTGACGCAAGCGCACAAGGCTGGGGTGCAACTGACACCATGTCCAGTTGTTGTCGCAGATGGGACTCTCATGAGTCTACCCTCCTTCAGTCACAAGGGATAAATTATATTGAGATGTTAGGGGCTTTCCATGGACTGCGGGCTTACTGTACTAACTCACGGGACTTACATGTCCGCCTCCAAATAGATAACACAACGGTGGTGGCTTATATCAATCATATGGATGGTATCAGGTCGCTATCTTGTGATGAATTGGCAAACAATTTGGCACTGGTGCATCGAGAGAAATATTTGGATTACAGTGACCTATTTGCCAGGGAAGCTTAATACAGTGGCGGACACCAGGTCACGAGTATTCAATGACAACATCGAGTGGATGTTGAACGCCCAAATTTTTGCTGACATTATAGCTCACTATGGGACACCAGATATTGACCTCTTTGCGTCCAGGTTGAACCATCAGATACCAACTTATGTGTCTTGGGAACCAGACTCTGGGGCAATAGCAATGGATGCGTTTTCTATCCATTGGGGGAAATGGTTTTGCTACGCATTTCCCCCATTTTGCCTCATTAATCGGGTATTGCAGAAAATTAAACTGGACTCTGCAACTGGCATATTGATCATTCCCGACTGGCCTACACAGCCATGGTACCCGATGGTCATTAAAATTTTGAAACAGCCATGGCTTCCGATTGGGGAAACACCCCAAATTAATTACTCACCCCATTACAGGGGACAGTCACCCGTGCCATGGTCACCTAAACTTGTTGGCCTGCAGGTTCTAAAAAGACCACTCATCAAGGCGGGCATCTCACCTCGAGCCATGGAACTCATCTCAGCATCATGCTGAGTATCAACCCGGAGGCAGTACCTCACACAGATCAGGAAGTGGGAGGCATTCTGCTCTCGTACCAGCAAGGCAACAATCCCTGATGTCCTGGAATTCCTAGCAGGCCTTCATTTCGATGCCGGCCTTAGCTACAGTGCCATCAACAACGCCAGGAGTGCACTATCCTCATACCTGGACATAGGTATAGGCTCCAACCACCTGGTGTCTAAATTCATGAGGGGAGTGTTTAACACCAACCCTCCACGGCCCAGATACAACTTCACCTGGGACGTAGGGATCGTTCTGACCCTACTGAGGAGCTGGTCTCCAATGACCGAGTTACCACTCAAACTGCTCACCCTCAAAGTGGTGATGCTGATGGCATTGACTACAGCTCAACAAGTCCAGGCATTACAAAAGCTGGGGCTGGATAGCATGGTCTCCACCCCTACACAGGTGAATTTCTTTGTCCAGGACTTATTGAAGCAGCGCAGGCCTGGGGCTCATGGGCTGTAGTTGGAGTTTCTGGCGTACCCCACTGATGCCACCCTCTGCATAGTCACCCATCTCCACCACTACATCCGAATTACATGAACCATCAGGAAGAAGGAGCAGGGGCTCCTCATCAGCCACAAACCTCCGCATCGCCGGGTGACTGTGCAGACTATCGCCAGGTGGCTCAGGGCGGTGTTGGGTGCAGCAGGAGTCGCTACTAACATTTTTAAATCTCATTCTACTAGGGCTGCATCCACATCAGTGGCGAGGGCCATGGAGGTGCCCATGGACCACATCCTCGCCACCGCGGGCTGGGCCAGTGAAGCAGCCTTCCAAAGGTTCTACAATAAACCACTGGTCGCCTCTGCAACGTTCGCAGAAGCTGTGCTGGGAGCCGCTCAATGAATGTTTATCCCCGAGTTAGGGGTTATTTGTTTATTATTATTTGTTTAATAAATATGCATTATTTTTCAGCCAGTTTTGACTGAACTGTATTAACAGCCTTCAGGATTGCGGCAGTGTGATAGCATGGACCTTGTCCAGGGCGTGAAATCACAGAGCTTTGAAATCTTCACAAAGTCACTCACGTGACTCTGAAGTAAAATAGTAAGATTAAACGAGAACTTACCAAGTTCGAAGGTTGATCTTTATTTTATGAGGAGTTGCGGTGAGGGATTTCGTGCCCTCCGCTCCCACCCTCTATCATAAGGTCAACTGGGAAGTTCTACGTTCTTCATCTTACTATTTTCAGTCATGGTGCGTTCTGTGATTCCACACCGCTGCTTTGAAGGATGTTGCGCATACGTGCGGGCGGGGTCTTCAGGAAATCCCTCACCACAACTCCTCATAAAATAAAGATCAACCTTCGAACTTGGTAAGTTCTCGTTTAATCCTACTATTTTGGATGATAAGATCCATCTCTGGTTTCGTGCCAACCTTAAAATGCTTAGAATCTCAACAAGTTTTGCGAAGTGATTTTTGTGGATCACAAAAATATCTAAATCATCCAGATTATTAGATGCAAATCCTTCACAAAATTGTAAAGCTCTGTAGGCTAACTATTGGGCTTGAGCTCTATTAATGCAAATAAATTTACCAGATTAATTTTCCTCCTCTAAATTTGACTTGCACATTGGACAAGAATTTAGTTGGATCAGGTGAAATTTAATTACGCTGTGCTGAGTTTTTTTTATCTTGGCATAAGTGGCAATGGACTTGAACTGTGTGACATGGTGGGTGATTTCAGACTGTCTTTATGAATTGTCCAAAGACCATTCCGGGTGACAGATTTCATCCCCCCCGCATGACAATAGTGAAAAACTTGGGGTTGTAGCACTCCAGTTATTACTAATCAATTTTTAGCATTTCAAGTTATTTATCTGAATTTAAATTCTACTAGACCAAGGGGGACCCATTGGGTCCCGTCCCCTCAACGCGCAGTTGCGGGGGGGGGTCTGCCTGCTGTGTCACACACACGCACACGCACACGCACACGCACCCCCCCCCCCCCCCCTATTGATATATTAATATTATTCATTAGCTCCTTTTACCCCATCCCCGCCTTAGAGAAAATGAGAGGGCGGACTTGGAACTCGGCGAGCGGGCGGGGCCGACTGAGCAGGCAGAAGCCCAGCCAAAGTACTGCGTGTTCAGCGGCTTCAATCCAGAGCAGGGGGAGGGGCGGACAGCCGGCCGAGTGCGAGTCTGGGGGGGGGGGGGGGGGCAACGTAACTCACAGCTCCTGGAAAACAGTGCCCAGCAGGCTGCGAGTTGAAAACTGCGCAGAGGGCCGTGAGGAGCTGTGACATCATCAGCTTGTTAACTTCAAAAAATATTTCAGATTTGTGAACAATTTTAATAAAAAAACTCAAGAAATAATGGATCAGATTTTCAGATAAGACTAGTTTTGAAATCATGAGGTAAATCTCTATCGGAATATGCAAACATTTCACCATTAGCGCGTCGTGTTTTCGTGGAGATGTGAATCGCAGACAAATAAATACACACACACACACACACACACACACACACACACACACACACACACACACACACACACACACACACACACACACACACACACACACATCCAAGATCAGAGTTTTATAAGTATTTAGATAGATAGATATTTGATATTTTAGGATTTGAACTGGGGTCCTTGTATTGTTAATCCAAACTTCTGAATTGTTTAACCACTGCATCACTCAATGTAAATAGCATGTTTAAATAAGTAATAATACAGTAAATAATGCAATTTGCTCCAGATGCACTGCAGAAAACATATTATTGGACGCATCACAGCATTGTTTTATAATCATGGTTTTATATGGTCTGAAGAAGGGTCGATCCAAAACATCACCCTTTCCTTCTCTCCAGAGATGTTGCTTGACCCGCTGAGTTACTCCAGCATTTTGTCTTATCAGCACTACCCAAGACGATAAGAAATTGCACAGAGTTGTGGATGTAACTCAGGCCATTACACAAACCAGCTTCCCCACCATCAACTCAATGGACACATCATGCTGCCTCAGGAAAGCAGCCAACAAAGTCAAGGACCATTTTCACCCTGGTCATTCCCTTTTTCTCCTCTGCAATGGGGGTAGAAGATGGATAGCTTGAAAGCACATACAGCCAGATTTGTGAACAGCCTCTTCCCTGCTGTTGTCAGACTACTGAACGGTGCTCTCTTAAACTAGGGTATAATCTAAACTGCCTTATTGTTATGCTTCTACTTTTTAATTTGAACTTTCCCTGTGACTGTAATGCTGTAACACAACTCTGCACTATAGTATTTTTCGCCTTGATTTCATGTTGTTTATGTGTATGGCTTGATTGTACTTGTGTATAGTACGAGTCAACTGGATAGAATGCAAAGTTTTTCTCTATATATCTCTTGTACATGTGACAATAAATAAACAACATCCAAAAAGCGAGGGGCATTGTTTTGGTTTATTTCATTGTTTTCTAAGAATTGTCCAGTTAGTAATCTCAAATCTTAAAAATGTACTCTGTTGGAAGATCAATCAATATGTAAAAGGCTGAACAAACCCCAATTTAAATTGGGGTTTTATTCTGTGTCCACACGGAACCAATAAAGAATGGAATTGTGTGTGGAAACTTTGTTCTTTTTCTGCCAAGGGATTGATTCAAGTGTTTCCCAGTGCAATTCATTTATCCGTAAAGTCCGATTTAATAAAAAAAAATAATTCTTAAGATGTGATATCATCTGCCAATCTGGCTTTTTATTCTTTCCTTAATAACCCAGAGATGGTACCACTGCCTTAAACTGAATATAGTTAGTGTTATTATAATTGTGAGTAGAACCAGGGTGTTTATGCACTAAAAAACAGGCAGGAAAAAAGGCATAATAAAATTACATGAAAGGCAATTATGACAAAGGCATTTATTTCCACCACCAAAATATGGTTAAAATTAATAATGTAAAGGTATATTTCATTAAATGACCAGTTGCCTGATTGCACATAATTACTAGCATTTTCTTTTCAAATTATCTGGTGTTAAACTATGCCGTCTGTCAGACAGAGTATGCTTCAGTTGTGAAAAACTTATTTCTATACCAGCTGAGGTCACTGGTGCATACTTGAAACAAGCTACCGACTATATTCATGTTGATATCTTGTGTAGTACATCTATCTTTGAGATCTTTAGCTTCAAGATCCTTGTTAGCTAAAATAATTCTCTCACATTTTCCGTGTATGTCTTTAACTACCACGCCAAGAACTTTACGAATATTGTCCGTTACTTTGTTGAAAACCAGCAAGTATTTCACTAATGTTTCGCCACGTTTCTCAAGGGAAGTGATAGCTTGTGGGATGTTTGCAAAATTGGAAGCAATAAACACAAGGTGGAGGGACTTTTTCTGCATGATTTCACTGACTATCCTGATTGCAGCAGATTCTTCTTCTTCAAAGCAGTTGACGATTTATTTTATCTTTTCAAAATTTGCAGCATAGTACAGCGGAGATTCATATACCCCACCTAGTCAAAAAGGGCTGAGGAGGAAGTGGAATCTCGGTAGCCATTTCCTTGAACAACTGCACACGTGACGGTACTCTGAGGCTTTCCATGACATTGGAAACTAGGCGATTGACATTTGGAAACGAGCTACGTATGTGTTTGGCAATTCTATGAAGTCCTCGAGCTAAGCTAATGCAACATTTTGGGGAATAAAACTTTTTAAGTCACCAACAGAAGAATGTTTAATACCTTCTGGCCAAGTAAAAATGTAAACAACTGAGTAATAGTTGAGCTGCTTTACTTATCCAATAGTTCCGATGTCAACATACTCCTTTGTCTGAAGAAGGGTTTCGGCCCGAAACGTTGCCCATTTCCTTCGCTCCATAGATGCTGCCGCACCCACTGAGTTTCCCCAGCACTTTTGTCTACCTCCTTTGATGGTTGACCTGTCTCCAGTGTACGGATGACCAATTTGGCAACATATCTCCCCACAGCATCGGTTGTCTCGTCTATTGAGATCCATATTTTGTTGCATGCAACTTCATCTCTAATTTTCTACACATCAATGTTGAAGCTGCTGTCAACATAATTTATCCGTAATGATGACTCGCTTGGTATATGTTCCTTTGTTTATTTCTCTAAAATACCTCAGAGGTTTTCCCAGCTCTCCTTCTAGTCCAGTCTCCGCTTCCATTTTTTTCCTCGCCCCCCCCACCCCCACATCAATATAAAGAAGGGTCTCAAACTGAAATGTAGTCTATTCCATCTCTCCATATATGCTGTCTCACCCGCTGAGTTTCTCCAGCATTTTTTGTCTACCTTCGATTTTTCCAGCATCTGCAGTTTTTTTTAAAATAGATCTTGGAGAAAGGTGAACCAGCGGGCAGCGGCATGAACGAATGAACGACTGTCGGTGGTGCCCTGGTTTTGCACCGGTGGTGGAGGTTTTCTTGTAAGTTATACTATGATAACATGTTAATAGTAACATTAATATTAACATGTTAACATAGAAAAAAAATCACTGTAATCATGGTACAACGAGAAAATAGCACAACTACAACCTTTTAGTAAAATGGCAAAATAAAGGCTAATTTAGGCACTCGATTGTGAAAAGGGCGTTATCCTGGTGAAATCATCAAAAAAGGCATGAAAAGGCACATGGCATTTATGGCAAAATCCTGGCTCAGTAGTTAACTAGGCTACTTAAACTCCCTATTGATGGTCTTCACACAATAGCTACATGGGGTAAAGAAGAAAGGTATTCTTCTCTAAAGGAAAGTAATAAGCCAAATTGATTTCATGACATTTTCATGGTCTTCTTTTAAATCAGATTTTATGTTTGGATTATTTTAACTGAATTCAAAATATCAATGGCCATGGTAAAATGTCAATACATTCCTGATATTAAGTTTTAAGCACTCTTGTTAAATTATTACTCAGGTGGTGGGTTTCTCTTGAAATAGCATGTTCAGAAAATGTATTGTGTATGAAGATAATGTGAAACCTGAGTATTATTTCTTGTGGTCACTTGGTCTAGTAAGTTATTAAAGGATTGGACTATCGAATGGTAGGTGTCACATTCTTCTATTGATAACACTTAAAAAAAAAAAAAAGTTTTGCTGAGAATTGAAAGTATTGAAAAACAACATTAATTTGGTTATATTGGTCCCCAAGAAACGTAGTTTCTGATTGTGGATTAATGGAGGCATTGGATATTTGTTCAGTAAAATTTATATTATTGATATAAACATGGAACTTGCTACCATATGGAGTGGCATGGGAGACAATATTATTGGCACATTTAGGAAAGGATAATGTATTTGAGTGCAGGATAGAAATTAGTGGTGAAGTCGAAGTCAGTGAGTTCTGCATGGGTGCAGGAGGTAGCACCAATGCAGGCGTCATGTAGCGGAGGTATAGTTTAGGGATAGGGCCTGTGTACGCCTGGAACAGGGATTGTTCGACGTACCCTACAAAGAGGAAGGCATAGCAAGGCCCCATGCGAGTGCCCATGGCTATGCCTTGGATCTGGAGGAAGTGGGAGAAGCCGAAGATGTTGAGGGTAAGGACCAGCTCTGCTAGGTGGAGGAGAGGATTGGTGGATGGAAAATGGTTGGTTCTGCGGTCAAGGAAGAAACAGAGGGCTTTAAGACCCTCCTGGTGGGGGATGGAGGTGTAGAGTGACTGGACATCTATAGTAAAGAAGAGGGAGTGGGGGCCTGGAAAACGGAAGTCATTGAAGAGACGAAGCGTGTGAGGTGTCATGGACGTAGGTAGGGAAGGATTGGACTGGGGCGGGAAAGTATGTGGAAATTAATTTTATAAAACGTGTAGGAAGGATCTGCAGGTGTTGGTTTATACTGAAGATAGACACAAAGTGATGGAGTGACTCAGCTGGCCAGGCAGCATTTCTGGAGAAAAAGGATGGGTGAAGTTTAGGTTCAGAACCCTTCTTCAGGCTGAAAGAATAGTGTTGGCTGGATCAATTCCAAAGCATAAAGTAAGGAATGGGCTTTAGAAATCCTGAAGGGAGATTTTTTTTTGTTGTGAATCCTGTTATTTCTCTGCTTTAGTTTCAAGCAAGAACAAATTTGTTTGGAATCATCCATATACCTGAATATAATACTATATGCTGATTTATTGTAAAATAGCAGACTTCTACAAATTTAAAACCCTTCACAATTCAGAAGTAATTTAATAAAAAGCAAAATGTGCCTTAAGAATCCCTTTAAACTAGATATTATGGATTGGTAAATAGTGAATTGCAATCTCAGCAAGCTTTTCATCAAAATTCACGTGTTAATTGATTAACAGAACCACATTCCTTATTTTAACATTGGCAAAGTGGCAAATGCCTGCTCTATGACTAAATGTCAACGATCACAATTCAGAATTAAATGCCTTATAATGATTTGCAGAACCAACTGAATATTTCATGACTAAATCTTTCCACAGTATGCTGCTTGGATAAACACATTGGACTGATAGCTGCAAATGGATTCATGTCTATTTCTTTCACTTTATTTTTATTTGGGTAAAGGATACTGAAGTTGTATGTGCAAGGTCTTTGGATGTTTTTTGTTAATTTGAGAATTTCTGGCAGGCTGGGGTTGGGTGTGTAGTGGGTAAGTGTGTTAGTTTGTTGTTGCAATATGCATTGTATGCGCATAGATCTTGCATTAAGTGAATTAATGGAACAGATAGAAATAAATAGATACAATCTAATAATTGTTATTGAGACATGTTGCAAAGAGGTTAAGGTAGTGATTGAAACATTTCAGACTGGCAAAATAGGAAAGGTGGGATGGCCTGAAAATAAAGGCAGCTGAGAACCAGTTTATTTGAAGAACAGGAAGAGGTGAGAAACATTGGTGAACATAATACAAATCAAAAAATCAGAGATGCATGTAACCAGCAATAAAATAACATTTGAGGACTTTGCTTGTAAACCAAATAAACTCGATTAGTTGTAATGGGATGGAGGTTAAGTTGATGAAATGTGCTCAAGATCAGTATGTGTTGAGGATCCAATGGCGAAATAGGCTATTTAGGTATATTATTGTGCAATTGGAATGTAAATCTGATAGGGAAAGGGTCTTTTGGGAACAGTGATCATAATACGATAGACTTTTATTTAACAATTGAAAGTGATTTTGTTTAATCTAAAACCAGGGTCTTACTACAAAGACATGAGGTTTGAATTGGCTGTGGTAGATGGGGAAGCTACATTCAAAGGGAATGGTTATAAACAGGCAATAGCTACATTTAAATTAACTAATACATAGTTTACAAATATCCCTTTTAAGGCAAAAAAAATGATAACACTGAAAATTTCCAGCTGTGAGTCTCAAAAGTTAGAATACCAGATCAAAGAGAAAGGTTTATAACATTCCCAAGAAAAAAAGCAGTAAGCCCAAGGATTGGGAAGATTTTGGAATTCAGTCGAGAAGGACAAAACATTGATGAGGAACTGGCGGGAAGAAAGCAGAAGTGTAGATAATTTGATCCTACGTTTTGCGCTGCCACTTAGATCATAGTTGATCTTTTATCTTGGTGCGATTTTCATAGTTCATAAGTTCTAGGAGCAGAATTAGGCTATTCGGCTACTCCACCATACAAACATGGATGATCTATTTTTCCTTCTCGACCATTCTCCTGAATCGCCCCATAACCCCTGACACCATTACCAATCAAGAACCTGTCCATCTCTGCCATAAAAATATCCATTGACTTCACAACAGTCTGGCAATGAATTCCTCAGATTTACCACCTTCTGACTAAATAAATATCTTCTCATCTCCTTTCTAAAGGTACGTTCTTTTATTCTGAGGCTTTGGTCCTAGACTCTCACAATAGTGGAAACATCCTCTCCACAGAAGTCCTTAAAGTCCTTGAATTTATAGCTGCTCCAAGTGTACGAACCCTGTGTACTTCTTAAATTTACAGATCTGCAAAGCATGCCTTCCTCACCCCTTTCGATTTATGTTCCAGATCTTTTATTCATGATGAAATCCTCCATATTCACTAGAAAGATATGCTGAGTGATGACCATGTTCTCTCTCAATGCCTCATCTCAGGAGGCCCTATTTGCACTTGGTTGGCTCTGTTGGGCAGGCTACCCATTGCTTGTCAATACCATATTCCCAAAATAGGCACTATTCTAATCTCTGTGCAGGGAAGAAATACCAGGATTGAGGAAACATTTGAGAATATGCTCAAAACCTCCTTGGAGTCTGAAGAAGGGATTCGGCCCGAAAGGTTGCTTATTTCCTTCACTCCGTAGCTGCTTCCTCACCCGCTAAGTTTCTCCAGCATTTTTGTCTACCTTGGAAACAACCCTATTGACTTCTGTGAATCCCTGGTCCATGATCCATGAGTGGAAAAGGACCTTTTAGATTTTATTGAGAACCTCTAATTCATATATCAACACAAGCCCAAAATAAATTATGGAAGGAGCTCATTACTTCTCAAAGTGTCCCATCAGGTACCTCCTTATCTATCTGTGGAACATCTGCAGTTCCCACATGGACTTTGGTCGACAAAGAACTCCCAAAACTTGGTTAGAAGCAGATTATCCTCTATTCTAAAGGAATGCCCAACAAATTGATTTCTGGAAATGCAAGGTCCTTGTACCATGTACCTTCTGAAGAGTCCACCAGGGACTATACTGGAGGTTGGACAATTCTATACTGGACAATTTTTACATTTTTATCGTGTCAATTAACCTACAAACCTATACGTCCTTGGAATGTGGGAGGAAGCTGAAGATCTTGGGGAAACCCACGCAGGTCATGGGGAGAATGTACAAACTTCGTATAGACAGTTCCGGTAGTCTGGATCGAACCCGGGTCTCCGGCGCTGCATTTTGCTTTAAGGCAGCAACTCTACTGCTGCGCCTCTGTGACTACCCTTGGATAATCTAAAATTTATGCCTGACAAAATGAGTAGAAATTAACTGAAAATAGAAAATTCCCCTGACATCAGTCTGAAGAAGAGTATGACCCGAAACGTCACCCATCTCCAGAGATGCTGCCTGTCCCGCTGAGTTACTCTAGCATGTTGTGTCTACCTTTAAGTAGAAATTACCTATTAGTTTTGCTTCTGCCTGTTACCTTTTCACTTCAGTCTGCATTGTAAATATTCTTAACAGCATGTGTAGCAAGGAACTGCAGATGCTGGTTTAAATCGAAGGTAGGCACAAAACAACATTTTCATTATGCCGAAATAAACCGTAAATATTAAATGTCTTGTGATTTTTTTCTTTGTTCTTTTACCAACTTATTTTGCTTGCAACCCCAAGGTATGAACATTTGAATTCTCTGATTTTTACGTAACTAACCTTTAATCCTCTCCCCTTTAACACCTCTCTCCCTCTCTCCCGTTAGGAAGCCAACCATTTTTCCCCCTCCCTCTGGCTGCACAATTTGAATTTCTATCCTTATACCTTTTGTCTTTGGACTGTTCAGTCATCTGACACTCAACCCCTCCTTTCCCCCCCCCCCCCCCCCCCCGGCCCATATCTACCTATCACTCGCCAGGCTTTGGTCTGCACTTTCCTAGCTTCCAGCTTTCTGCCCCTCGCAATCAGTCTGAAGGAGGGTTCCAATCTGGAACATCATCTATTTATATTCTCCGGAGATGCTGCCTGACCAACTGAGTTACACTAGGAGTTTGTGTGTTTTTATTATAGTGTGATTCTTTTCTAAGGGAAGAGAAAGGATGATTAAAAGTGTGTGACTGCAACATTAGCAATTAAAATAAACACATTAAATATTAATTATATTAATCAGTTTGCTTGGACAATAAACCATTTAACCCCTTTCCAATGTAAAAGTGAAAGTATAGTTTCTTCAGCAAAACTTAGTTAATTGTTATCCCTAACCACATGGAATACAGAATGTTGAACATTTTAATTCTCATTGCATTCTCTCTTGAGTAATATACTTATCATATAACCATATAACCATATTATCACATGACATCCACAGAGAGGCAAGCACAAACATTTTATCTTAATCTCTTGTTTGATTATAATTAGAAGAGTTTAAAGTTTCCACATTTTTAATTGCATCAGTAGCTCCCAGTCAAATCCTTTAATCATTATAAAAGCCAACTTTAAAGTTTACATGGTTTTCAAATTTCAATGGATTAGAACAGAATGAGTTTTTTAATCGTTATTTAGGAATAATGTTCATGCTTCTTGAATGGAAGGTCAGCAATACAAACAAAACTTGCACATGATGCGACGTTAGTTATTGGATTTATCCATTGAAAAGATTAAGTGAAATAAATGTTTTTAGTCTTAGACAAAATATAACCAATTTATATTCTAACTCCTCCATCACATAGATACCAGTTAGCTGTAGATATACCAAAATATAAATTCTTAACATACTTAAATTTAAAAGAATGCATTATTTCTATGCTTAGTTCATAAATTCATTTTCACCCTGCTTACATAGTTAAGCCAATCTAACTAAGATCTCATAGTTTTCCTCCACTAGCACCCTCATCTGCTTGGTAGAACTTGTTCTTGCTCTTGGCAAATTGTCTTTTTTGATTTTTCCCACTTTTTACAGATTGGAGAGGAATCATGGACCCTCCTATGGGCCCTGGCTCCAAGTATTTTCGGCACAGCCCACCCGATCTCCTCCTTTGCTACATTGATGACTGCACTGAGCTGTCAACAAAGAATATACTTTGTCCTCTCCTCTCACCTATCACATCACCAGGTGGGACAAACCCTGTCAACTCCAACAGAATTCCACCACCTGTCACATCCTCCCCTTTGACTTTCCGCTTTTTACAAGGAATGCTCTCTTTCGTATGCTCATCACTCCTTCCCCTTCCATTCTCCCCAGCAACACCTATTCTTTCATCACTTCAGCACCTACCAGGGACTTGGGCAGCTCTTCCAGGGGAGGTATAGGTTGATCTGCAACTCTTCCAAACTGATGTAGTGCATTTGGTGCTCAGGAAGCAGCTCCCCTATGTTGGTAAAGCCATACATAGAATAGGAGACTCTTTTGTGACGTACCTGTGCTCTGACAATCTCGAGCTACTAGTTATATGTCATTTTAACACTCCTTCCCACTCCCGCATTGACTTGTCAAACCATAGCCTTCTCCATTCCTACAGAGAGGCCAAATGAAAATAGGAAGAACAACATTTCTTGTTTTCCGCTTGGTTAAATTATGACCCAATGATGTGAATGTTATGTTTTCTCTGTGTGGGTAATCCACACCTCTGGGGCTGTTCTTCCACACACACATGCCTCTGCACCTTGTTATCTCCTCCCCTTGATCATTTCCCACTCGCCCTCCCTCCCACTCAAGCTTGTTTTATCTGCCTCGCCTCTTCCCCCGACCCCACCATTCCATAATCTGGTCTCAAATATCACCTACCAGTGTCGATCATACCCACATATGTACTTCGACATATTAGCAATCTTTCGTACTCCATCTCAATATTGATGCAGGGTCTAGACCTAAAGAGTCAACTTCGCCATTTTCTTCCACATAACCTATTTGACCCACTGAGTTCTTCCAGCATTCTGTTTTTATTTAGGATCCAGCATCTGCAATCTCGTTTGTCTACTAACCATAATCGGAATTGAGTAGAGCCAGAATGTTTAGACACTAAAAAAACTCTGAAATACGCAGGCAAAAAGGCATAATAAAATTACAAAAAAGGCACGAAAAAGGAATGTATTGACAAAAAAAGGCATGTATTTCCACCACCAAGATATGGTTAAAAATGATAATATAAAGATATACTACATTAAATGGCCAAAAGTTGCCTGGTTGCACATAATTACTAGCATTTTTTTCAAATTATCTGGTGTTAAACTATGCCGTCTGTCAGACAGAATATGCTTCCTCAGCTGAGGTCACTGGTGCATACCCGAAACATTCTACATTCATGTCGATATCTTGTGCATTACAACTATCTTTGAGAACTTTAGCTATGTTTTGCATTTCTTCAAAATCTTTGTTAGCTAAAATCACTCTCACATTTTCCTTGTATGTCTTTACCTAGAAATATCGTCAGTTACTTTGTTGAAAACCTGTAAGTTATTCACCAATGTTTCGCCATGTTTCTCAAGGGAAGTGGTAGCTTGTGGGAAGTTTTCAAAGTTGGAAGCAATAAATAGAATTTGGAGACGACTGAACCAACGGCATGAATGAATGAATGAACGACCGAAGCTGGCGCCCTCTGTTTTGCCCCGGTGGTGGAAATGTTCTTGTAATTTATACTATGTTAATACGTTAATAATAACATTAATATTAATGTGTTAACATAGAAAACATCATTGTAATCACGGTACAATTAGTGAAAATAGCATGCTTTAAGCAAAACGGCAATAAAAGGCTGATTTAGGTACTTGATTTGAAAAAGGCATTATCTTGGTGAAATCATCAAAAAAGGCATGAATAGGCACATGGCATTCATGGCAAAATCCTGGCTCTACTGATGAGTAAGATCTTTCATGGAGTTGTGTAATAGTTATAATTTTCAATTTGCTCAAAACAATTTTAATAAATACTAGACAAAGTGGGACCCATTGGGGCCCCGTTCCCCCAATGCAATATTCCGGGCCCCGTACAACGTAATAATCCACCACTTGTAAATACGCTCTTCTCAAGCTTCCCCCCCCCCCCCAGTCTAGTTCATTCCAAAACCACTGAGTCAAGCACTGGAACAACTAATCTTTATTTTCGGATTGAACAGCAAATTCCCCTATACGATACCTAAACCACCGCGGTTTTGATCCTTGCCTCTGCCTGGCCAAGCCCTTCAGCCTCGTGCAAGCAGAAACACTCAAAGGTCACGCAGTCCCAAGCGCACTCCCAGAAGATCGACACCAATCTAAGATGGAGACACCTTTTATAGGTCCGCGAACCTTGAGGGGCCGAACTACATATGGGTGGTCTCTTTACAATCCAATCAAACACATTACTTACATCAGTACATTATTGACAGTTTCCCAAACCAATAACATTGTTTCTACAAATATACATTGTTTCTACAAAAGCTTCTGGAAGAAAGCTAACTTAACTGAATAATGCAACATTTGCCCTGGAACTCAACCAATCCTGCCAAGGCTTAACACTTTTTCCAATCACCAAACAGCAGGGTAACTGTCTCGCAACATTATTTACATTTTTTACAATGCTTTTGCAGTAATCCAATCAACTTCATGCATATATAATTATTTGGTGGTCCTCTGCAGAAATCTCATTCATTCTGTCAATTGAAGAGATACTCATACATTTCTTATCTGCAACATTGATCTGGGACCTAGACTTACTGGCACCCATCAGAAGCTTGGCTTGTAATATACAGAAACACACTTGACCTAAATGACCTTACAATGCATGAATCCTCTGCTAAATTTTGGATCTATTCCTGTTTCTTTTTGGCCAGGATTTACACACTCACCCATAGCCCCCAATTGCGCATGCACGGCACATTTCCCCATATCCCCCAGCAGTCCCTCCCCCTCCTCTTCATCCTCCCTCTTCTTTCACCTCCCCTCCCCCACTCCCTCCCTCACCTCTCCCATGCTCTCCTTTCCCCTACCCTCAGTCACTCCCTCCATAACCCCTTACCCCCGTGACGTCATTGAGGTGGAATCTGCTGTTTTTTATGTAAATGAAATCCCATTGTGATGTAATTGTGGGGTGGAACATTGATGGGCAGTTTATGTAAATGATATCTCATTGTGACGTCATAACATGCTAACGGCCAGTGCAAGTTCAAATGATTTTTCTCAAACTAGATTTTGTAAAGTTTAAAATGTCAATAACTTGTAAAATATATCATCAATCTGAATGAACTTTGATGCACCACATCATAGGACGATGATAAGTAATATTGTAGCTATATATACACATACACACACACACACGCACGCACACTTTTAGTAATTTATAGATAGGTTTTCTAATAACAATAGATTTCTAATCTAACAGCTGAATTACATTAATTTAAAACATAGATTTAAGTTAAAACCCTTGTATTGTTGCTTTAAATTTGTGATTTTTGAATCTGTTGTCTCAGTGCTGTAAGCTGTTTTGTTTGGTAATGTGAAAAAATGATATGTGCTTGGCTTTAGAGTTCTGTTATTCATTATGATAATCAGTTATTTAGTTTGTTATGGGAGCATACCAATGTGAATGAGTACCATGGTGCACTTTTGGCATTTTTGTATGATTGTTGAACAAGGGCTTGTATATGTGACTCTTTATAGTCCTTTCAGGGCATTTCAAGTTACTATATAGCCAATGGCATATCATTAATGTTCTAGATAATGACACTATGCTCCTACAGACAATGTGATAATGACAAAATAATTGTAGCCAGACCTCGGGACAATTCTCTGTTGCTAATCTATGAAATAATGTCTTGGGATCAAAAGTATCCAATTGGGAGCGCAATCAGTCACTGTTTATATCCTGTTCAAAATATGGCAATCCTAGCAGGACCTTCACTGCTGCTTAGAGGTGTTGAACATATAGGACAGTATAGCACAGGAACAGACCCCTTGGCCCACATTGTCTGTGCTGACATTGATGCCAAACTATCTCCATCTGCTGCTTTATGGTCCATATCTTTCTGTTACTATCTGTTCACATGTCTGTCTTATTGTCTCTTAAAGTATCTGCTTTCATCGCCACCTTGGGCAGCGCATTCCTGGCATCTACCACTATATTAAAACAAACCTGAATCACTCGTCTCACTTAAACTATCACCCACAAACCAATGCTCTTTAGAATTTGTCTAATATACCTTATCTATGCCTTACATAATTGTTTATACTTATGTCAGATTGTCCCTCGGCTTCTGGTGCTCCAAAGAAAACAATCTCAAGTTTGACCAACTGTTATTATATAAAATGGAAACAAGGTCTTTGACCCAACTTATCTAAAATGTCTTTCTGAGCTAGTCCCATCTGCCCAGATTTGATCTAAATCTGTAAACATTTCTATCCAAGAATCTTTCTTTTAAAATATTATAATTGTAGCTACTCCTTAGCTCATTCCATATACCCACCGTCCTCTCTGTGGAGAAAGTTGGCCCTCTGGTCACTTTTAAATGTTTCCCCCCCTCATCTTAAATTTAATTTTACTTTAGTTTACAGATGCAGCATGGATCATCACTGCTTACTCTTGGTCCTATTATCCAATGTTCTCATCCACTCCCTACACACTAGGGACAATTTGCAGCAGCCAACGAAACTACAAATCCACACGTATTTGAGATGTGGAAGAAACCAGAGCACCCGGAAGAGACTCTCGTCGGGAGATCATGCAAACTCTGCAGACAATGCTTGAGGTCAGGATTGAACTTGGGTCTCTAGCGCTGTGAAGCAGATCCTCTACCAGCTGCATGACTGTGCCTCCCCCTATCCTGTGAAATAGACAGTGACCATCGACTTTATTTTCAGCCTCATGATTTTATATCATTCAAATTCCAGGGGGATGCAAATCCAATCCAGCCTCTCCTTTGAACTCAAAGCCTTCCTATGAAGTTCTTCTACACCCTTTATAAAAACTTCTCATCTTTCCTATTGTGTGGTGATCAGAACTGCACACAATGCTTTAAATGTGGCCTCAGCAAAGTTTTATACAGCTGCAACATAACTTCTAAGCTTTTATGTATAGGAAGGAACTGTAGATGTTGGTTTACAGTGACGACAGACGCAAAATGCTGGAGTAACTCCGTGAGACAGGCAATATCTCAGGAGAGAGAGAATGGGTGATGTTTCGGATCGAGAGCCTTCTTCAGACTGAGAACCGGGAGAGGGAAACTAGAGATATGGAAAGGTACAAAGAGCATGTCACGGGGAGCAGCGAAAGAGGGTGTTGCAGAACTCGATGGAGAGGAGGAAAACTTCTTAAATAGGCATACCTTGAGGAGATTTTGCAGTGGAGCAGATGTGTAGGAAGGAACTGCAGATGCTGGTTTACACTGAACATGGACACAAAATGCTGGAGTAACTCAGCAGGCAGCTTCACTAGAGAGAAGGAAAGGGTGACGTTTCTGGTCGAGACTCATCTCAGTCTGAAGAATGGAACATCTAACACTTAAACACTTATTTCTGATTAGGTTTAAGTATTGTAACAAAGTATCCTTGCATTATGCACACCTTGGCAATTGCTTAGATTTCACTCTGTTTATTTTATGACCCAGGAGTCCACGTTTAATTCAATAATTCCAGACTGTTTTCCCTTTTCTTCAAAATTCGCTGTTTCTACTGAAAGGTCATCAACTTTATATTAACTGTGTTTCTGACTTCATAGGTGGTGCCCAACCAGTGTGTTTCTCATATTTTGTATTTCAATTTTCTAATATCTGCATTGTTTTGCCTCTCCAGTTTGAATATCAAGTTCTCGCATTTTGTTTTTCTGACAAAGGTTCTAGGACCTGACTTGGTTCTCTGTCCACAGATGTTAGTTGATCTGCTGAGTGTTTTTAGCATCCTCTGTTTTTATTTCAGATTTGCAACATCTACAACTTTTTAACATTTTGTTTACATCCCCACTTTTACTAACCCCCCCCCCCCCCCCCCCCCCCCCAAGATGAGTTCTTAGCTCTTTTCTTTACTCCTTATACACCCATGGATATGCAGCCAAATACAAAACCAAATAAATTTATGAATGCACAGACGACACTACTGTAGTGGACCAGATATCAAATAATGGCGAGACAGAGTACGGCAAAGAGATTGAGAACCTTGTAACCTGGTGCAAAGACGACAACCTTTCCCTCAATGTCAGTAAGACAAAGGAGATTGTGATCGAGTTCAGGAAGCAAAGCAGTACACATATCCCAATGTGCATTCATGGTAAAAACTAAACAGAAGAACGACGTCTTAATTGCTGTAGAGGCCACAAAGTGCGGGAGTAATTTAGCAGGTCAGACAGCACCTCTGGAGTGCATGGATTGGCAACATTTTTATCTGGAGTTACGCTAGCACTTTGTGTCCATTTGTGTAAATCGGCATCCTTATTTCTACATCTTAATTGCTGTAATGGAATTGAATGTAATTTCCAGGGATTGAGATGTTGTTTAAATCACTCTGGTCAGTCGAAAGTTGACCTGTAGCTAACACGTGGTGGCTTTCTGTGTAGCTGGTCCCATGTCCTCAGCATCTGAGTTTGGTTAACCTGCATCAATATTAGTGATGGAGCTTATTGTGGATATCAAACATTAACTATGTATAGCTGGTCTTTCTGACATAGTGTCAGAAATCCTGGCTAAGGTGAGGTGCATATGCGTCACCCATTCCTTCTCTCCAGAGATGCTGCTTGTCCCGCTGAGTTACTCCAGCATTCTGTGTCTACCTTCAGCTACATGGCATTGTTCAGTTGTTTTCCCGGTTTGAGCAGGACGATGACTTTGGCATGCTTCCATAGATTTTGGCACACTTCTGCTTTGTTGAATAGTTGTCAAAGGTTTGGCAAGCGCCTTGCCCCAAGTTTCTTTGGCAGTATTGGATCAATTCCTTCTAAATAGTTGGTGTTATAGAGTTATACAGAATGGAAACAGTCCCTAAGGTCCATGCCGACCATGTGTATCTGAATGGGTCCCAGTTACCTTTGTAATCTCTCTAAACATTTTCTACCTGTGAACCTGAGTAATGTCTTTTAAACATTTGTAATTGGTACCTTTCCTTTGTTGTGGCAAGTGTTGAGTTTATTCTTTCCACTGTGCGTGTTGTGATGGGGTTCCTTGGCCACTGCAATTTGCTGCTTGTTGTGAGCCATTTTCACATTGGGTAGATGGGAAGCTGGTAATTCCTTTGGAAGTGGTGAGGACAATGAGAGAATGATTTTTTTTTTCAGGCTGGAAACTGAAGCACGGGTAGAAACCCACCTGATCACAAGGCAAATGTGCTAAGGAATGAACAAAGGTTCCAGGTACAGCGAGTTAGCTACATTAACTGCTGTCGACCTTAAAGGGATGAACTCCATTCTTCCCATAGTTGCAGTGCTCAAATATGGTGGGGATTCAGGAGTTTCAAGAATCCGGCATCTTCTGGATCATTATGTGCAAGATATTTCCAGGGGGTGTTATGAAAATGTACTCTTCAGTAATGAAAAATTGCAATAAGGAGCTTCTGTCGCAAGTGATCAACATTCAACACATATAATTGCCTGCAGAGCTACAGGAGAATGACTTCCCACAAATTATATTCTTTGAATTTGATATTTCTCATGTAAAGAACATATTTGTGTTTGTTATTTGTTTCTCATCTTGCAAACTGAAAAAAATGTTTGTTTTACAGTCAAGGAGCTGATAGGTATTGGTTGATATTTTGATTGAAGCTTCAATTGTACCAGTTGACATGGTCATGACAAAGTCGCTGAAGTAGGCAGTTGTGGGGAAAAGTTAGGAATATTCTCTGGAGAGAATGAAGGCTCGGTAAGAATTTCCTTGTCTATCTGGGACATACGACAATAAAACACTCTTGACTCTTGACTCATTTGAGCATGTAATAATCATTAACCACTGCAAACTAGGCTAATCAAATTACTCCATTCCATTACAAAGTTTCATTGTGCAAACCTAAAAATACCATAGAGCCAACTAATATCACTTCCAAAATTTAGTTTTCTGGGTTACTTTCCGTAAGTGTGTTGGTTTTTGAGGTGTCTACACATCAGCTTCTGATTAAATATGTCAGAAAATTCAAAGGTCAATGAATTGAGTACACAAAAAAGTAAATGAATTAACCTACTCGCGTTATCTTGAAAATCTTTGCAACTCTTTAAGTTCTACTCAATTCCATGTAAAAGCCATGCCAAGCTCTATTTTATTTTGCAGCCTGTAACAATTGGGATATTGCCATATTCATGTCTGGAAAATGTTATTACTGGCAAAAATGGTTCTCCATTTCAGGGTCTTTTCAGCTATCTGAAGTTTTTTTAAATGTCTATGGACAAATCAAGTCAAGCTGGGCAGAAAAGTGCACAGCAAACTGTTTCAAACTTGTTGGAAGGTAAAGTCCCTGTCCCACTTACGTGTCCTTGGCACGCTAATTAGTCGACCTCGTGGTCGCATTGAGCCACGATGGACCCGTGAAGGTTGCGCGCGATTTCATGCGCCCGCAGAGCCGTCTGGAAGATGGACACAAAATACAGGAGTAACTCAGCGGGACCGGCAGCTTCTCTGGAGAGAAGGAATGGATGATGTTTCGTGTCGAGGCTCTTCTGTCTGAAAGGAGGGTCTCGATCCCGAAACGTCACCCATTGCTTCTCTCCAGAGATGCTGCCAGTTCCATTGAGTTACTCCTGCATTTTGCATCCATCTTCAATTTTCTTAGCCCCGCTCTGGGAGTAGAAGTGGGAGCAGGTCCGGAGCCCCAGGCCGAGTTCAGTGATAGTTTGCCTACTTCTGCTCCTGTTGCAGGTGAGACGTTGCATCGCGCCAGGGTCTTGGGCCTGTCCCACTTTGGCCGTCAGTTATGGGACAGGCCATTGGCACGCAAAGATTTTGTTCGCTACAAAAATTTCGGAGCCCCGCGCGATGTCGCACACAACTACATACCCCTCCGCGCTTTTCAGTTGGACCGACTACGCACGACCATACGATGCCCATGCGCCTCAACGCGACCACGAGGTCGTGTAATTTGCGTGCCAAGGACAGGCCCTTAAGTGTTACTGCCGTTTTTCACATCCATCCCTAATTGCACATCCACTGAAACAATCCCTTAATAATGTAACAATTTAACTACAGAATAATTTACGACTCGGCAGTTGATGGGCTAGAAATCACCCATTGGCTAAACCAGGTGAGGATGACAGATTTATTTCCTTAAAAGTAACTAGTTGCCAAATGGGCTTGATGACATCCAGTGGTGTCATGGTTACTTTACTGTTGGTAGATGTTTTAACTATAAAATCTTTCATTTGCAATTCCTCTAATGGCATTTGACCTTATTTGGACCAAACATTAAAAATTCTGGCTGTTAATCCAGTCACATAAGCACTACGATACCTTTAGCATGGTAACCACTGGTCATTGTTATGAAGGTAGGTGTTCTGCATTGGAACATCTTAACTCTTGGAGTGGGTTATGAGTGTTTAAAAACTCTCAAATTGTTGTAATATAATTATATTGTCCATTACTCCCGAGAAAAGTTCATGGTTGAATGAGTTCAAACATAATGATATTTAATTGTGAATGTCAATATTTCTGCTCTATGCATCCACTTCTGTGTATAAAATAGAAAGAAAAGCAGATTTTTTTTCAAATGCTGAAAGGCTGAAGAATGTTGATATTTAAAGGGGTGTCCTTGCACATGTGAAGGTGCTACAAATTGTTCGGAAGCAAATGGACGATTATAAGGACGATTAGAGTGCACAAATAAAATGTTCTCACCAAGGCGTAGTGACCACAACTGAACAAAACTGAATCCTTACTTAAAATAAGATCCATATCATGGAGAAACATAAGCAGGAAGATACACCAGACTGGGGTTGGGGATGGCAGATTTGTATTGAGTAGCTATTGGGTTTGCAATGTCTACAGTTTAGAAGAATCCGAGGTGATCAGATTGAAATATAGAATAATTGTACAAGGTGGATACAGAGAGAAGTCCAGAATCATGGGTCATTGCCTAGAATGAGGGACAGGTCATTTAGCACTGGGATGTTCATTATGCAAAGGGTAGTGAATCTTTAGAATTTTCAACTTGGAGGGCTATGAAAATTGAGATCAATCAGGGCTCGAAATTAATGGTTGCCTGGCTACCAATGGCCACCTAAAGTCCCGCCTGGCAACCTAAAAGCCGAGTCATTTTGCCCAGCTTGGCAAGCGTAGGAAAGCTTGGCTGATGTGGACAGCGGACGGCCTGATGCAAACTTTCTCAGAGAGCTCCTGCCTTATCCTTGTTCGCTGCCTTGCCCTGTGGAGTTGCTGCTTGTTTGTGAACCAGCGGCTCAGGCAGCAGATTGGCGCTCGACACCGCTGCAAATTGTTCTGTTGCTGTTGTTCCCTTAAAGGGCCTGTCCAACTTTGCGATTTTTTTCGGCGACTGCGGAGCTGCGGGGGGTGTTGTTCCCAAAGTCTGCATTTATCCCATAGTCAATGTTTGAGATTCAAGATTCAAGAGAGTTTATTGTCATGTGTCCCAGATAGGACAATTAAATTCTTGCTTTGATTCAGCACAACAGAATATGGAAGGCGTGAATACCGAACATCAGTGTGTCCATATACCATTATATAAATATATACACACATGAATAAATAAACAGATAACGTGCAAACGAACAGATAATGGGCTATTAATGTTCAGGGTTTTGTTTGAGTTGAGTTTAATAGCCTGATGGCTGTGGGGAAGTAGATATTCCTGAACCTGGCCTTTGCAGTCTTCAGGCTCCTGTACCTTCTACCTGAAGGTAGCGGGGAGGTGAGGCATACCTGCCAACCATTCCGATTTGGGCGGAATTCTTCCGATTTTTCCATCCCAATTCCGAATTCCGATTTTTTTTCCTCAATATTCCGAAAAAAATTGGAATTCGGAATTGGGATGGAAGCGTGCATGCGACCCATGGCGGCGGCGGCGAGGAGACAGCGAGAGAGCGCACCGCGCCTGCGCCGCTTATGGGGGCACGCACGGGTGTACGTCAGCACGCAGCCGCATGACCCCGCCCCGCCACGGTGGCGTTCGGCGTCACTTGCCCCCCCCCCCCCCGCACTGAGGTCACTTTCCCGCCCTCACTGACGTCACGTACCACGCCCCTTACTGACGTCACGTGCCCCGCCCCTTACTGACGTCACGTGCCCCGCCCCTTACTGACGTCACGTGCCCCGCCCTCACTGACGTCAGACTAATAGGATTCCGATTTTTCATTCTCACAAGTTGGCAGGTATGGTGAGGGTGTGGCCAGGATGGTGTGGGTCTGTGATGATCCTGCCAGCCTTTTTGAGGCAGCGACTGGGATAGATCCCCTCGATGGTAGGGAGGTCAGAGCCGATGATGGACTGGACAGTGTTTACTACTCTTTGTAGTCTTTTCCGCTCCTGGGCACTCGCATTGCCGAACCAAGCCACGATGCAACTGGTCAGCATGCTCTCTACTGTGCACCTGTAGAAGTTAGAGTCCTCCTTGACTTACCGACTCTGTAATCCTCTCAGGAAGTATAGGCGCTGATGTGCTTTCTTTATAATTGCATCAGTGTTCTCAGACCAGGAGAGATCTTCAGAGATGTGCACGCCCAGGAATTTGAAGCTCTTGACCCTTTCCACCATCGACCAGTTGATACAAAACGGGCCCCCATCCAACCCCTTCCAAAGTCCACAATCAGTTCCTTGGTTTTGCTGGTGTTGAGGACCAGGTTATTGTGCTGGCACCATTTGGTCAGTCGGTCGATCTCTCTTCTGTACTCTGACTCGTCCCCATCAGTGATACGTCCCACAACAGTGGTGTTGTCAGCGAAGTTGATGATGGTGTTTGCACTATGACCGGCTATGCAGTCATGAGCAAAGATCCTATAGCAGAGCAAGATAGACCACTCCTTCTAAATGCAATAGGCTGACGTGTGGTACGCAACGGAGCGGAACGTGGACCTATTTTTCATCCATTTCCGTAACCCGACCTGACCTAACTCGCAGTGTAATCAACGTTGCGGGGGAACAGTTTGTGTTAATAAATTATAATTCTGAAAATGGGGAGAAGATTTTTACCAAAGAACTTTTATATTTACGAGGATGTTTCCGTAACCGGCTTCCATCTCTGCACTAGTATCTTTGCTCCGCTATGGGATCTTTCGTGTGGAGACGGAAGCCGGTTACGGAAATGGGGCCGAAAATTACCCATGAATCTGCCCATGACTGTACTACGTCTTTTTTGTCGAGTGATCTATCTTGCTTGCTATAGGATCTTTGGTCATGAGTATAGAGTGAGTACAGCAGGGGGCTGAGCACGCAGCCTTGAGGTGCTCCCGTGCTGATTGTTATCGAGGCTGACACCTTTCCACCAATTTGAACAGTCTGTGGTCTGTGAATGAGGAAGTCGAGGATCCAATTGCAGAGGGATGCGCAGAGACCCAGTTCTGCGAGTTTGGTAACCAGCTTGGAGGTGATGATTGTATTAAATGCCGAGCTGTAATCAATGAATAACGGCCTGACATATGCGTTTTTATTGTCCAAGTGATCCGGAGTGGAGAGACAGCGAGATCGCATCCACCGTTGATCTGTTGTGGCGGTAGGCAAACTGCAGTGGCTCCAGGTTTGTCGAGGTGGGAGTTGATTTGCGCCATGACCAGCCTCTCAAAGCACTTCATCACCACCGACGTTAGTGCAACTGGTCGCCAGTCATTGAGGCACGTCACCTTGTTCTTCTTGGGCACCTGTATAATTGATGCTCTTTTAAAGCAGGTGGGAACCTCAGACCTCAGAAGTGAGAGGATGAAAATGTCCGTTAAAAAGTCCAGCCAGTTGGTCCGCACAGATTTTTAGAACACGGCTGGGTATACCATCAGGTCCAGGTGCTTTTCGAGGGTTCACACCTCTGAAGGATTTTCTGACGTCGGCCTCTGTGACTGAAATACCATCACAGCGAATGGGGGCACGAAGGCTCATCAGTGTTCTCCCTATCAAAGCATAAGTAAAACGCATTGAACTCGTCAGGGAGTGATGCTACGCCGACATTCGAGCGACCTCCTGATTTTGCCTTGTAGGAGGTGATTACATTCAGGCCCCGCCACAGCTGCCGAACAACTGTCTCATCATCCAGCTTGGAGCAGAAGTCCCTTTTGGTCTTTTTGACGGCCTTACCAAGGTCGTATCTGAACTTCTTGTAGACCACTGTATCATCAGACATGAATGCCCGGTGTCTGGTCTTCAGAAGAGTGCGGCTCTCAAAGTTCATCCAAGGCTTCTGATTGGGAAACACTCGGAAGGTTTTTGTAGGGATGCAGTCCTCCACACATTTCTTTATGAAGTCTGTAATGGCTGTGGCGTATTTGTTCAGGTCCATTGCCGAGACCCTGAACATTGCCCAGTCTGCAGACTCCAAACAGTCCTGGGGTTGTTTCTCTGCTGCTGCCCCCCCCCCCCCCAACCAGCTCTGTACAGTCCTCACCTCTGGGGGTGCGCTCTTCAATTGCTGCCTGTAGGCAGGAAGAAGCAGCACCGCGGTATGGTCGCATTTACCGAAGTGAGGGCAAGGGATAGAGTGATAGACATTCTTAATGGTGGTGTAGCAGTGGTCGAGGGTGTTTGGTCCTCCGGTGCAGCAGGAGACATGTTGGTGGAAGTTAAGGAGCGATTTCGTAAGGTTTGCTTTATTGAAGACCCCAGCTATGGTGGTAAACGCCTCGGGGTAAGACGTCTGGTGTTTGTTGACCACGGCGTGCAACTCCTCCGGTGCCAGACGGACGTCTGCTTGGGGTGGGATGTAGACAGCGGTCTGGATGATGGAGGTGAATTCCCTTGGAAGGTAGAAGGGGCGGCACTTCACCGCCAGATGTTCGAGGTGTGGAGAGCAGGAGTTGGAAAGGACTGCCACGTCTGAACACCACGCAGTTGCCCCCTCCTCTCACTTTCCCAGATGCCTGCGTACGGTCCATACGGTGGATGGAGAACCCTTCAGGCTGGACCGCTGAGCCTGGGGAGCTGGGAGTGAGCCATGTCTCTGTGAAACAGAACACAGATCATTCCCTCAGCTCCCTTTGATAAAGCAGCCTTGCCCTTAAGTCCTCCACTTTATTTTCAAGGGACTGTTCGTTGGCCAGTCGGATAGTAGGGATGGGTCCCCGAAGTCCCCTGCGCTTCAGTCTGACCTGGTCCTGCCTGTCGGCCACGTTTCCGGACACAGTGGAGGCCTCCCCGTAGTTTCCAGGTACCGTACTTACTGTACCTGCTATTTCTGCGAGCCTGTGCTGGAACGGGCATTCCCTCACAGTCGGCAGCTGCAGCTCCGTTCCGATTGGGGATTCCCACACAGACGGCAGCTCCAGCTTCGTTGCTCCCGGGAAATCCTGCTTGTCGGCTCCGGAGGGCTTCCCAGGTACAGTCCCTTTGATTGCTAGACAGGTCGGGTTCTCTCCAGTGGTCCAGGGAGCTCTTGCAGTCGGAGGCTCCCACAACTGCGGGAGATCGCGAAATCGCTAGTGCTTTCAGATGAACTAGCAGCTTGTCCGTTACGTTGCCAATTTCTGCCGTTTTTCCAATCCAGGTAAGTTGCTTGTTGCTGTAAGTAATCTTCTGTTGGACTGTTAGCAAAAAGTTGCCGCTGGTAGGCGCCATCTTAGATGATGTGGAGTAGGCATTGTGCAGTACTATAAGTGGGATCTAGCTGTCACAGGGTGGGTCCACAAATGGGGGGCGTCGGGGAAAGTGGGAGGGGGGAGGGGGGTTGTAAAATGGGAGAAGGGGATGTGAGGGCAGTGGAGAAGGGGCAGAAGAGTGGAGCAGGGAGGAGGAAAGGGGGGGGAAAGGAAGAAGGGGAGAGGGGAGTTCAGTCTACACTCACTGAATCCATCCCTGTGAAAAGTTAGAGACGGTGATTTGGATCTGGAAGCGGACCAATACAAAATAAAACTGAACGATTCAGACATCTTTTCATTTGCACAATTGATTTTATTGTATTAATTTTAATATATTAAAGTTTAAAATCCATGCATTGAAGGAACAATATTTTACAGCCCATCTGTGGACACTAACCCCTAGCCCTAGCCCTAACTGGGCGTCACCCGCAGGACAGCATTCGTCAGCGTGTGACACGGCGCACGGCATGATGAGATACCCAAATGTCGCTCCTGGATTTTGAACATTCCAAAATCCTGGGGCGACAGGGAGACACCGCACGTCACTACATGTGTCACGACCCGACCAAGACGCGACAACCTCTTTTCAGGCTGTCGCTGAAAATGTCGCCCAAGTGGAACAGGCCCTTAAATCCCTCACTCCACGGAGGGGGAGAAAAACTGCAAAGCCACCTGCCCGTGTTTGGTCTATATCCCTCCAAACCTGATCTATCCATGGTACACAAAAAGCTGGAGAAACTCAGCGGGTGCAGCAGCATCTAAGGAGCGAAGGAGATAGGCGACATTTCGGGTCGAGACCCTTCTTCCTGATCTATCCATGTCTCTGTCTCCGTCTTTCTATCTGTCTCCGTCTCTGCTCTTTCTGTGACTCTGTCTCTCGCTTACCAGTTCTCCCGCACTTTTTCATCAGAAACCCACCCTGAAATTTGGGCATTGAAGCTCCCCCTAGTGCTCCAGTGTAGTGTCAAGTAACAGCCATGTTGCTGAAAGGGTTGTTGTGATACAGTATGGTGTTCCTGAAGTCCCACACCAGAAGAGCTACCCAACATCTACACTCTCCTTGACCTCGTCCTTACCATACCGGCAAGTTCAGCTGAAGACCACCATCAGAAGCTCCTCATCATGCTGCATGCCAGTAACATCAAGGACCTTGATCCCAGCCAGATATCAGCTTGTGGCATGCAGGAGGGATGAGGGCAAGGAGGCCTGATACGGGAGAAGACCCAGCTGCAGCATCTGCCTCAGGACATCACCCTGACAAGTCTGATGAGGAGGATGCTCTGCTCGAGAGCGACTCGGATGACAATTAAAGTGACTTTTTCATGTATTTGAACAGCTCTGTCTTTACTTTGCTTTTCATGAGATGGTTTAAATATATGAAGCAGAAAAGTTGACAAGTTCTCGCAAATATAATGTTTCTGTTCATTTAAAGTTGATATCTTTCCCCCCCCCCCCCCCCCCCCCCCCCCCAAAAAAAAAATGCAAGTTCCATGATTGATTCAATATAGTCGCCTACTTCCATGACTCATCTTCTTAGTGGGCACAGAGTAAAAGAAGTACTATGTACATTCAAAAGTATGGTATAGGTCTGGTCAGGTAATAATAATAATAATAATACAATAACAAGTATGTTACAAGGAAAAGAAAATTAAAGTACACTTCCATTCTCTTTATTTCTTTTTAAATTACACAATCCTAGAGCAGAAGGGATATATTATGTATCTATTTTTCCCCTTTTGATGTTGTTGCTGTGTCTACCTTCAAAGGTGTCAAACGGATAGATTCAATTCTTTATCAACTTACCTTACTGTAACTGGGCACAACAGAAATTGAATATTGAAGATTCAAAAGGAAAATACCCATGCTATGGCCATGTCATGATAGTTTTCTGTGAAGGACTGAAAACTATGCTTGCATCAATCTATAGTGTGCATGGTTAAGCATATATGTTACCATGGTCCAGGATTTATTGACACAGGTTGATCATACGCTGAATAATCCAACCACATTTTTGTTTGGAAGTGGAAAGAAATAATAGAAATTGCATTCATTGCAACGTGTAAAAAGAGATGAGATACTGTATTATAATTTTGCTGCATGTCATTGTGGTATGGTCTGAGTGCAGGTAGATGGGACTAGGGGAAAACAAATCGTCGGCACGGACTGGAAGGGCCGAGAGGGCCTGTTTCCGTGCTGTAATTGTTATATGGTTATATGGTTATATATCAATGGTGTGTGTGTATATATCTACACACCATTGAGATATATATATATAATTGAAGCAGAAATAATATGTGAATGCTTCACGGTGCATAATTCCGACTGGTAACTACGCATTTCGAGCACATTGTCGCACGCGTCATGCAAGCCGTCTTAAATGACCACCTAAACTGTCATTCAGCAACCAAAGAAGGTTCCTAGGTTGCCTGGCTGGCAACAGTGAAAAATAGTTAAGTGAGAGCCCTGTCAATAGACATCTGGATATTGAGGGCATTAGGGGTCCAGAGTGTCGGTGGAGGGACCAGTCTGAAGGTGGGCAAGCGTGCGATCCTTGGTAGAGTCCAGGTAGGCAAGGAAGCGTTTGAGGGTGTGGATCTGGCGTAGAATGAAATAGAGTTGTGGTCCATTGCAGGAGTGGGTGGGTGAGTGTGTGTGGGTGTGTGTGACTACAGGAGAGTCGGGGCGAGTCGGCACCTGTAAAAATGCTTGCTTGATAATTATATTTCATGAAAATTAGTGAGTGCAACCATGCAATATTTTGTCATATTATTAAGTGTTATAGGTTTTATTGTTCTCTTTATACACAGGGATGTAGTGATAGACTCTAATCTTGTATGACACTCTTGGGAGAGAAGCTTGCCAACCTTCTCTCTCTTTCCCCCCCCCCCCTCAGCAAAACAGGACACCCCTGTTTGACAGCTCCGGCACCTAAAAAACCTAAATAATAAGAGTTTGAAAAATGAAATAGCAACATTTTCCATTATCATGGTCTCAGATTGAACAACTAGGAGATGAGAAAATGGACCATCAATGCTCTATTGAAGTACAAATTTAGATAAGTTAACCATCTTGTGTGTAATTATTATGTAGTTTAGTGTTGTTCTGTGCCATCTAGACAAATGGATTGACTGATCACCATCTCAGATTTCCCTGAAAATCAGTGTATGTACATCAGAGCATACAACACAACAGAAAACAAGGTCTCATCTCCAAATTCCAATGGGCATTTGGCAATAATTCGAGCGATATCAATGGTTCATAACTTCGAAGGAACTTTAAGTTGATTTTTCTGCTGTGTTCTCTGTACCAGAGGTGTGCAAACCATGATTTTCAATCAAATCTGAGATGGTGACCAGCCAACCTTACTTTTTAATTGGTACAGAATCAAATCATCCAATACCAAGCAATTTATATACGTCTCCAATAAACCGTCAATGTTTGCTGAATTATGGTCCTTGAAAATTAGATTTTTGGACCTTGAAAGTCCTTAAAGTCCTTGGATTTATACTTGTTCCAAGTGTACGAACCCTGTGTTTAAATTTGTTTCTGCTTAATGGCTGTTAACAAATAGAGGACTGTTTTAAATTGGCCATTTTGTGAGGGAGGGGGGGGGGGGGGGGGGGGGGGGGGGGGGGGGAATGGATAGCCCTGACCTGTAGCTGTGTTACACTCTGCTTTAACCCCTTTGACAGAAATGGGAAAGATTCTTGATTTAATTTTTCCTTTAAAGCTGTATTGGCATTTTATCCAGAGATTTTGAATGTTTGTAACGTGCTGATATCTACTTACAGTAGTTATGAGTTCCTAGATTATTTTCAGATTCTGTCCACATTTGAATTTCATCTTTTCAGCTGTGGTTAAAAAACAATCATGAATTTTGAAAGACCAATAGTCTTCAGGTTCATATTGAGGGAGCAATTTGGGGAACTGGGGAGAATGGCAAAGCAACCCAGATGATTGGTGGTGGGAGAAGGTGGGTTTTTGGAAGTTTCTCTTCCTGGTTGACTATAAATTTAATCCTACCACCCAAAAGTATCCTTTCTTCAGCAATCTCCTGCATTGTTATCAAGAACCATTTGCTATACTGTTTTAATACATGGTTAATCTGGCCAGCTGAGTACATTGTATGCTTGATTTATTTGTGCATAGCAATGGCAATATTCTGGAAAGAATCTGCATATACATTTTTTAAAAATCGTGTTGTTTCAGGGCATGTGCTCCTGGTTTTAAAAAAGAATCCTACCTGATCCTTAAATCAGAGGTGCTTTGGATAGTTTAATGTTACTTTTTGGTCAATTTACTGAAATGATTAAGATGAAACTATTTCTGTAACACCACAGCAATTTTTGACGTGACCGCCCTCTTCGTGCAGTAAACAATTTATTTTTTGACATGAATTAGAGCTCTTAAATCCATTATCAGCATCTACCATTCAACATTTGAGTAGGGTTACCAATTATCTACTTTTGTGTACAAAAAAAATTATGCACATTGAAAAGCAAAATATTTTGAGTCTTTACTGTTGTGCCATTACAAGCTTGTTCTCAGTCCCCATAATTTGAAAGAACTGGTCATTACTATGTTATTTGTGAAATGTAGCTTTGTGCTAATTGATTGCTGCACTTGCTGCATGACAGTACTTTTTTTTAATTCCTGATTGCCTGTAATATCGTTTGAGACATCTAGAGCTTATGAATGTTTGTCTTTATCTCCAGATTTCGATGCTGTGAAGCTATTTGAAAAATTAATTTAATTTTTTCATAAATATCACATCATTGGAGCTAATTTGATGTGGGCTGGTAATTCAGTTCTCGAGTAATGATAGAAATTTACTCAAATTTTGAGAGCAGGATGGCTCTAATTTACTCGAGCACATAATCTTTATTTATGGCAGATGCCATTGGGTGATACCTATAGTGTGCACCACACTGGTCTCCATATTACAAGAAGGATATTCACTGAAGAATGGTACAAAAATGGTTTGTAGGAATAAATCAAAACTGGGAATGTATGCCAATCAGGAAAAAAAATTGTGTTTCTCTGTATACAAATGATGAATGAAAAAATTATGCTGGGATTTGAAATAAAAAATCTTTTTCATTTGGTTGGATGCACAAGAAGGGTTGGTTAGAAAAATGATTGAAACTACATGAAATGTATGTAAACTCGTAATTTAATACATTCATTATAGATCTCTGTACAATTTAGTTATTCAGAAGTAAATACAAAGAATAATAGATACATTTAAGGGGATACTAGAGAAGCACACAGATGTGAAAACAATGGACAGAAGTATTGATGTGGGCCAGAAGATGTACACACTCAGTGTAATGTCATTTCACTCAGGTGAATGTTGAGATGGTACAAATGGTCTGGCTCAAGCTCTCTAGCTGAAACGACAGGACTAACAAGATGATCACTTTGTTGGATATAGAACTAAGATGATTCATGGACACCCTGTCCCCATCTCCCATTTGCCATTCTGGCAGTTGGGTGGCTTTTTCTTTTGGAATGGTGTTGGCTTCCTGTGGCTCAGTGACTTTGCAGATAGTTCAGCCAACTCAGGCTCAGCAACTCAGATTCTTATCTTTGGTGCTTTTAGTGCGGAGTTTGCACTTCTTCCTGTAACCTGATGAGTTTGCTTAATTTTTCATCCATATTCCAAAGATGTACTGGTTATTGGATGAACTGGCTACTGTATATTACCGCTGGTGTATGTGGGCTATAGGAGAATCAGTGGGAAGTTAAGGGGCACATGTGAGAATAGGTTATTGGGAAATAATTAGGGCAATAATATAACTGGAGCTTTGGAGTTGTCTTGAAGAGTCAAATAGCATCCTATAGCATAAGGAAATATTACATTGCAAAGCTCATTACATGTCTCTTTTCCCCAAGAACAGAGAAATTACTACATCTGCAGAGATTTATATTGAATTTTGTGGGAGGAACCCTTCATATCAACAATGCTTCCTTGTCTGAAGAAGGGTGACCCAAAACGTCACCGACTCCTTCGCTCCATAGGTGCTGCCATAGGCCACTGAGGTGGTATTGGCACTGAGGAGGCTGTAACTTCTCTTGCATATGTTGCACCTCTTGGCGGGGCATCATGCCCTGTCTGATGACCAAAACGTATAATAGGCTCCTCGCTGGAAAAAAAATCCTCTCATGTCAACTGTATGAAACATTGGGAGCAGAAATAGAATATATTATGTTAATCCACTTAAGTATATCACTTTTCTAATGTATTGAGTGCAGTGATTTAAATGAACTAAAGTAGAATTAAATATTACCTATGCATTAAAAACATAACACTCATGGGTGTATTTGGAAATGCTTCAGTAAAATATTTTATTTTTTGTTATATACAGTGGAATTCATTTAACTGATCTTTGAATTATGGACGAGTCAGTTGGACATTGTCAATTTGGATAATTGACTACTGACAACCCTGGTGTTACAAGTGGGGGGATGTACTTCCAAAAAAAAAAATTGCCTATAATCGAGATTTGTGGTTACATGAGCCGTATCATCTGCTCAAGCGTCAAAAATGGATCGACTGGGCTTGTATTCACTAGAATAATGGATTGACTGGGCTTATTCACTGGAATTTAGAAGGATGAGAGGGAATCACAGAAACAGATAAAATTATTAAGGGATTGGACAGGCAGGAAAAATGTTTCTGATGTTGCGGAGACCAGAACCAGGGGTCACAGTTTGAGAATAAGAGGTAGGCCATTTTGGACTGAGATGAGGAAAAGCTTTTTCACCCAGAGAGTTGTGAATCTGTGGAATTCTCTGCTGCAGAAGGCAGTGGAGGCCAATTCACTGGATGTATTCAAGAGAGAATTGGATATAGCTCTTGGGCTAACTGAATCAAGGGACATGGGGAGAAAGCAGGAACAGGGTACTGATTCTGGATGATCAGATATGATCATATTGAATGGCAGTGCTGGCTCGAGGGGCTGAATGGCCTACTCCTGCACCTATTTTTTTTAAATGTTTCTAAATAGAGTTAAAAAAACATTGGCACGTTAATTGTAACACAAATTGTAGTAATGTTTACTTCGCATGAATATATAACTGAATTTTCAGTGGAATTTTGTTGGTGATTAATGGCACATGAATTGTATTTAGTAGAATATTTTGAAATTAAATTGAATAAATTCAGCTGATTATTATTGTACATTTGACAACATTTTAGTTTCTGCAAAGGTGAGAGCACATTGTAGTTCACTTAAGACAAATTGAAGTTCCTGTACCACTTTTACTCATTTTGTATTCACCTTGGATTGCTATGTACAATCCTAAGTTTGAAATATACAAAGCTCATTCTTAGTAACTTTTATAGATGTCAGAATATGCTCTGTCAGGGTTTAATTTTATATTGTGGACATTTTAAGCAATTCCTTTAAAGGAGATAATTGAAGTAATGCAGCTCATAAAAGTTCACTTAAGTTTTAAAAGATCAATTTTCGGAGCTGAGCCAGTTTTGCACTCAATTATACCATTTTAAATTGTTGTGGTTTTGACAATGTTGGTGTACATTGATGCTTGGTCGAAGCTAAATTTTAAAAAAACATTCCACCATCTTGCGTTTTAATGTTAGTTCTACAAACAATTTTAAAATCATCATGAATCCCATGTAAGTCTAACTGTGCACAGAAGTTGGACCTTTTTTTTTCTCCAACGTTTGAAATCCATCAGTAAATTCAGGTCTTCCATGTTTGTCGATGCCATGCATCTCGATTCCTGGACCTGTTTTGTTTAAATCGAGCTGCTGGTATTTTAACAGTTAGATGTGTGGCATTCTGTGGTTTTCCAATAAAATTTGGGTGTCAATTAACTTGTACTGTTAATTTTTAATTGAATGTCCATTGCCAGCTGTCAGAACTTGTAAACATGTTCTTCTTTAAATCTCTGGAGTTACTGGAAGTTTTGTATTATAGTGGTGCAAGCACATAATCAATGATATGTTATCATACATTTAAAGAGCCTGTTAGAAAATGGTGCAAAGCAAATTGGTGTTTAACTGTTGGTATTGAGTGAAGGCATAAAAATCCAAATGACTCATCAGTCATCAAACACGGCAAATCTTTCGTTTTTGTTGCAGGGTCTTTCCTATTAAGTAATTTGGGTACGCGATGAACTTTTACTAAGGCACTTCATTTTTTTGTATAATGATCAACAATTATTTTTGATTTTACTCGGTAAAATACTTTGTGTTCTCTGTACAATTGTTTTTTTTTACAAAAGACCGAGTTTCAGTCGGGTATTGTTAAAATACATCTCCATTACGTGGGACTTGCTGGCAAAAAAGCTGTTTTGCTTGTTCCAGATTACTTTTGAATTACTTTTGGAGCTATTTGATGTGGTGCTGATTCACAAATGCTGTACCTAAAATGATACTAATGAGTCAGTTGGGTTTTTACCATAAATTCCCCAGTTATTGCAATAGGGTTTGTGTTTGCAGGTCATTGTCCAGGTCCCTGAATTACTGACAGTGCTATAAATTCTGTGCGGCACCACTGAATTATATGAATGCATTTCTCTTCACCCAATCGTGAATGGGTTTTGTGTTAGTACAGAAACATGATGTCAAGTTAATTTAAATGAATGTTCAGACTTAAATTTTTGACAATGGTTTGCATGGATATTCATGGAAGTTATTCAGGGAAATGGTGTACATTGCCTTTTGTCTTTGCAATAATACATTCCAAAATGTTAAACTCCATATCAAGTCCGTTGTGAGGATAGCATCCCTTAAACAGATAAACACCAGTGTCTTAGATCATAATCATAATAGTACTTTATTAGCCAAGTATGTTTTGCAACATACGAGGAATTTGATTTGCCATACAGTCATACCAATAAAGAGTAACAAGACCGTGTAATAATATTTTTATTAAAAGGAATCCATCATAACAACAGTATTACAACTTTTCAAATACACAACCAACTTATTTTAATAAGTATACGAATGTTACGAATAGTACTTATAAACTTCTTTTTTTTTAAAGTAGAAAAAGAAAAGAATAGATTTTAATCAATAAGAGTGGTGATTAAATAATAATTTTGATTATAAAGAAAGAGAAAAAGAAAAAAAGAGGAGAAAAAATATATGTATATGTATATATTCTTGTTATATGTATTTAATTAAAATAAAGTATTATATAGAAAAAGAGAGAGATTATACTATACATCTTAATAGTGACTAACAATTTCAAATAGCAATATTAATGGAGACATGTATACAAATCAAAAAGAAAAACAGAGTTATTTTCATCTAATTGATGTCATGTACATCAATGATCTGGATGATGGGGTGGAAAATTGGATAAGTAAGTATGCAGATGATACTAAGATAAGTGGTGTTGTGGATAATGAAGTAGATTTTCAAAGTCTACAGAGAGATTTGGGCCATTTGGAAAAGTGGGCTGAAAGATGGCACATGGAGTTTAATGCTGTTAAGTGTGAAGTGCTACATCTTGGCAGGACAAATCAAAATAGGACGTACATGGTAAATGGTAGGGAATTGAGGAATGCTGTGGAACAGAGGGATCTAGGAATAACTGTGCATAGTTCCCTGAAGGTGGAATCGCATGTAGATAGGGTGGTAAAGAAAGCCTTTGGTGTGCTGGCCTTTATAAATCAGAGCATTGAATATAGGAGTAGGGAAGTAATGTTTAAAATTGTACAAGGCATTGGTAAGACCAATTCTGGAGTATGGTGTACAATTTTGGTCGCCTAGTTATAGGAAGGATGTCAACAAAATAGAGAGAGTACAGAGGAGATTTACTAGAATGTTGCCAGGGTTCCAGCAACTATGTTACAGAGAAAGGTTGAACAAGTTAGGTCTTTATTCTTTGGAGCGCAGAAGGTTAAGGGGGGACTTGATTGAGGTCTTTAAAATGATGAAAGGGATAGCCAGAGTTAACGTGGATACGTTTTTCCCATTGAGGGTAGGGAAGATTCAAACAAGAGGGCATGACATGAGAATTAAGGGACAGAAGTTTCGGGGTAACGTGAGGGGGAATTTCTTTACTCAGAGGGTGGTGGTTGTGTGGAATGAGCTTCCAGCAGAAGTGGTGGAGGCAGGATCGATTTTAACATTTAAGAGTAAAGTGGATAGGTATATGGACGTGAAGGGAATGGAGGGGTATGGTCTGAGTGCAGGTAGATGGGACTATGGGAAAACAAATGGTCGGCACGGACTGGAAGGGCCGAGAGGGCCTGTTTCCGTGCTGTAATTGTTATATGGTTATATGGTTATAATCCTGCCGGGTACCCATTGAGTTGTGATGCCAAGAACAGCTACCCCTTCAAATATTCTGTATATGGAGACCATATCTGTTCAAAGAGTTCGTATTTGTCCATTAGGACAAATCTGATTCTTTCCAAATGCAACGTCTCCAACATTTCCACTGTCCACATTTTAATTGTGGGGGATAATGTTCCCTTCCAAAATTTCAATATTAATTTTTTCCCTATTATCAAACAGTAATCCAAGAAATTTCTTTGGTTAATGTTAGATTTGAATCCGGAACTCCTAATATTATCATTTTGGATCTGGGTCTAGTTTAATTTTAAGAACTTCAGAAGTAACTCTAAAGATTTCTATCCAATAATAATTAAGTTTTATACATGTTACAAAACTATGCGTTAAATTAGCTTCCAAGTTCTGACATTTATCACAAATAGGAGAAATGTTAGAATAAATTCTATTTAATTTCATTTTTGAATAATGTAATCTGTGTAATACCTTAAATTGTATCAATATATGTCTAGCATTTAATGAGCAACGATGTATACATTGTAGGCTTTCTTCCCAAATTTCCTTCGTTATAGATAAACCCATTTCATTTTCCCATGTTTGTCGATATATTTCCGAAGTTGGTTTCTGTATTTGGGTGTTTATTAAACAACAACAGTAACAAGACACCCAAATAATTTTTTAACATGAACATCCACCACAGTGACTTCCCAACATTCTTCACTGTGATGGAAGGCAAAAAAAAGGTTCAATCATCTTTGTTCTCCTGCGGTCAGGGCACTCAAATCTCCCGTTGTCGGGGTGATCTTGGCTCCCGCAGCCGGTGGTCGAGCCCGCCGTATCGGGGTGCTCGAGCTCCCACATCGGGGGGATCTCGGCTCCCCCGCGCCGGACGATCGGACCCCGGGTCGGGGCTAGTCGAACCTCGTGTGACTTGGAGCTTCCCGACATCAATCTCTAGCCGAGACTGCGAGCTGCTCGATGTTGAAATCCGCAGGCCGCGGTTGGAGCGTCGAATCCCATGCAAGGGATCGCTGGCTCCGTTGGTAAGTCCACGGCCCCGCGGTGGGGCTCAATGTCAGTCTCGAGCAAGGTCGCCAGCTCCGTGATGTTAGGCCGCAGAATGACTGGAGATACGATCCGGAAAACAATCGTATCTCCGGCAAGGTAAGAGATTGAAAAAAGTTTCCCCGACCCCTCCTCCAGGCCTCGCATCCCACATAAAACAAACCAGAGAACATTAACACATACTTTTAAAACACACTAAAAATAACAAAAAATGTGAAAAGACAGACAGACTGTTGGCGAGGCTGCCATTGCTGTCACGTGACTTGTTAATATGCAGTGATGACTATGCTTTATCATTAAAATCAGAGATTCCTGATAACATAACATTTATGTTGTGGGGAAGATGCTGGAGTCAATCATAAAAGATGAAAGAGCGGCACATTTAGATAGCAGTAACAGGATCGGTCCGAGTCAGCATGGATTTACAAAGGGGAAATTATGCTTGACTAATCTAGAATATTTTGTGGATGTAACTAGGAAAATGGACAAGGGAGAGCCAGTGGATGTGGTGTACCTGGACTTTCATAAAGCATTTGATAAGGTCCCACAGAGGAGATTAGTGGGCAAAATTAGGGCACATGGTATGGGGGTAGAATGCTGACATGGATAGAAAATTGGTTGGCAGATAGGAAACAAAGAGTAGGGAATAACGGGTCCCTTTCGGAATGGCAGGCAGTGACTAGTGGGGTACCACAAGGCTCGGTGCTGGGTCCACAGCTATTTACAATACACATCAATGATTTAGGTGAAGGGATTCAAAGTAACATTAGCAAATTTGCAGATGGGTGGCAGTGTGAAATGTGAGGAGGATGCTATGAGAATACAGGGTGACTTCGACAGGTTGGGTGAGTGGGCAGATGAATGGCAGAAGCAGTTTAATGTGGATAAATGTGAGGTTATCCACTTTAGTAGCAAAAACAGGAAGGCAGATTATTATCTGAATAGTGTCAATTTGGGAAAAGGGGAAGTACAATGGGATCCGGGGGTCTTTGTTCATCAGTCAATGAAAGTAAGCATGCAGGTGCAGCAGGCAGTGAAGAAAGTTAATGGCATGTTGGCCTTCATAACAAGAGAAGTTGAGTATAGGAGTAAAAAGGTCCTTCTGCAGTTGTACAGGGCCCTAGTGAGACCACACCTGGAGTATTGTGTGCAGTTTTGGTCCCCTCATTTGAGGAAAGACATTCTTGCTATTGAGGGAGTGCAGTGTAGGTTTACAGGTTAATTCCCAGGATAGTGGGACTGTCATATGCTGAGAGAATGGAGCAGCTGGGCTTGTATACTCTGGAATTTAGAAGGATGAGAGGGGATCTTATTAAAAGAAATAAGATTATTATGGGTTTGGACACCCTAGAGGCAGGAAACGTGTTCCCGATGTTGGAGGAGTCCAGAAGCAGGGACCACAGTTTAAGAATGAGGGGTAAGACATTTAGAACGGAGATGAGGAAACACTTTTTCACACAGTTGTGAGTCTGGAATTCTCTGCCTCGGAGGCCGGTTCTCTGGATACTTTCAAGAGAGAACTAGATAGGGCTCTTAAAGATAACAGAGTCGGGGGATATGGGGTGAAGGCAGGAATGGGGTACTGATTGGGGATGATCAGCCAAGATCATATTGAATTGCGGTGCTGGACTCGAAGGGTTGAATGGCCTACTCCAACACCTATTGTCTATTATATTTAGCTTTACTGTTAACTGCATATATCCATGCTGTTAAAAGCTAATAAAATAGATGAGGAGATTGAACTTGAAATCGATTCATGCAAGTTTAAAAAATAATTTCCGTATACTTTATACTTTTAATAACAATGAGGTAAAACTCAGTTCATCTGGTACTTTGGTGAAGCCAGATTTTCACAACACAATTTTAAATCACTTTTTTTAAGATATTACACAGTAGTATAATACATTTTTGAATGATTCAAGTGACCTTAAATGAAGTGCAGGAAACAGTCAGTAACTTTACATGGAGTGTGGAAAACGGGACTTGGGTGAGTTTAAAGGGAGTGTAGGAAATGGGACCTGGGAATGTTTAAACTGAGCACAGAAAATAGAACAAGATGAGCAATGGGCAGCTTTAGGGTAGCAAGTGGCTAAATTATCATAGAGAAGTTATGGCATAAAATTGAATTGAACATTTTGAATGAATCAATCACATAAGAATTTAAGTTTCACTTCACTTTATATTGCTCACATGAGGGTGTTCACAATTGGGGCTACAATTTCATTGCAATGGTGATGTATTTTTCTCATGGCCTTTCCAGTTAATCCTGTTTATTTAATCTGAAACTATGTAAAGGACAACACAATCAACTGCAGTTACAAATTCCCATACAATATGCTTGCATGCACCAATTCCTAATACTTGGTGTGGGGGTGCATGTTGGGAAGAATAATATTTTCTATCCATGTTCATAGTTCATGATAACCCATGATCTGATATCAAATGCGATACTTGCTATTAAAATCACCCAGATTAGCCAAGGTGCACTGCAGGAATTTATTATTTTCAGCAACGTACACTTTACAACTCATCTAGAAATTGAAAGTTATACAGCATGGAAACAGGCCCTTCAGCCCAACTCATCCATGTCAACAAAGAAGCCTACCTGAACTGGTCCTGTTTGTTTGTATTTGGACTATGTACCTGTGCAAATATCCCTCATTCAAATTGCACTTTTCTTTATAGCTTCCTGTGACAGTTTGTTCTATCTACCCACTACTTTGTATGATTAGTTATATTTAGCTGCTCCGCTAAGTTATTCCAGCACTTTGTGTCAAATTATTTTCTTGCCCACCTCCTTAATTTCACTATCAATGGAACCTCGCTGAGTAGCCCCAATAATAGTTGCTTTCATTCACTCTCATAAAATTAAAATCAGTTTGTCATGTATACCAGGGTGCAGTGAGCTTCCTTGCTCACATAAAGCTCAAGAGTAAACAGAATACCCACAGTAACGATAAATACAATATTAAATAATGGGTGCAAAACAGCAGAATGGTGCAAGATTGTAGTGCAATCCAGACTAGTGGAAAAAAAACCCAAAACAATCTATTTTCCATTGATCGTGGTGTAAGTTGGTAACTGTAGCACTTTCACTTTATACAGAACTCCACACTGTAGTTTTTACATGCATCTCATGCAGTTCTATGCTCAATTCAATGCTCTAACTATTTAAGAATCTTCCTCTTTCAATGCAGTAAACTCTGTATTTGTATAAATTAAATCTTGAGAGCTCTTTCTAACTCTCTCTTGAAAGCATCTAGAGAATTCCACAGATTCACAACTCTAGGTGAAAAATAAATTCCTTGTCTCTGTTCACAATGGCCTACCCCTTGTTCTCAAACTGTGCCCCCTGGTTCTGCACTCCCCCAACATCGGGAATTTGTTTCCTGCCTATAGTGTGTCCAATCCCTTAATAATCTTATGTTTCAATAAGATTCCCTCTCATCCTTCTAATTTCCAGTGTATACAAGCCCAGTCGCTCCATTCTTTCAACATATGACAGTCCCACCATCCTGGAAATTAACCTCATGAACCTACAATGCACTTCCTCAATAGCAAGTATGTCCTTCCTCAAATTTGGAGACCAAAAATGCACACCGTACTCCAGGTGTAGTCTCACTAGGGCCCTGTACAGCTGCAGAAGGACCTCTTTGCTCCTTTGCTCAACTCCTCTTGTTATGAAGGCCAACATGCCATTAACTTTCTTCACTGCCTGCTGTACCTGCATGCTTACTTACAGCGTCTGATGTACAAGGACACTTAGATCTCGTTGTACTTCCCCTTTTCCGAACTTGACACCATTCAGATAATCTGCCTTCCTGTTCTTGCCACCAAAGTGGATAACCTCACATTTATCCTCATTAAACTGCATCTGCCCACTCACCCAACCAAGTTACCCTGCATCTTCATAGCATCCTCCTCACAGTTCACACTGCCACCCAGCTTTGTGTCATCTGCAAATTTGCTAATGTTACTTTGAATCCCTTCATGTAAATCATTGATGTATATTGTAAATAGCTGTGGTCCCAGCACCGAGCCTTGCAGTACCCCGCTAGTCACTGCCTGCCATTCTGAAAGGGACTAGTTAATTCCTACCCTTTGTTTCCTGTCTGCCAACCAATTTCCTATCCATGTCAGTATCCTACCCCAATACCATATGCTCTAATTTTGCCCACTAATCTCCTATGTGGACCTTATCAAAGGCTTTCTGAAAGTCATCCACTGGCTCTCCCATGTCCATTTTCCTAGAAATTCCAGAAGATTAGTCAAGCATGATTTCCCCTTCATAAATCCATCCTGACTCGGATCGATCCTGTTACTGCTATCCAAATGTGCTGCTATTTCATCTTTTATAATTGACTCCAGCATCTTCCCCACCACCGATGTCATGCTAACTCATCCCCACCAGACAAATAATATGAAACTTTGTCACAGATACAAAGCAATGTCATGTTCATGTGTTTTTAGTCAGTTTCCCACTTGACTCTTGAAACTGAGGTTACATTAAGAGCTCTGCTCTTCCTATCACATCTCATTCACCACTCTCTTGTATTCGCTAACTAATGCAGACTCGTGAGTGAATATTACCTTGATTTGAAAATTCTTATTTCAAATCTCTTATTGTTTGATTGTCATCTGGCTTTAACTCCCCTTCTCACCTGCCATAATAGGTGTACTGCTTTAATTTTCACATCTTGAAACATTTGTTGCCATTATTGCCTGCAGCTATTAATCCCCTTCCTAAAGGACAGTCCCCTCTTCTTTAAAAACATTAATATCTTCTCTTTGCATGTTTATTCATTTCTGAAGCACTTTTGAACATATTACAACATTGAAGGTGTCATGTATACAAATTGTACAGATAAGAGCTGTAACCTGTAGAATTGTCTTTGTAAATAGTTTAATTGCTCTTTTGGCTTGGATTATAAATGCTCAGATCAACTAATCAATAGAAGTAGGTTAGGGGTATGTAACTGAACTTAATAAACTGCAATCAAATTCAAGTGAGTTTATTGTCATGTGTCGCTGATAGGACAATGAAATTCTTGCTTTGCTTCAGCACAACAGAACATAGTGGGCATTTGTACAATATCAACAAATCTGTGAAACAGTTAAGTGCGAGGTATGTGACTGAAAAGAGGGAACCAGCATCTCAAGTTTCAAAGAACCTTTAATTATTTGAGCAGTATATATTAGTTGCTGACAAATGAAGGGGAAAACTAATCTGAATGCTCTAAATATTTTCTTTCCTTCTCCAGTTAGTTAACTACAGTTGGATTGAATGCAACATCACACATAAGGAACAAGCAAGAACATTTCAAACTCATTTTACAGTTACTTGACTTCTATTAAAATTGTGTAAATTAAGTTTTGTTTTTGGAGCCTATTTTTTATCATGTATATAGAGGTGTGCATTTGATTTTCATTTCACATGTCATGTTTTTAACTGGACAGCAAGTGTAATCTTGACCATAGGTGTTGACCAAATTGGTTGCAATTACACCTTATGCTGGGCCACAATCCACAAATACAGTTTACATTGACCCAAATTCAAATCCATGTTTAACCTGTTAGGCTCTCTTACTCCTTGTAAAGCAGATATACGTAAACAGCTTTTAGGCAACACAAAACTGTTACTGGAACTGGAGAGCTGAACTGGAACTTAGGAGGCTGACGGGGTGACCTTAGAGGTATATAAAATCATGAGGGGCATATAACTTGAAAAAACCCTGTTTTTTCTCCAAGATAGTGGAATCTAAAACTTGGAGGATTAGATTTTAAATGAGAGAGGAATAATATGACAGGGACCTAAGGGGCAACATTTCAACTGAGAAGGTGGTGGGCATGAAGAATGAGCTGCTGGAGGAACCTGTAGTGGTAGGCACAATTTATGATGTCCAAATGTTGTTTAAACAAGTTTATGGATAGATAAGGTTTAGAGGGCTTTAGGTCAAAGCATAAAAAATGGTAAATTCTTGGGTGGCCAAGTCAATCACCTGATTGGAACCCAATTGAGCATGCCTTTTATATGTTGAAGGGAAAACTGAAGGGGACCAGCCCCCAAAACAAGCATAAGCTACCGATGGCTGCAATACAGGTCTGTCAGAGCATCACCAGAGAAGACACCCAGCAACTGGTGATGTCCAGTTAGTCTGACATCGGTAGTGGGGAAGATGCTGCAGTCAATGATAAAAGATGAAATAGCGATACATTTGGATAGCAGTAGCAGGATCGGTCCGAGTCAGCATGGAATTACGAAGGGGAAATCATGCTTGATTAATCTTTTGGAATTTTTTGAGGATGTAACCCGGATAATGTATTGCCAGAGAAGCAATGGAGGCGGATTCAATTGTAGCAATAAAAATGAAGTTGGATAAGTATTTGCAATACAGAAATTTGCAAGTGTGGGGAGAGGGTAGTGAGTGGGACTAGCTAACTTTGCAGAACTTTTATGCTTTAAACTTGACAATAGTTTTGATCTTTGATTTTCTTCCTTACATCCAGTCTCTGTTTAAAAATAACTGCATTTTACTAACCAAATCTATTGCCTTTGTTTCTTCTCAGCTTGAATTATGGAGCATCACATCCAGAAACTGACCTCATTCATAGACAGGCTTATGCAACATCTCACCAGCTGTCTGGCTATACCACTACTCATCCCACAGGTAAAAAATGATTTAGAGTGGCGTTGTGTAACTTTCTTTCAAGTTTAAAAAAAAAACATAGTGTTGAAAATATTCATTTGGGCAGGCTGCATCTGTGAAGAGAGGTGTAGGACGAACTACTGATGCTGGTTTACACCAGAGATAAATATAAAATGCTGGAGTAATTCAGCGGGGCAGACAGCATCTCTGGAGAGAAGGAATGGGTGATGTAGGAATGTAACAAAATTTTGAGATTAAAAAAATCAAGCCTGTAATTTATCCCATCAGATAAAGCATTAAAAATAACTTTAATTTGATACCTAATTCACTTTCATGTCTTCAGTATTAAAAAGGTTATGGTCATTTTCATACACGGAAATTAGCATCCTGTTCCCTATTGCTTTTCCATTGACAACACCAAAGCGGTGATCCAGGACAGTCAAACTTAAGATTTAGAATTTAGAAGACTTAAACTTAAAAATTAAGAGAACTGAATGAAATTTTCAGTTATTATAGATTGAAGCATTCTGAAACAAATATGAAACATTTTACTTGGATGACCTGAAATTAAAGCATATAATTAGTTACCTAATTGTAGCTAATTACAAAATTGACCACTGTGACAGTAGTAATAAACACCTAGACTGCCATGAAAATTCAAAATGTGATATTCTCAAGATCAGAACTTTAATGTTATTGTATTATATGCTGTAGGTCCGTAACAGGTAAAGAAATTACAATTTCCAGCAAAAGACCAAGTCTTTATGGAGAAGATCAGTTGCTAGCTGGTACATTTGCTTATCATAATCAGTAGCATCATCCTACTCCTCATATTGTAACCAATAAGCAACGCTGTACACCTTGTTTTTCCTCAACTTTTCAATTTTGGCATTGTAAACTACAAGTTTTTGCTCTTCGAAACACGCATGGCATGCCTTTCTGCCCACTACTTTCCCGTTAAGAATGTCCTGTAGATCATCACATTTGGAGTAGTACACATTCGGATAATCTCTGCGAATGCTGTCTAAATCAGTCTCTTTTGCAGGGCATTTGGATTGACATTTTTGCATTTCTTCTTCGGAGACATCTGTTTAAAATGTAAAGGGAAAAAAAACACTGAACAGCATTAACAGACATAAGTTATTATTTGTGATTTTAGAAACAAGGTAGAAATGATAAAGTTAAACGCTAAAACAAATAGTAAATACCCAACAAACATTTCATATTCATCAGTTTCATCAAATCAATTAAATTCATCTAATCAATTAAATTAATCTAAATTCAATTACTAGATCTAAGCATCTATCCATTTCTTAAGAAAAGGCAAAACAAATTTAAATAGCCTAAATATTCAAATGACAAACTGATCCCATTCACACAAGAATTCACAATATAACATGATTTTTAAATCTCACTTTGTCATGAATTTATATGCCAAATGGAAGGAATTTAATGTTTAATTCCCATCAATTAATCCAGAAACATCCACTCTCAAGATAATCAAAATCATTATTCTTTGCACAATACATCTGACTAAAACTACTGTAGATATTTAGTATGAAAATATTGATCATGGATAGACAATAACCTAAGATATAGATGATTAAGATGTTCTTATGACATGATTGTGCAAAAAAAAAGAATTTGATTATCTTGAGAGTGGATGTTTCTGGAATGTGATCGATTGGAATGTTTGCCGTTGCCATACATTTTAAGCTCATATTGGCAGGCAAGACATGGCTGATTCGTATGGGGGCCTAAATAACATTTTTCGCATCATAAGATTAAAATGAAGCCATACCAAAAAGCAAGATAATGTCAAATAAACGACATAGCTTTTGTTTTGTCCTGATATTGCGATCCGTGATGTTGAAGGTGTTAGAAGTCGCGTTTAACTTCAATCCAGCAATGCAATCGTTCAGCAAATTATTTTTTTTTTAAAAGCGGGAACGGAAGTGCGAACAATTTTTCTTCATCAGCTAGCAACCCGAGGAAATCCCTCTCCGACAACCAATACAAACCTGCATTTTAATCTCCCTCCCCCAAAAGCATCCGGAATTGCATGCACAGGCAGTGGCAGATCTGCAGCGCCGCTGATGGTAGGTTTTGTAACAACGCTAGGTGATGTTTTGGTTCTCAACCCGAAACTTCACCCATTCCTTCACTCCAGGGATGCTACCTGTCCTTCTGAGTTACTCCAACATTTGGTGTCTATCTTCTGTTAATAATAATAATAATAACTTTATTATGGACTCAAGGCCAGACAAGGGGCAACATTACATTAAAAATGCATTGCATCTCAAATACCATAAATATATATAAAATAATGGTAAATCACATAAAAACATCATCATTTATATATTTTAAAAAAACCCACAATACTTAAGTTAAAAATCCAGAGTAAAAAATGATCAATGTCGTACAACGAGACAACGATACCAGTGTCTCCACAACTGGGATTCGTAGCGTGTAGTGCTAACCCTTATGTTTGTCAAGGCCACAATAAGCACATTTTTAGAGTCATTTATCCTGCAAATGTATTTATACATGTGGTGTCTTAGAATAGCTTCTAAAGTACTGACTCCTGCAGCCACAAAAACATATTACTGGCACTACACCATCTTGGTTGCCTTAGCAGTGTTCTCATGGCATCGTTATTTGCCACCTTTAGTCTCTGCATACTTGTCTTTAAATAGTTCGACCACAGGTGCGCAGTGTAGAGGGGTGTGCAGTATGCTCTAAATAGCGACATCTTCACCACATCTGCACACGCACCAAATTTACGCAAGAGGATATTCGCCTGTATATACAGCATGCGTCGTTGCCTACAGATATCCTCATCATCTGTCATTTGTTCTGTAATAATATGCCCTAAATATTTTATCTTATTACAGACACTAAGATTGTTGTCAGACAATTTAAAATCAGTATATTTTAGGTTTTTATCCTCTTTGGTTCTACAGACCATAACAGCACTCTTACTGGCATTATATTTAATGTCATGTTCCAAACCATACACGGAACATGCAGTAAGGAGCTGCTGGAGACCAGCGCTAGATGGACTAAAGACCACAAGATCATCTGCATACATAATATGGTTCACTAAAATATTACCAATCACGCACCCAGTGTTACAGGCTTTCAATTGTTTAGACAGATCATCAATATATAGATTAAAAAGGACTGGGGATAAAATTCTCCCTTGTCTAACACCATTGCTAACCCCAAATGGGGCTGAGACCCTATTGCCCCATTTTATTTGTTAAGAGAGAATCTGTGTGGTTGTTTCACGTCCATGAAGTTTCATCAGATCTGAGAAAAGTTAGAAATCAAACAAATTTTACAGAGAGAAATGTGTGGATGTGTCAGCTATTTACTATAACATGATGTGTATTAAAAAACATCTTTTAGCTTTCCTTTGAAATCTGTTTTCAGGTAGTTTGTGGAATCTGCAGTTTGTGGTTTTATTTAAAATTAACAAATAAATTGACAGCTTGGCTGTTTTTCCAACTAAATGTCTCTGGACTGATTACGCTGTCTGTCTAAAGACATGAGATATATTAAAACAAATTGGGCCATTTTTAAGGTTGATTACATTAGAATTATGCAGAATACAGCACCTCCCAATCATTTTCAGCACCTTATCGAAAGCCCCTGTAATAGCCCACTAAGACAAAGGAAACAAGAAGTGTAGGAATGCTGCCACCTACAGGCACTCCTCCAGGTCACACAGTTTTGACTTGGAAAGTACTCTAAACATTTGTTCTAACTGCAGAAACTCCCTGCCTAACATTACTGTGAAGGACCCTTTACCACAAGGACATGGGCAGTTCCAGGGCAACTTGTTACCATCTTTCATAGGGATGGGCAATAAAAACGAACTTTGGCATTGCTACCAACTTCTGTAAATAAATTTTTAAAACAATCAGATGCTTGCCAAGAATCACGTACTGTATAATTTCATCATAAAAATTTGATCTCCTGAAAGATCATTGACCTGAAATGTTACTTGTTTTTGTTTCTGGATGGTGCCTGACATAATGTTTCCAGCATTTTTCAGTTTTTATTTCATATCCCCGACATTTTTTTGCTTTTTGATTACTGTATTTCCTGGCAATGAAAACGCTATTTGTTACCTAAAAATAAGGCACGAAAATATACTTGTGTCTTGGAGGCCGAAGGTTCAGTTGTTACCTAAGATAATTGGACTTGGCTATCCCTCAGTAAGGCAACATCAAGAACGATGTTGCTGTACTGAGGGATAGCCAAGTCTATCCCTCATTGCTGGCAGCTGGTGAGAAGCGGCTGTAAAAGGACTGCGCCGCTGGGGGGGGGGGGGGATGAGTTCCTTTCACAGCATGTGGGGAGTCTGGTCCGGGTCAGCACGGGCAGGAGCGTCATGAGGGAGAGGGTCGGGGATCCTGCCAGCAACTCGCTCACTCACCATTGCCCGGGCGCTCCGGGGGCGGAGCCACCGCATTGTGGCCGGGGAGGGGCTGGACAACGGAACCAGCCGCCACCTCAGCGCCTTCTGCCTGCCCGCTCATCACTGGCAGTGCTCTCCGTCTGAACACCTCTCTCCTGCCGCTCGCCTGCCTCGCTCATGTCGGGCACTTCCCGCAAATCCTTAAATTCTGACTGCCGCCGGGAGCAGGACACACCCCCCTCTCCACCCATTCAGTCATTCAGAATGGAGGAGAACTAGAAGCCTTGGGCAAATTTTATTTCTTTTTTTTTGAGTGTGAGAAATTCTATGTCCCGCCAGCCTTTTTTCAAAATTTAGCAACTCAAAATAGGGGTGTGTCTTTCACGCAGGTGCGTCTTCATTGCAGGGAAGTACGGTATGTCAGTTTTCTGTTTGGTTAATTTATTTTAAACAAAAGGGTTTGGTTCTACAACTTTAATTCGCCCAACGTGCTGATTTTAAGTTTTCTCAATGATACCATTATTCAAATCCATTTTAATATGGTCTTGTTGTTTTGGTTTAAGTTGCATTTCAAAGTGGAGTGCAAAATCAAAACACACTCTTAAGTAGCTGAATGGGAATAATGGGGCAGAGTTGCACTGAGAGAGGAGGCTTTTTAGGAAGAGATATTAAACTAAGGTTTGAATTGTCTGCGCTGTTAGATTTAAAAGCAGAAGTGTTATTCCCAGTATTAATAGCAGAGGATTTTGGAAATACTCAGTCTGACAGCAATCTAGGGAAAGGGTCACATTTGCCACTTCTGGTCCATCAGAAGTAGGGACAATGAAATATATTTTTTAAATAGTTAGTTCGAGAGAAATAACTGGAATATGATAATACTGGGTAAATTGACTGTCAAAAGTATTGATGAAGCTGGAAAACAATGGTTATTGGCTAGCGAATAACAATATGTGTGCTGGTGGATATATAAATTGGCAATGAATGAAATAAGACATCAAAAGAAGAAAAATGAAACTGAATATCTTAAATGTGAGATACAAGTACAGTGGCTTGCAAACGTTTTCATACCCCTTGAACTTTTCCACATTTTGTCACGTTACAACCACAAACGTAAATGTATTTTATTGGGGTTTTATGTGATAGACCAACACAAAGTGGCGCATAATTGTGAAGTGGAAGGAAAATGATACATGGTTTTCAAATTTTTTTACAAATAAAAAAACTGAAAAGTGTGGCGTGCAAAAGTATTCAGCCCTCTTTACTCTGATACCCCTAAATAAAATCCAGTGCAACCAGTTGCCTTCAGAAGTCACCTAATTAGTAAATAGAGTCCACTTGTATGTAATCTAATCTTAGTATAAGTCTGCAGAAGGGTTTCAGCCCGAAAAGTTGCCTATCTCCTTCGCTCCTTAGATGCTGCTGCACCCACTAAGTTTCTCCAGCCTTTTGTGTACCCTCAGTATAAATACAGCTATTCTGTGAAGGCCTCCAAGGTTTGCTAGAGAACATTAGTGAACAAACGGCATCATGAAGCCCAAGGAACACACTAGACAGGTCAGGGATAAAGTTATGGAGAAGTTTAAAGCAGGGTTAGGTTATAAAAAAAATATCCCAAGCTTTGAACATCTCACGGAGCACTGTTCAATCCATCATCTGAAAATGGAAAGAGTATGGCTCAACTGCAAACCTACCAAGACATGGCCGTCCACCTAAACTGACAGGCCGGGCAAGGAGAGCATTGATCAGAGAAGCAGCCAAGAGGCCCATGGTAACTCTGGAGGAGCTTCAGAGATCCACAGCTCAGGTGGGAGAATCTGTCCACAAGACAACTATTAGTCGTGCACTCCACAAATCGGGCCTTTATGGAAGAGTGGCAAGAAGAAAGCAATTGTTGAAACAAAGCCATAAGAAGTCCCGTTTGCAGTTTGCCACAGGCCATGTGGGGGACACAGCAAACATGTGGAGGAAGGTGCTCTGGTCTGATGAGACCAAAATTGAAGTTTTTGGCTTAAATGCAAAAAGCTATGTGTGGCGGAAAACTAACACTGCACATCACCCTGAACACACCATCCCCACTGTGAAACATGGTGGTGGCAGCATCATGCTGTGGGGATGCTTTTCTTCAGCAGGGACAGGGAAGCTGGTCAGAGTTGATTGGAAGATGGATGGAGCCAAATACAGGGCAATCTTGGAAGAAAACCTGTTAGATTCTGCAAAAGACTTGAGACTGGGACGGAGGTTCACCTTCCAGCAGGACAACGACCCTAAACATACAGCCAGAGCTACAATGGAATGGTTTAGATCAAAGCATATTCATGTGTTAGAATGGTCCAGACCTAAATCCAATTGAGAATCTCTGGCAAGACTTGAAAATTGCTGTTCACAGATGCTCTCCATCCAATCTGACTGAGCTTGAGCTATTTTGCAAAGAAGAATGGGCAAAAATTTCAGTCTCTAGATGTGCACAGCTGGTAGAGACATACCCCAAAAGACTTGCAGCTGTAATTGCAGCGAAAGGTAGTTCTACAAAGTATTGACTCAGGGGGGCAGAATACTTTTGCACACCACACTTTTTAGTTTTTTATTTGTAATGGAATTTGGAAACCATGTATCATTTTCCTTCCACTTCACAATTATGCACCACTTTGTGTTGGTCTATCACATAAAATCCCAATAAAATACATTTACTTTTGTGGTTGTAACGTGACAAAATGTGGAAAAGTTCAAGGGGTATGAAAACTTTTGCAAGCCACTGTATATACATACCAATGATCTGAAATTATTTGAATTGGTGTTAAGTCTTTAGTCAAGGGATGAGAAGCTTGTATGTATATTTATTTCAGTTGTTCAGCATCTATAGCACTTTTACTATTTGTTAGTGTTCTTCCCTTTGACTTTTTACTTTGTCTATTGCTCAAGTAACATTGCTTAAAGTACCATAAAAATGGCTGCCACGGTTCTTGCATTAAAATGCAAGCTTGTATTGTTATTCTTTATGTGCATCTTGAACTCTGGCTTAGATTATCAACTGAGTCGTGGATGAACATAGAACGTCTCTGAGGGGTTTGTTTTATTTAACCAAAATATAAGAATGTTACAGTGAGGGCTGACTATTATAAGACCTATTGCTGTGGCAGTGCTGTGCTCTCTCCAGCTCCACTTTCTCATTTTGTTGTCCTTTAATCAATTGTTTTGCATAAAATATTGATCGATGAGTCATTTAAAAGCAATCATAGATTTTGCTTTCCCACTATTGCTGGTAAAACAACACATTGTCCAACAAACTCAAGATCATTTTCTAATTTCACATATACAAATGCACTTTTTGGTGTGTCTTGTGATCACTATATGGATTTCAGAAATTCCCAGAAACAGGATTGTGATAGCAACTTGGTAGTTTTCCTTGCTCCCTTGGAAATAGTGCTGTGGAACTTTCACTTCACCTGGTTCATGGATAACTTTTTCCATAATTCTGCTGACTGCTAATTTTTTTTTTGAAGAAGGAACTGCAGATGCTGGAAAATTGAAGATAGACAAAAATGCTGGAGAAACTCAGCGGGTGAGGCAGCATCTATGGGTCGACCCGAAATGTCGCATTTTTTCTTCGCTCCATAGATGCTGCCTCACTCGCTGGGTTTCTCCATCATTTTTGTCTACCTATCGCTAAGTTTTTTTTGTTGTTGTCTTTTTCATGGTCATGAATTTAAACTCTTAGCTACCAGTTAATAAACTACAGCCCCTCATTTCGGGGGGGGGGGGGGGGGGGGGGGGGGGAAATCAAATCTTAAGTTTAAGCAAATGAGGAGCACCAATGTCTCCAATATTTCCATAACAGTAAAGTTTCTCATCTTACAGTTTTTATATTTTAGTCCTTAAATTTAATCCAATATTTATTTGCTCAATGTGCTAACTGTGTGCCTCGTTACTTTAAATCCTCCAAATTTAGTACCTATTTTGATAGCCTTCCGCCGGATTTTTAAATTATATTTTGTGAAGAGCAACGTTTAGAATTTCTGTTTTATATTTTTCCAGTCCCAAAAAGAGAGCCCATTAACCGTTTCTCCCCTTTTTTTGTTTGAGGCCACATTGCTTTCTTTTCTAATATTTGTTCATGGAGTATGGTTGATGTTACATCTGAATTAATTATCTTGCTAGGTCTCCAGGGAAAGCATTGTCCAGTGTCAAGTCTGCGCATGAATCGTATATAATTTGTTGAATTAATTATGAATTACCATTACTAATATTGAATTAAATCATGCAGATTTATTTTTGCGCCAATTTAATCTCCACAATTTCTGTTATGAAATTGGCTGACTGATGGCTTGTCCAGCATCTTTCCTATACCTCTAATGCATGCCATGATTTTACCAGCAGCAATTATGTGCAACACCTTGGCAATTGCCTTTTACAGCTCCATTCTTCATATCCACTTCACATTTTGTAAATAAATGTTTAAAATGCTGCATCAATGTTTTACAAGTGTTTTTGTGGGTAGAAACCTCCTGAAAATATTGATAGAGGAAATCTCAACCAAACTTCTGAACATCCACAAACAACAGAAACATATCAGATGTTATCTTTGAGTTGCTTGTGACAGCAAAATAGCATTTTGTTATGTTAGCTTTACAGAAAAATGTTAAATAAATAATTCTGCTTTGGGTCACTTGACCTGAAATGTGCAGAAATTTGATGTGGCTACTCCTGGAGGTCTTGCTGGATCATTGAATGTATTATAATTATGTTTTCTTCTGCATGGTCCTTTGCATTAAATTTCACTATTAAATCTGAGCCAATGTTAGGTGCAACAGATGCAGAACTTGCCAAACATCATCCATATTCCATGAAAAAACATAAGAAAAGGAAGATTGTTATCAATTTGTAAATCTGAAACTTTATTTGTTCAGAAATTTATCTTCTATTCTCTCTACAGACTGATCCAGTTTTCTAGTGCACATGTCTATGCTTACCAAGCATTATCTGATCAAAGAGAATACACATAGGGAAGAGCAGACATGGAGAGAGTAGAAAAATCAAATGGAAGCAAAGAACAAGAAAGGCAGTAAGCAAGCACTGGAAGGACCAAAGATTGATTTGATAATAAAGGCACAGATAAAACCAGAAAGAGAATTATAAAGAAAATGAATTGTTTGGGTTAACAAGAATTGTCAAAATGATTGAGGACAATTAGAATTTGGTGGCCTTGTCAGCGAGGACACATCTTGTAAGTGAATGGAAAGCAATAATGGTCAATAAGATTATTTTAAATAAAGATACTGAAAGGAGGGAATCAAAATATTTTAGTCCTAAGTGCCTGAGAAGTAAAGTGTGCTTTGAACTGTGTTTTGGTTGTGTGAATTTTAAAGGTTCAATTGTTGTGGCATTTTAAAAATATTATTAAAAATGCATTCTTAACATATCTAGTAGTCCCGAGTTATCAAACATGATTCGTGCGAGTAATAAGATGGAACTGTGGGTACAGTATGTAGCTCTATTGTGAACCTTGTTAAAATGTTCTTGTAGATTGTTGTTGGCCAGGAATCAGATTTGACCACTAAGTTTCAAATGTTGAGTTGAATTTATCACTTTTGAGTTTCTTTTTTTATATCATAAGTGATAGTCGAATTAGGCCATTCGGCCAATCAAGTCTACTCTGCCATTCAGTCATGGCTGATCCATCTCTCCCTCCTAACCCCATTCTCCTGCCTTCTCCCTCTGGCACCCGTACTAATCAAGAATTTATCTCTGCCTTAAATATATCCACTGACTTTGCCTCCATGGCCTTCTGTGGCAAAGAACTCCACGGATTCACCACCCTCCAAATAAAGAAATTCCTCCTCATCTCCTATGTAAAAGAACGTCTTTTAATTCTGAGGCTGACCTCTAGTCCTAGACTCTCCCAAAAGTGGAAACATCCTCTCCACATCCACTCTATCCAAGCCTTTTGCTATTCTGTACATTTCTTTGAAGGCCCCCTCATTCATCTATACTCCAGCAAATTTAGGCCCAGTGCCATCAAACGCTCATCATATGTTAACCTACTCATTCCTGGGATCATTCTTATAAACCTCCTTTGGACCTTCTCCAGAGCCAGCACATCCTTCCTCAGATATGGTGCCCAAAATTACTCAATATTCCAAATGAGGCCTGACTAGTGCCATATAGAGCCTCAGCATTACATACCTCTTGTTTTGGTATATCATCCAAAAAAGACCTCACTCGGTGCTCCCAACATGGACTCCTTTGCATTTGTGAGACGAAGCATAAACTAGGCGAACATTTCCCCATACTGACCTTTCTGCAATATGCAAACTCAAGGAAAAGCACCTCGTATTCCACTTGGGTTGCTTACAACCAAATGGTATGAACATTGAATTCTACAATTTTAGGTAATAACCAATACCCTCTCTCCTATTTTTCCGTCTCTCCCTCTTCCCTCTGCTCCATCTGGATGCATACCAATTTATTCCACTAGGCTGCTCCCCATCACCCCCGATTGCCTTCTACCTATACCCCTTACTCTGGCTTCACATTTCACACCACTTCTCTCCTTATCGTACTGCCTTTTGTTGTTTTTCTTCTTTGGCTTTTGTCCACCCATCTGCCAATCAATACCGTTCTCACCTGTATCTACTTATTACTTACAGGACTTTGTCTCCTTCCCTCCCCTCCCCCTCCCAATCTCACTGCCAGCTTCCAATTAGTATGAAGGGTCCCCACCCAAAAGGTCATCTAGCCCATGTCTTCCCGAGATGCTGCCTGACGCTGAATTACTCCAGCACTTTTTTTGTGAACTGGCATCTGCAGTTTATTGGGTCTACATGACTGATTATATCCTGTTGTATTAATTGTTGTCTGCATTTGTTCAGGGCTCTCCAGTTTGTTTGATGCAACCATACAACATCCTGGCAGCGGAGCATCAGAGACCTCAGTTATGAACTTCCTTTCGGCAATTGAATCACGCACCCCTCAGGCTGGACCTGCTACAGCCTCCCTGCTACCACAGTTCAGAACGCCTTCATGGCAGACAGGTAAATTATGAAGCCAGGAGACTTGGCTTTCTATGGTGAACATATTTTACACAAGTATTTCCCCACGTCAATTGCAGCATCAATGGAAATCATAAAGACCACAAGGTAAAGGAAATCTGAGCTTGAATGAGTGAGCATTTGCAAATATGGTGCATCTATAAACAACTCTGCATTTTTAAAGTGTCAGGTTCTTGGAAGGGAACCGAATGCCAAGTAATTTGTGTTCCTATTCACCACTTTCTTCCCATCTCCTACTCTTGATCACATCAGCAGCCCTCAACTGTTGAGGAAATTCAGCTGATCACACATAAATATTTGTAGCCATTAGAATGATAGATGCAAACAATTACATTCAAAAAGGGGAAAAGCTTTAGTCCCATTGCTATGTGTGGAAGACAAAGACTGTGGTAAACAATCATTTAAAAAAATTTTTTTTTTTTAAATCTGGGATTAAAAGTTATAATCTGGGATTATAAAGTATTTCTGACAACTTAATTTCTTCGTTTTACAACTAAACACATAAATTGGTCATTGAATCAATATTCATCTGGATCTGTCCAGTTTAACAACATATTTGAAAGTGAATATAGCTGGTAAAACAGCATAACATTTTAAAATTTGTTTCTGTTTTTGTTTTCTGAATTTTTGTTTCTACTTAATGTACATTCAACTTGTGCTCTATCGTTTTATTTTTATTAAATTTTACAGGTATGCACTCTTCAACACCTACAGAACTGTTTGTCACTGGAGCACTGCAAGCTTCAGGAACATTCCCGCCATCAGCTCTTGCAGCTTATCAGCATCCTTCTTCCTTCAGTAGTCGTGGATTTACTGGTACACAGTCACTGACGCTACAAGATGCAGCTTTCAATTCTACAACAAATGGGCTTCTTTCTCCACATGATCCTTTGCTTCAAATCAAGTCTTCTCAGACTGTTGTTCCTTCCCCATTGACATTTGACAGGATTGGTAGTACTGTTTTAAGTACGAGCATACCCCAGTCTTCAACATATCGTTCGGCTCAAGAATCTGCTCCTCATCACTTACAACCACAATTTAGCTTGTTGCCTTCAGCACTTGGACCAGCTCAGCAAGCCTCCCAGCCATATGCCACATCAGTTTTTTCTAGTTCAAATGCCTCTATTGAAAGGGCACTTCAAAGAGAATGTAGTGTTATTAAACATCACCAGCGGCCTTCCAGCTCTCACTCAGTGCAGGCGCAGTTACCAAGTTCTCACCATTCCTTGCAAAACTATCTTGCAGGTGGGAGTGGAGTTGATTTTCAGGAAACATCAAGACATACAGGTTTAGCGTGTAGCCCTCTGGGAGACCAGTCTCAGGTGAGCAATGGTGGAACACAAAAGAACTCTCCAGTAACAGTTGAGCAGTCACAGAGTTATTCGTCCACTGTTCAATCTCCTGATTATTCCTCAAAATCTAAGAATTGTTCAAGATCAGCTCAACGTTCGACAAAAACTGCCAAATCCCAAAGTATACCGGTGACTGTACAAACACAGACTTACACCACACCAACACAAACACAAAGTTCCGTAATAGCAAGCCAGTCTCAAATATACTCTTCGGGACAGGCTTCAAACCTCATAATGTCAAATAGTCAGTCACAGAACTATGTTTCAACACAATCTCAGAATATGTCAACTGTTAGTCACTCAGAAGTATATTCTTCCAGTCAGCCTGAAAAAATCACTACTTCAAGCAAGTCACCAGCTTATCCTGGTCAATCGCAGAACTTGACATCTGTTAGTCAAACACTTAGCTACGCTTCTGACCAGTCACAGGTATTGCCTTCAGTTAGTCACATTGACAACTATTCTGGTCAATCACAGAATCTGCCTTCTGGTAACCAGACGCAAAGTTATTCTTCCGGTCATTCTCAGGGATTGCCTGCTGTGAGTCAGTCACAAAACAGCTATTCAGCACAGACCCAGGGCTTGTCAACAGTTAGTCTTTCGCAAAGTTATGCTTCCGGACAATCTCTCACTTTAACATCCCACACGCAGTCATTGCCATTTTCTTCACCTACCCGTGCACAGAATTTGTCTGCATCCAGTCCTACTCAGAACTTTATGTCTATGCATTCATCACCAACGAGTCAGTCACAAAGTGTTTCTTCACCCCAATCTCAGAAGTTCTTATCAGGAGTACACTCGCCTGCTTTCACTTCGTCTCATTCTCACACCATGCAAAACACTCAATCGTCCACAGACAGAAAACAGTCTTATATAAAAAGGAAATCTGATTCTGATTTATTTGCTTCATCTAAAGAAACGGAGGATTTTCCTATTCAGAATATGTTACAGCAGCAACCTTCCCTTGATACATCCACCTCTGGTTTAACTGAAAGTGCAATTCGGGATGAACGTACTGTTTACTTGGTCTCAAAAACAGACGACCGGTACCTATCTCAGAGTGTTATCAGGAGTAATTCTCGCCTAGAAGATCAGATTGTAGGTCTCGCTCTTCAAGTGTCAAAATCGGATGAAAGAAAGCATGAGCATGTAAAGCAATTTAATGTGACACGACCCATAGAAATGGTATCTCATCATGGTCAGCCGCTCGGCAGTAACAACGATCTCGGTACACATGAGATGAAAAATGTTGCAGATTCATCACAGCCATCACACATAATTATGGGTGCTGAAGAACTAAAGCAGTCTCATTCTCTTTTACAAAAAACATCAGAGAATAGACCACCAGTTCGTCTCACACAAGTTATAAACACACCACAGCAGCTGCAGGTTCGCCCTGTTAATCAGAGTCCACGATTGCAGGTTTCTGGTGCACGGTTACTCCTGGGTTCATCTCGTGAAATATCACTGTCATTACTACAGCAGTCAGTTGGACTCCAGGCCCAGTTACTACAGGCAGGCCTAGGTCAATCCCAAGCATCGTCACAATCGCAGCAAATACAAGCCCAGTCTCAGGCGTCCCATCATCAGTCACAATTTATTCAACTTGAACGGCACCTTGCCCAAGCAAACGCAGCACAATCTCAACAGCTTCTGCAACAGAACTCTGATGGCACTGATTCTTCAAAACCACTGCAGCAAACAGCAAAGGATCATTTTGATCAATCAGACAGGCAAGATTCAAAGTCACCGTTTGTTGGCCTTAGTTCTGTCTGTTTTACAGAATCTATGTTGCTTGGTGTTGATAGAAATCTTTTCTCTGGTGTTGAGGATGTGTTTTCTGCCAATGAGCAGTGTGGTGTTACTTCACAAGAGTTTGACAAATCTGCTTGTAGTGAATCCAATATTCAACCAGTTGAATGTGCAGATGGTTCAAAGTCCACATTTCAAACCGTGGCTGTGAGGCATGTAACGCCAGCCTTCCATGCCACACAAGCCTTGCTTTCAGATCAACAAAATATGCATAATCTGGCACTGAGTAATCGTCAGATTAATTTGGATCTTGAAGCAGTACCATTAGATACTGCAACTCGTTCTAAACCTTCAAGCCTTGAACAGCAAACACTTCGAACAGATCAGCAACTACAACCTGGTTTAAATGTATCGAATTTGAACTCCATCCAAGATGCCAATGACCACAGTATTGAGGGTTTTAAAAAGCATCTAAGTGCTAATCCAGAATCTGAAGAGGATGACATTCCTGATGACGGTGCCATTAATAATGCAAAGGATCCTGACTTCATTCCAAGTGGTAGAAGTAACACAGATGAGAGTGCTGTATCTGACGGTGAATACAACTTGGGTGATGAAATTATGCCAGGATCTAGTAACAAAAGGATATTGAAGAAACCAATAAAGCCTAAATTAAAAATGGGAGTGCCAGTAGATGGGTGGTCTCATGGTGTGCCCGAAGAAGAGGGAAATCTAGACATGAATCTTGAAGGTATTCAGAAAAAACGAAGAGCAAAAGTGCAACCTAAAGAAACTGCAGAGGATGACATTGCTGGCCAGAAGCCAGTAAAAAGAAGTGGGCAGAGTAAACGTCCGAATTCCAAAGATCCAAACTCACCTCATACATCTAATGACGGCTATTATGAAAGTTACCACCATCAAGAAAGGATAAATCAAAAAATAAGAGAAGTTGAGGAAAAGCAACCAGAAGTTAAGAGTGGTTTCATTGCATCCTTTTTAGACTTTCTTAAATCAGGACCTAAGCAGCAATTTCCAGCACCTTCTGTACGTACGGCACATCGCAATAGGCGTCCATCCACCAATACCATTCATGCTCCTCTGATTCCGCCAGTTTCAACAAGTCAAACAGTGCCAACTGCCTTATTATCTACTGAAAGTCCTTGCAGAAGATTAGATGATGACCTGAAGAAAAACCTAGGAACATTGGCTGCATTTTCTTCTGATGAGGAAGATTCCGTTGGGAAGAACCATGATCTTCAAAAGAGTATTTCTTCTGCACTTTCTGTTTTGGATGATCCCAATAAAAAGGAAAAATGTGGAAAAATAGGTAAGGGTGCTTACTTACTTAAATTGGGACATAGCAATTTCTTTTTCGATTGGTGAATACCCCTTATTCTTAAACTGTGACCCCTGGTTCTGGACACCCCCAACATCGGGAACATTTTCCCTGCATCTAGCCTGTTCAACCCTTTAAGAATTTTATATGTTTCTATAAGATCTCATCCTTCTAAATTCCAGTGAATACAAGCCCTGTCGATCCCTTCTTTCATCATATGTCAGTCCCGCCATCCCGGGAATAAACCTGGTGAACCTATGCTGCACTCCCTCAATAGCAAGAATATCCTTCCTCCAATTAGGAGACCAAAATTGCGCACAGTACTCCAAGTGCAGTCTCACCATGCCCTGTACAATTGCAGTAGGACCTCCTTGCTCCTAAACTCAAAGTCTCTCGCAATGAAGGCCAACATGTCATTAGCTTTCTTCACTGCCTGCTTACTTTCAGCGACTGATATACAAGCACACCCAGGTCTCGTTCCACCTCCCCTTTTCCTAATCTAACAGTATTAATCTGCCTTCCTGTTCTTGATATCAAAGTGGATAACCTAATTTATCCACATTATTCTGCATCTACCATGCATCGGCCCACTAACCCAACCTATCCAAGTCACTCTGCAGTCTCATAGCATCCTCCTCGCAGCTCACACTGCCACCCAGCTTTGTGTCATCTGCAAACTTGGAGATGTCACATTTAATTCCCTTGTTTAAATTGTTAATATATATTGTAAATAACTGGGGTCCCACCACTGAGCCTTGCGGCACCCACTAGTCACTGTCTGCCATTCTGAAAGGGCCCCGTTAATTCCTACTCTTTGCTTCCTGTCTGCCAACCAGTTCTCTATCCATGTGTCAATACCCTACCCCCAATACCATGTGCTCTAATTTTGCACACTAATTTCTTGTGTGGGACCTTGTCAAAGGCTTTTTTGAAAGTGGGGGTCCAGTGGGTAGAAAAATGTGAGTCAATGTTTTGCATTGTCCCTGGTTTTGCTTTTTATGGCAGAAATACAGTTCTGTTGCATTTGTTTAGGAAGGAATTGCAGATGCTAGTTTAAACTGAAGATAAACACAAAATGCTGGAACAACTCAGCAGGGACAGGCAGCATCTCTGGAAAGAAGGAATGGGTGACGTTTTGGGTCAAGACCCTTCTTCTGACCCGTCTTTACCCGAATGTCACCCATTCCTTCTCTCCAGTGATGCTGCCTGTCCTGCTGATTTACTCCAGCAATTTGTGTCCATCTCCTGTTTCATTTGTTGTTCTATTGTGTTCTATATAATTGCATTCATCCCACAATTTGTGGGTTTAAATTAATAGTGTGTTTATTCTGTTAAACAGAGAGTTAAATATCAGAATTTTTATATTCATGTGATTAAGTTTGGAAGAATACCTTAAAAAATGCGTGTATTTATGACTACTTTCTTTTATTCTGCATTCAGTATATATTTTTCTTTACTAGAGTCCAATAATGGAGAAAAGGATTCCAACACTTCTGTTTCTGCTGTTATACAGCAGGAAAAAGTTGCAAATCCTCCTCCTCCTCCTCCCCCTCCTCTTCCTCCTCCTCTTCCTCCTCCATCTTCAAAAGAGGAAGCACAGGAGCCAACTGAAGCTCTAGAACCTCCCAAGGAAAATGAACAAGATGATTTGAATCCTCCAGAGCGGGCTGAAAAGCAAGAAATAATTGCTGTGGAAGGTTCAACAGATGAAGAGGATATAGAAAGTGGAGGGGAGGGCATGTACAGGGAGCGAGATGAATTTGTTGTAAAGATAGAGGACATTAAAGCTCTTAAGGTAATGTAATGTTTCTAATATTTTCCATCAAATTTGAATTGAAGGGGATAAATTGCATCTGGAGGATGATCACAGGTTTCAAATGTTTCCAAAGTAAAATTGGTCGAAATGAACTAATTTTTTGTTACTTATTTACATATAGTAAGGATGCTTACTTAAATCTGGACATAGTCAGCAATTTCCTTTCCGATTGGTGAAAGTACTGTTAGGGATAAAGTCATGATGGGAGGGAATCTAACATCACACGATGGTTAATAGGTGTACAGATTTGGAGGCTGGACAGCAGTATTTTGCAAGGATTGTAAATCAAGAAACTACAGATATTGGAAATCGGAAATTAAAAAAATAAAGTGCTGCAAACACTCAGCAGCTGTACTGGCAATGTCTGTGGAAAATATATTAATTGACTGGAAATGTAAATGTACTTGTATTTCAAATTCTTCATTTAAAAATGAAGAGTTCTGTTCTTCCTTTCAATCACATGCCCACCACCCAAGGCCAGTTTGAGCATTTTGAGTTAATGTTCAAAAATCTGAATGTATATGGCAGTGCCATCCAAATTAATTTAGCAGCTGTCTAATATTCGAAGCATAAACAAGTTGAATTCTGAAACCGATTCTGAACTAATGCAGGGTTGTTATCTATCAATGTCTAAAATGGATGCTACTTTATTTATTTTTCCTTTTTAACACCAAATTGTCTATTTATAGGTGGCCTTAAGTACAGGTAGAGACCCCCCTGCTATATGGAAGGTTCAGAAAGCTTTGTTGCAAAAATTTATGCCTGAAGTAAGAGATGGACAGAGACAATTCTCCGCAACAAACAGTGTAAGTAAATTTTGTGGATAAATGGAAGTGTGTGCAATGCTTGGATATAGACCAAAAAACCTGTTTATTTTAATGGAATAGAGGAATTCAAGAGGAATGTTTATGAAGCGGCTAAGTTACTGGCTCGTTTCCAGATTCCTCAATCGTTGATTTTTTGGGGGGGAAATCAAGATTTCTGACTGCTTTGCCAGTTGCCAAAGCTGTCAATGGCATCTGAATGTTTAAATTTGTATAATTAAAAATAATTTACAATGTGTATATATAAAACAAATAAATACATTTTTTTTAAATCCTGATGTTCGCAGCGACAACCATGAAATGATCAGATGGTTATTAAAACCGATCTAGTTCATTATGTTCTTCAGGGAAATAAATTATTTCTTTCTTAATTTCTCCCACATTTTGGGATGTTCAAGATTAAACAATAAAAATGTTGGAATTGGCAGTGATGTCTGCACAGTTGAATGGATTTAAAAAGATAATTTAAGATATAATTGAGGCAAATTCACAAGAAAACTTAGTTACCTTGGAATGCAAGGACATACAAAATTGAGAGGCATAGATAGAATAGATAATAAAAAACTTTTCCTCTTGGCAAAGATGTTCAAAACTGGAGAATATATGTTTAAGGAAGGGGCAAGAGATCCAGAGGGAATCTGAGGAAGAATTATTTTTTTCGTCCTCCAGGTGGTGGGAATCTGGAATGCACTGCCTCAATGTGTTAGAGGCAGAGGTTCTCACAACTTTTAGGTAGGATCAAGATAAGCAGTTGAATCACCAAGATATGTGCTGGAAAATGGCCAGTACAGATTGATTCTTGATCATTGGTATGGCGATGGTGTAAGGAGGGGTCTACTTCAGTACAATGTATTGTCACTTGGTGTGAGAAGTAAACGCTATGATTCTGTCTCCTGGAATTATTGCTATATTCTTTGTACACCATTGCATTATTATTATCAATGAATATTAAAATAGTCTGAAATTTTCAATCCCCACTATGCCAACCATTGGATGACTCAAGACAAGGGTCTTGGACAAGTTAGTGAGCTTCTGATACCAATTAACAAAAATGGTTAGGAAGAAACTGCAGATGCTGGTTTAAACTGTAGATACAAGAAACATAGAAATTAGGTGCAGGAGTAGGCCATTTGGCCCATCGAGCCTGCACCGCCATTCAATATGATCATGGCTGATAATCCAACTCAGTATCCCGTACCTGCCTTCTCTCCATACCCTCTGATCCCCTTAGCCACAAGGGCCACATCTAACTCCCTCTTAAATATAGCCAATGAACTGGCCTCAACTACCCTCTGTGGCAGAGAGTTCCAGAGACTCACCACTCTGTGTGAAAAAAGTCTTCCTCATCTCGGTCTTAAAGGATTTCCCCCTTATCCTTAAGCTGTGACCCCTTGTCCTGGACTTCCCCAATATCGGGAACAATCTTCCTGCATCTAGCCTGTCCAACCCCTTAAGAATTTTGTAAGTCTCTATGAGATCACCCCTCAATCTTCTAAATTCCAGCGAGTACAAGCCGAGTCTATCCAGTCTTTCTTCATATGGAAGTCGTGCCATCCCAGGAATCAGTCTGGTGAACCTTCTCTGCACTCCCTCTATGCCAAGAATGTCAGATTTGGAGACCAAAACTGTACGCAATACTCCAGGTGTGATCTCACCAAGACCCTGTACAACTGAAGTAGAACCTCCCTGCTCCTATACTCAAATCCTTTTGCTATGAACGCCAACATACCATTCGCTTTTTTCACTGCCTGCTGCACCTACATGCCTACTTTCAATGACTGGTGTGACTATGACACCCAGGTCTCGCTGCATCTCCCCTTTTCCTAATCGGCCACCATTTAGATAATAGTCTGCTTTCCTGTTTTTCCCACCAAAGTGGATAACCTCACATCCACACATTATACTGCATCTGCCAAACATTTGCCCACTCACCCAGCCTATCCAAGTCACCTTGCAGTCTCCTAGCATCCTCCTCACAGCTAACACTGCCCCCCAGCGTAGTGTCATCCGCAAACTTGGAGATATTGCCTTCAATTCCCTCATCCAGATCATTAATATATATTATAAATAGCTGGGGTCCCAGCACTGAGCCCTGCGGTATCCCACTAGTCACTGCCTGCCATTGTGAAAAGGACCAGTTTACTCCTACTCTTTGCTTCCTGTTTGCCAGCCAGTTCTCTATCCACATCAATACTGAACCCCTAATGCCTTATGCTTTAAGTTTGTATACTAATCTCTTATGTGGGACCTTGTCGAAAGCCTTCTGGAAGTCCAGATATACCACATCCACTGGTTCTCCCTTATCCACGCTACTAGTTATATTCTCGAAAAATTCCACAAGATTCGTCAGACATGATTTACCTTTCATAAATCCATGCTGACTTTGTCCAATGATTTCACCACTTTCCAAATGTGCTGCTATCCCATCTTTAATAACTGACTCTAGCAGTTTCCCCACTACCGATGTTAGACTAACTGGTCTGTAATTCCCCGTTTTCTCTCTCCCTCCCTTCTTAAAAAGAGGGGTTACGTTTGCTACCCGCCAATCCTCAGGAACTACTCCAGAATCTAAAGAGTTTTGAAAGATTATCACTAATGCATCCACTATTTCCTGAGCTACTTCCTTAAGTACTCTGGGATGCAGCCTATCTGGCCCTGGGGATTTATCGGCCTTTAATCTATTCAATTTACCCAACACCACTTCCCGACTAACCTGGATTTCACTCGAGTCCTCCTTTGACCCGCGGTCCCGTTCTATTTCCGGCAGATTATTTATGTCTTCCTTAGTGAAGACGGAACCAAAGTAGTTATTCAATTGGTCCGCCATATCCTTGTTCCTCATGATCAACTCACCTGTTTCTGACTGCAAGGGACCTACATTTGTTTTAACTAATCTCTTTCTCTTCACATATGTATAAAAACTTTTGCAGTCAGTTTTTATGTTCCCTGTCAGTTTTCTTTCATAATCTATTTTCCCTTTCCTAATTAAGCCCTTTGTCCTCCTCTGCTGGTCTCTGAATTTCTCCCGGTCCTCTGGTATGCTGTTTTTTCTGGCTACTTTGTACGCATCAATCTTTGCTTTGATACTATCCCTGATTTCCCTTGTTATCCACGGATGCACTATCTTCCCCGATTTGTTCTTTTGCCAAACTGGGATGAATAATTTTTGTAGTTCATCCATGCAGTCTTTAAATGTCTTCCATTGTATATCCACCGTCAACCCTTTTAGAATTAATTGCCAGTCAATCTTGGCCAATTCACGTCTCATACCCTCAAAGTTACCTTTCTTTAAGTTCAGAACTCTATATCACTCTCCATCCTAATGAAGAACTCAACCATATTATGGTCACTCTTGCCCAAGGGGGCACGTACAACAAGACGGCTAACTACCCCTTCCTCATCACTCAAAACCCAGTCTAAAATAGCCTGCTCTCTCGTTGGTTCCTCTACATGTACAAAGCTTGAGTAACTCATCGGGACAGGCAACATCTCAGGAGAGAAGGGAGGAACGTTTCCCTAACTAGTCTGAGGAAAGGTCTCGACCCGAAACATCATCCATTGTTTCTCTCCAGGGATGCTGCCTGTCCCGCTGAGTTTTTCCAGCATTTTGTGTCGATCTTCGGTTCTAACAAAAATGGTTCACTTTTTACATCTGACGTTCATATAAATTTTCATTATTGTTCTCCTCCTTAACGGTGTTTGTTTTCCCATGATAAGAAGTGCTTGAAGTGCTTGTTAATTATAGATCTTTTAAGTCTTACATTTGTCAAGTTTTATATATTGTGAGCAAATTAAGTGGTTTTAAATAAAATTAGATATTCTTGTATTTTTATATACAAAAAAATTGAATGAAAACTTTTCTAAATATTTTGTTGACCAATGCATGAACATTTAAAGGTTGCTGTGAATTTATACAATTATATATATTTTTTTAATCTTACAGTACCTAGGATACTTTGGGGATGCAAAAACCAAATACAAACGGGTGTACGTGAAGTTCATTGAAAATGTAAACAAAAAGGATTATGTTCGCGTTTGTTCCAAAAAGCCAAGAAACAGACCGTCGCAAACTTTACGGTATGGAACATTTTGCTGTTCAGAATATTAGTTTTCATCAGTTTGGATGACTAATGTTATTCATTGGAGGCACGTGGAATTTCTAAAGGGATAAATTAACATTGTGAGAGTGAATTAATTCACTTTACCTAAAGACAAATTCACATGAAATTCTACAACATTGACCTCCAATTATTAACAGGATCTATCAGGAAAGTAGTTTTTACCAACCCCCTTATTATTTTCCTTTCACTCCATGATTTTCAATCTTGCTCAAACGTGTATCATTTAAAACCCGGGTCGTAAATTGTACCAGAATCCAATCTCCAAAATAACATAACATTTTATTTGGTATGCAGAATCACTTGGCAGTACTTTTATTGTTAATAAAATATTTTTCTTAAGTAAAAATAAAATGTATAATTTGTAAAAATTATAAAGGGACTCCATTATCTGATGTGCAGAATTATGTTTGCATTTATCTGCATCCAGGGCTTCAATCAGATTGAGCTCCAGGTATGAACTTATTGTGTGATAACACCGTATATTTGAATATGTTCCACTGCTGGCATCACGGAGTCCAGGGGTGGTTTTCATTTTTGCTGAGATTTCGCATAATATTCTTGCATCATGCACTTCTTTAGGTGTGTGTTGCAGAATGTAACAAATTTCTGACTGCTTTGCCAGTTGCCAAAGCTGTCAATGGATATTTAGGCTGGGGCAACTATTTCTGTGCCATCCCAGTCTCACTGTTGGATTCTGCGACATTTAGGCAACAAGAATAATGCTTTTGAATCCAAACTAGAGATGTTCAGGTATACGTTGACCCGGGATGATGGGTGGGTCGACTGATCTGGGCTATTACCTCTGTTGCCTAATTAAGTATAGATTTTTCCTATTGAGGTAGTGAGGTTTTTTTTCATTGATTAAAGATAGTTTATATTTGTAATGTTCCTTTTCCCCCAAAAGAATGTTTCCTTAAAATCACTACTTTATTATGGCTCTATGTTTTGAATGAAGTTGATTTAATCCAAGATCATTATGTGATCACAGTTAGAGTTGTCAAGAAGTATTTGAAGGTGAACTAAGGAATTGATCATATAATGGTATCATATCCAACTATTTTTAAATTTGCATTTTAGTTTCTGCACAGGACTTGTTGACGGGCAATGTTAAATACATGTTCAGCAGTACCATGGTAGTTGTTGAAGCTTTATTGTATATTGTTTATTGTATAAAAATATTATTATATAATTAATGATTACTTTGCGCATTGTATACTATAGGCAACCTGTTCCATTATTTTGTAACTTTCATTGTTAATTAAAAAGACTATAAACAATGATGGTATATTTTATGTGTAGTATAAACTTAATTTTAAATCTTTCTAATTTTGAACATTTAACCTCCAATTTCCCACATGCCTGGTCAAAATGTTCATTTATATCGTCTATCTTCAGGCACGGCCAGTCAAAAACGGGTTCAAGTAATAAAACCTGCTTCAGCAACTCTGCGGCTCAGAAAGGTTCATCAGCAAAATCCAAAGCCAGAACAGTTAAACAAGTAAAGGTAAAAGCTGAACCACCACCCAAAAAACGAAAGAAATGGGTGAAAGAAGAATATTCGTCCCACTCAGACTCTTCTGTGGAAACACAGAGCGATGATGACGGTAAGGAATTTTAACTTTTAAGGTAGCATTATGGTATGGCAATGAGAGAATGAGTATTTTGGACATGCATGGAATTCTGATAGATTCATGCAATCTTCCATCACATTGAATTGTGTTTTATTAGTTCAGGTTGAAAAGAAAAATGGGGTGAGGACATTTTCATATGATTATCAATCAATGCATTAATATCTACATTCAAACTAATTTAGAATACTTGCATTCCAGCATTTATTAAATAAAAGTTTATTTGCAGCTGTTTTTAGATTTTGCTCAAATTATGAAATGCAGTAGTTACCTGTAGTGATGTTGCTTCTTCTCATGCTGGGATATTTTACTTGCTTTGCCAATTGGTTCCATGTGCCCAATAAGGTGTAATGGAGAGCCATATTATTTATAAATCTGTAGCGTTAATTTTCATCTAGGTGGTCTAAATAGTCTTTCATCTAAATAATTTGGGATACAATTAAACCCAGGGTCACAGAATATAAAAGAACAATTTTCAACACTATAAAACCCAGTTCCCCAGACTATCAAATTGTGAAAAAGCCAAAAGTGTTTCAATTTAAAAGGGCACTTTGAGATAAACTAATTTTCAGCGATTGAAAACCCCAAATACATTATTTAATCTCCCATTTGATGTTTGCACGATACTTGGGTACGTTACAAAACTTACCTTTCGCGGCCCTGCAGTTCTGCCACTGCTCGTGTGCGCGACTTTGGCGCCTTTGAGAGGGGGGCGGGTTTAAATTGCCGTTTACTCCAGACCATTCAAATCGATCGGTTTAGTTGCTGAAGAGAAATCACTCCGAGATTTGTTTTATGGAGTTATTTTTAAACTGCGCTGGATAATGTATTAGCATGAGTAATTTAAAAATCATCTTCTAAAGCCGTGAACGCCGACAACTGGACGGATCTCACGTATGGGACAAAACAAGGTCGGCACGGACTGGAAGGGCCGAGAGGGCCTGTTTCCGTGCTGTAATTGTTATATGGTTATATATGTTATATGGTTATAAGGTACACATTTTATTTTTACATAAGAACGTGCTTCTTAGGAAGCCTTTAATCAAAATTTAATGTTGCGAAAAGGTGACTTAAAAAATATACAGACCGGCAATATTTTTCCTGCCGATATGGGGGTTAAATTCACCGCAAACCGCAACATTCTAAACAATCGCTTTCCAAAAACCCACTCGCAAGATCATTTAAATGGCCATTAATTTACGGGAATTAAACACTAAATTCCTTCATTTGGCCTATAAATTCATTACAATTAGATTTTAAAATCATGTTATATTGTGAATTCTTGTGTGAATGTTATTTGAACACTTAGGCTTTTTTTAAATGTTACTCTTTTCTTAAGAAATGGATAGCTGTTTAGATCTAGTAATTGAATTTTGTAATTAGCTACAATTAGGTAACTAACTAATTATATGCTTTAATTTCAGCTCATCCAAGCAAGATTGTTTCATATTTGTTTCAGAATGTTTCAAACTATAATAACTGAAAATTTCATTCAGTTCTCTTAATTTTTAAGAAAGTTATGGGCTTTTGACTGTCCTTGATCACAGCTTTTGTGTTAAGTCAATGGAAAAGCAATAGGGAAAAATATGCTAATTTCTGAGTATGACAATGGCCATAACATTTTTAATAATGAAGATATTGAAAGTGAATTAGGTGTCAAATTAAACTTTTTATGCTGTATCTGATGGGATAAATTGCACTTGATTTTTTAAAATCTCAAAATTTTGTAACATTGCTATAATACTCATTCAGAAATGATTTTTTAAATTAATGCTTTGTTGCCTACTAAAAGATCGGAAATTGAATGAAATAAATGTAAAGTTAAAAACATTGTGAAGAACAGTCATGCTGTCCATAGAAGCAAAAGTTTATTTGGCAAGATATTCTAATGACTCATTTAAAAAGAAGGTGGCTCATGCTTGCGGAACTGTTCTCAAGATAATGTCTTCTGCAGAGCAGGAGAGAGAACAGAATGGCAGAGGTGGCATGATAAATAAATACAAATAATGAACAGGTCTTTTAACAAAAGTCCACAATTGCCTTCTTCCTCAGACAATGGATTTCTTTCGAAAGGGAATACACATGGAAAAACTGTCAAAAACATTCAGCAAAAATCAGGTTTGTGAAATTAAGAATGTTTATGTTTGTGTCATCATTCTTAAATGGAATTCTCTGTGGAAGTCTGGAATTCTCTGCCTCAGAGGGCGGTGGAGGCAGGTTCTCTGGATACTTTCCAAGAGAGAGCTAGATGGGGCTCTTAAAAATAGCGGAGTCAGGGGACGAACGGGGTACTGATTGGGGATGATCAGCCACGATCACATTGAATGGTGGCGCTGGCACGAAGGGCCAAATGGCCTACTCTGCACCTATTGTCTATTGTCTAAGTTCCAGATTTATTATGGTGTTGCTCTGAACATTTTAGAATTTCTCATAGTATAATTTATACATTCAATTGAATGAAGAAACATCCTCTGCAGTTACAAGTATGCTAATGTAATGGTGGCCAGCAGCATCATTTAATAGTTTATTCTTCCTTCCTCTATCAGCAAGTTCAATAATCCAACCTGGATCTTGTGACCTTGAGGATCACTTGTGTGCATAGGAGCAAAGAGGTCCTTATGCAGTTGTACAGGGCCCTAGTGAGACCACACCTGGAATATTGTGTGCAGTTTTGGTCTCCAAATTTGAGGAAGGTCATTCTTGCTATTGAGGGAGTGCAGCGTAGGTTCACAAGGTTAATTCCCGGGATGGCGGGACTGTCATATGCTGAGAGAATGGGGTGACTGGGCTTGTATACTCTGGAATTTAGAAGGATGAGAGGGGACCTTATTGAAACATATAAGATTATTAAGGGATTGGCAGAGCTGCCAAGTAGTATGGATTTCCCGTATTTTGCACAGAAATGCGATTAGAATACCGATGTATGGTTTTGTGGTGTTAAATACCGATTTTAAATACAGAGTTCAGTTCAGTCTGAAGAAGGGTCTCGACCAGAAAAGTCATCCATTCCTTCTCTCCAGGCTGCCTGTCCCGCTCCAGGTTTAAACAGAGCGCTGTCAGTCTAACGCATGGGAATTTAAACGAAGAGCTGACGGCTGCAGCACTATGGGTTCTAAAAATAGCACTACCGGCTGGAGTGCTGTGGGCTTTAAACATCGCGCTATGGGCTTTACCCATAGCGCAATTGCCACAGCGCTATGGATCACAGATTGTTCAAGAAAATTCTCATATAACAATGGGTCTTTGGAATTCTCTTTCTCAGTGGTAGTTGAGCCTTTGATTATTTTTCAGGCAGCGGTAGAATTCTGGATAAGCCTAGTGGTGAAAGGTTAACAGTGGGATTGCAGTTCCATTGGGATTGGCCCTGATTTTACAAACGGTGGGTGGGCTCAAGGGGGAGAGAGAGAAAAAAAGGAGAGGGAGGGTGGATGGAAGTGAAAGGAGGAGAGAGAGAACGAGGGAGGTGGAAAGAGAGAGGGAGGCTTCCAAAATGGCTTCTACATCATCATCTGGTGCAAAATGCAGGAAGCAGCCGTTCAAACAGTTTACAAAGCGATGGCAATGAATGCACTGTCAAGTAAGGTGCGTAGAAGACGTGTCAATTGGTAGCAAAGTTATGCATTCTTGTACTCTTACATGGGTATGGCTGCAAATAAAAAATAATGTTTTTTTTTCAGCAAAATGGCACTGCGTAAAAATACTGATTTCCTCAGCAAAGTACTGATTTTCAGGTACTAGAATACTGAAATGTTCTGACAAAACTTGGTAGCTGGAGGCAGGAAGCATGTTCCCGATGTTGGGGAAGTCCAGAACCAGGGGCCACAGTTTAAGAATAAGGGGTAGGCCATTTAGAATGGAGATGAGGAAAAACCTTTTCACCCAGAGAGTTGTGGATCTGTGGAATTCACTGCCTCAGAAGGCAGTGGAGGCCAATTCTCTGGATGCTTTCAAGAGTTAGATAGAGCTCTTAAAGATAGCGGTGTCAGGGGATATGGTGAGAAGGCAGGAACGGGGTACTGAATGTGGATGATCAGCTCAGAAGAAACATTGTTGTGATATATGGAATTCCATTATATTTTAAACCAGAATTTGCAATCAATAGTGTGTTGCCCTTGCTTGATTGATTTTGGATAAATATCATACATATCAAGAGCAATTAAAAGAAGCATAGGATGTGCATATAGCTGCTTGGATCTCTCATTCTAAGACCATTATCAAGACTTTGGATTGCCTTGGAAAATGCTGTTTCACTCAAATTCGGATCACTATTTATTAAATAAGAACAAATTAAAATTGGTGCATTATATATGATATGTATCAATAGTATATCGAATATAAATTTGAATAAACACTTGTGTGGTATCACCTTTTAATACATTTTTAAATATTTACCAAATTAATTGATATTTGTTTATTTTAGAACGGCCCCCAACAACTCCATATGTAGCTCGTTTCTTGAATACTAGAATGATGAAAGAGACATTTAAAAACTACGTTGAGCTGCTTGTGAGTACAGCATTGGATCCTGACATGATTGAGGCATCAGAACAGAGTAATGGTAAATATTGATGTTCCATCTTTGATACTGATTTTAACATAGCATCAATACCTTCTTTGCCATTTTAATTGTTGTCCAGGTCAACATATCTCTTGAGAGATATGTTGCTTTGAATAACTTGCTTTATTATTCATTTGCTGCATGTTGTCATTGCTTTAAGGCCAGTATTAATTGCCCGTGGAAATAAATTGTTTGCTTGACTCTGAGAACAATTAAAAGCAATGACAATTATTTTGTTTGAGATTGTATCTATAATGATGCTTTGCATAGCACCGCCCTGGAGGGTGCTGATTGGTTGTGGTGGCCTTGGTCCAAACATTTACAACGATGTACCCACCCTCGCACCCCAACCCCTGGCTCTTTTTAAAAATGATCTGATTGGACCACGTGCTTTTGTGCTGTGAATCGGACACAAATTCCTACTCTCTACTGAGACCCCAGAATCGGCAATTGCTCAGTATGAGAGCTTTGCTGAGCAGTTCAACCATATGTTGCGCAGGACTATACCTGGCCTTGCTGGGGTCTGGAAAACTACCTGAATCTTCTGATCTCTTATCGCTATCCTTTGATAGAAGGCACCATCAGCTGAATGATCTGCTATGTGCAATGTTCACATTGTTGTGGGGGTGGATATATTTATAAGCCTGACCAACTAAGAACAGTGTATATCCTTCCCAGAAGATTATTAATTAACCAGAATCAGCTTCATTTAGTCTAATTCATTTTCATTCGGGAATACCCCAATTGCCTTGATCATATTTAAATTTCTGTCTCTGGATCATTAATGTAGCAACATTACCAGTATGCGATTTTACGCTGGCATCTGGGTTTAATTAGACCATTCCTAGAGGAGCTGCCATATACTCTTACAATTAATTCTACTTTATTTAGTTATTTTGCACTACTGATTTTGTAAAACAATCTTGCACCATTCTGTTGTTTTGCACTTATATTTATTGTTGTTAGAATCATTACTAATGTATACTGTTTTACTCTGAGCTTCATGTGAACAAGGAATTTCATTGCCCTTGCTGTATATGACACTAAACTAATCTGATCTGAAGATCTTTAAGAAGAGAGAAGCCATAATTCCCAATCTCCATGGTCTCCAGCAAGAAATTGGAGCATTCTGACATGTATTCACATGACAATGTAATAGATTCTGCCACCGCCCTTACAGTGGATATATGAGCTCCTCCCCTGAAAACCATTGGTCTAAATGATCCAATACACATTTCTCATGAGTTGAGAATGCAGAAGTACTTTCAGAAATGTGGCAATGTCAAAAGAGTACTATGTTGAATTCGTGGAGTGACATGTTTTAATGTAGCTGGAAGAAGTCCAAAGATGTACAGGTATGTAGGTTAATTGGCTTGGTAAATGTAAAAATTGTCCCTAGTGGGTGTAGGATAGTGGCACGGATTGCTGGTCGGCGCGGCCCCGGTGGGTCAAAGGGCCTATTTCTGCGCTGTATCTCGAAACTGAACTAAAGTATTTCATATGAATATGCAAAGGTTGGGAAATTAGATGTAGGATGAAGGATGTTAGGATGTCAAATAATAATATGTAGGATTAGTGATGAGGTGCAAATCTTCACATACACTAAGTTTAATGATGAGCAGAAAATGGCACACAAAGGACATTTTAAAACAAAGTATAATTTATTCTAGGCGTGAAGTTGTACATGGGCCTTTATTTTGGATTTATTTTTCCTCTTTATCATTAGTCCAAAATAAAGGTTTATTTATTGTTAGTTAATAAGCTGTGACGGTTGCGGGAAGGTAGTGAAATCTGTATTCTACAATACAACTACTTGCAAAGCCTCTGCCAAAACTGGATTACTTGCAAAACCTATAGTCAAAGAAACTTGCGATCATTTAAGGAATTTGTATTCCCTTATCTAAAGGACAAATAAACCAGCTATAATTTTTATAATTGAACAGCTTGTTTTTCACCATTATTGATTTCAACCTTTTTTATAGAACAAGTTACACATACCTAACTGCGGGAGTGTACAGGCTATAGATTGGAGATGAGAAGCAATCCACTATTTTTTACTTGCCGAGCATTTCCAATAAGCCAGTTCGGTATTCTGAAAAACAGAAGGGATCATGGGATTTGGCAAAGGTCATTCGAGAATTTTTTAAAAAAGCGAACGGGTTGCCTGGTAGCGGGGTGTAACAGTGAGAGAAAGAGGGGCAGATGTGAGTGGGAGACGGAGAGACGGTGAAAGGTGGGGGAAGAGAGGTTTCACTTAGACAGAAAACCACTGGTAAAGCCATGGATCATTGCTTCTAGGAGAGACGGGAAAATGTTCTCAATCGTGAGAATACAGCTTCAGAACCCACTCATCTCGACCATGCTGGAGATTTCCGCGGGCGCAAGGAACAAATGACCTAAAGTTTGCGTTTAGTGAACTGAGTGTTCTCACCGTCCTTGTCGTACACTGGCATTTTGTGAGAGTGGTTGGATCCCGGGATCGAGGAGTCAGCGTCCGACAGGTGAGCGGCCCGCGGTAGCTGATGCCTCTCCACTCGTCACTGGAAGAACTGACACCTCTACTCCCCGGGTCGAGCGCTGCCTCCTCGATCCTGCTGCTCGGTGGCAGCCGACTAGGATTCCTGAGCGTCGCCGATGCCTCACATCAGCTCCTGATCCCCCGCCGCCTGTCCGGATGATGTGACTGACGTTGGTTGAGCTGAAGCTGGGATCCAACCACTCACAAAACGCCGGTGTACGGCGAGGACGTTAAGAACACTCAGTTCACCAAAAACAAACTTTAGGACATTTGTTCCTTGCCCCCGTGGAAATCCCCGCTCCCATCCATCCCAACCACGGCGCAAAAGTCTAATGTGTAGGAGTCTGAAGGAGGGTCTTCTATCCAGAGGCCTGCGGACGGGAGTGTCGGCCCAGGCCTGTAGACAGCGCGTAGGGGAGACGCCGGTCCCAGCTCGACTCTGCCTGTCTTGCCGGCGGTACGTGCAGGCTGGAGTTGGTGCTTCATTTTTGCGCCGCCTGCGGGCCTGGGCCGCCACTGCGACAGGCCAGCGCCCAGCTGGGACAGGCAGAGCTGAGCTCCCCTCCTGCTCCCGATGTCCCCGGCCGCCCCAGGACGGGACACTCTGGAGGGGAAGGCCCAGCGAGGCTGGATAGGGACGAAGCACCCATGCAGATGCATGGCCGCCGCGAGTGTTTAGCCCGAGCGACCTATGACCTGTGCATGTGCAGTCGGAATACCGAACTGGCTTACTAATAATAATTACTAATAGAATGCCATTGTAAGACGTCAAAGTTAATAAAAGTTTACTTTAGAATTTTAATTATTTACAGATGAAATGTATTTGCCACATATGAGGAAAATTGATGGCATGCTGAATGAAAACAAGAAACGAATGATTTTGAAGTTTCCACTGCAGCCTGCACTCAAGGTGAGAACTTTCCCTAAAACTGCACTTATTACTCTTTTTGAAAATAATGTAATTCCACGTTATATTTTACAATTTCTATCTCCATCCACAGGCTTGACTATTACTTGAAGGAAGTAAGGTAGTTACTATTTCCATCATAACAATTTAGAGACAGTAGTGTAGTAGATGCTAGTCTTAAGGCTTTTGTGTAGAAATCCGATGAGAAAATTTGTTTTGAAACTATTTTGATCAAAGATTTGTTTCTGTACATAACACTGAGATGATAAGCAGTTTTGATTTTAAGTACAGATCGACAGATATGAAAACGTACAGAGGAAGTTTGTTAGTGTGCAAAGTACAAAGAAAATGTGTGTTAAATTTGAAATGAAGTTGATGACTGTTAATTAAAAGAATGAAATTAATGATTCTGATCTTTGAATGAACATATTAAACTACAGAAGCTGGAAATCGGAGACAAAACCAGAAAATGGTGCAAACACATAGCAGTCAGGGAGCATGTGAGGAAAAAGAGAAATATTTAACAATTCAGGTCGAAGATCACAGAACACGTTTGTTTTTAATTTTAAGAGAAGGTGGATGGGGAAGAGAGGGATAGCTGTGACAAAGGGAATATCTCGAACTAGGTAAGGCCAGAGTTGCCAAGCTGATGCTGATATTTACTGAGCCGTTTGGTTAATGGAATCATGAGGGAAGTTAGAGAGAGTGAGAGAAAACAAAGATAATTGTTAAAATGAGTTCAATATTACAGATGGGTATAACATAAGTGGCCAGTTCTGATACGAACAAGAAAAACGAGTTATCTAAAATTATTGAAATATGCCCAATTGAAAACTGAAGTGTTATTCTTTAAGCGTACAGTGGCCCTTATTGGAAGAGTGCAGGTGGACACTAAGAGTTAGATCATAGTGGGATGGCGAAGTAGTGACAAGCAACTTGAAGCTCAGGGATGTTCCCATGGACTGAATGGGGGATACACAAAAGGCTGGAGAAACTCAGCGGGTGCAGCAGCATCTAAGGAGCGAAGGAGATAGACGACGTTTCGGGTCGAGACCCTTCTTCAGACTGGTCAGGGATCAGGGAAACGAGAGATATAGATGGTGATGTGGAGAGATAAAGAACAATGAATGAAAGATATGCAAAAAAGTATCGATGATAAAGGGAACAAGCCATTGTAATTCAATTCAATTCAACTTTAATGTCATTGCACAGATACAAGTATGGGTACAACAAAATGCAGTTTAGTGACAGTACGAAGTGATAGCAATATATAGGTAAAGCTGTTTGTGGTGTGAAAATGAGAAGCTAGTGCGACTAGGGTGGGGGAGGGAGATAGAGAGAGAGGGAATGCCAGGGCCCGAGGGCTGAGGGAGAGGTGGGAAGGGGAGGAGACAGCAAGGGTTAACAGAATTGAGAAAATTCAATGTTCAAGCCCAAAGGATGCAGACTCCCCAAGCGGAATATGAGGTGCTGTTCCTCCAACTTGCGGTGTTGCTCACTCTGGCCGTGGAGGAGGCCCAGGTCGGATACGGAATGGGAGGGGGTGTTGAAGTGCTGAGCCACCGGGAGGTCGGGTTGGTTAATGCGGACCGAGCGGAGGTGTTCGGCAAAACGATCTGAATGGGGAGGTCTGCAAAATAGTCACCCAATGTGCATTTAGGTCCTCTAATGCTGTGAAGACCACACTGTTTTTATTTTCCATATCTTGGTTTATATTCTGAAATCCAGACCCAAACATTTGGCATCACTACACTTGTAGAACATTGAACAGTGCAGCACAGGAACAAGTCCTTTAGACCACAATGTCCATGCCGAATGTGATACCGTTAAACTAATATCCTCTGTCTGCACGTCATCCATTCCCTGCATGTCCATTAACCTATCTAAAAGCCTCTTAAATGCCACATGATTAATTTTGTATTTGTTGATTGTCCTCCAAATCTTCGTAATTCCCGTCATATGTAAAAATGGCAGTCTCCTAATCATGTCTTGTGTCTGTCACTTAAATTTCTAGAAATCTCCATGATCTGCATTAAACTAACTCAAAAATACAAAATTCCTACCTTTAACTTGGAAATGTTTTGTAACTTAATCTCTCTTCATTTGACGCTTCCACCTCACCCAGCTTCACACTACTTCTTGGTTTCTTGTGTTCTTTAAATTGTGTGATGTTTAAGATCATGACATGAAAGAAAACAGTTACTTACATCCCTTAAGCTGTATGTTTCCTAATCATTCGGTGCCTTAGTCCAAATCCACCTTCAAACCTCGTGACTAATTATAGACCAAGATCAAGAAATCAAACCCAGCATTTTTTTTTTAAGCATGTTTATTTGCCCTCATAACTTATTGTAAAAGAAAAATGCATATATCCTTAGGGGAAATAAATTCTTAATTTCTTCTTGAAGATAGATTTGATGAAAGTTCATCAAATGGATTTAATTAATCCTGCCTTCACATATGCATTATGAACCTCTGAGTATTTTTGGCATTATTTTTTTTTTAAATTTCTGTAGACCGTATGTTTTAGTCCTTAAAATTCTAAATGCCTGTGTTTTGTCTGTAGACTGCTCTGGAGAATTTTCCAGAGCTAGCAGTATGTGCCCCAGGAACTAAAGGCGGCAATTCCAATTTAACAAAAATTAAAATGAGTGGTAAAAATTACAACAAGAAAACGCTCCAGTCATTAAAACAGAATAGTAAGCGCCTGAAGGTAAGGTCTTCTGTAAACATTTTTAGTAATGTTTTTCCCCATCATAACTAATGTTTATTATGTTCTGTTAACCTTTGAAAACTTTCATAAATTTCTAACACAAAGTTGAGTTCATTGTTCAGTTATAACAAATAGTATTTGGCTCAATTATTCAACTATCAATTATTTAAGTGATCGTGAAACTGGGATTCAGCGGTGAGTAACTAGATAATGCAGTGCTGAAGACAAGGCAAAGAGAAAATATGGCAAGGAATCATGCTACAATTTCAGATTGTGCTTTCAATTACTTTTGTAATTCCTTGGTAATTTAAAAAGTGAAAACTTCTTCTTGCGTTTGAGGCAGCAGAGGTCATGTAATGGCCTCCAGGTGCTGTAGCCAGTTCAATGTGCTATTGTCGAGGGCCGTGAGGTCTATCCCTCCACCGGGGGGGCGGAGGACAGCGTAGTCGGAAATGACGTGCTGCGCTGTTTGCTGGTCTGCTCCCCACATGCAGGCTGCTGATGATCGTAGCCCCCAGCAATGCATGTTGGCGTTGAACTGGCCGACCCCTGTACGGAGCCATTTCAGGGCGACCCACTCTTTGCGGGGCAGGTCCGAGCCGGGTGGGGCTGTGGTGTTCGGTGCAATAGTGAATTGCGGAGGTCGTGAAGTCTGTTCCCAGCTGGTTCTCCATGATCCTAGTGTGTTGAAACCGGAGCCACAGAGGGTCGCTGCGTGACGGGAGAATAGGCAATGTTGGAGTAGGGCGTAGGCAGCCGGTGATGATCTGCATGGTGTTGTTGAGGATGGCGTCTAGCTTGTTAGTATGAGCGCTGCGACACCATGCTGGGGTGGCGTACTCAGCAGCGCTGTGCAAGTGATAGCTTAATCTTTTATCATGTCATCTATCTGTTACCATCTGATCAAATTGTATCATACAATATCATGACCATCATTGAGTGATTTGTTTTTTAAGCAATATTTTTCTATTTTATCGTAGGAGTTTACTGTAGATCAAGAAAAATTGCAGTGCTGTACTTTATATCACACCCTTCATCACTATAAATATCACACATATCTGATATGCAAAAAAGAGGTGAGTATTTTAAGTTATGCAACATTAAATATTTCGTTAAACTTGTTATTAGACAGCAACAACGTAAAGCAGATCCCAAGATAATTCAGTAAATCATTTTAAGGGTTATTTTGGAGTATACTTGTACTGTAAATTGGAGTACAGTTACCGTGATGATGTATATTGTGATGCATTCATAATTTTTTTAAAATTTCAAATCTACCTCTTTGTGTCCCTTGCACTATTTTTCTTAATCTACTCATTCTCTGTATCTGTAACACATCTGCACTGTAGTGTTTATTTTCTTTTTTTGCCCTTCCTGATCTACTCGTATGGTATGATTTGCCCGGACAGCACACACAACAGCTTTTTACAATAATACCCCAGTACCAACAGTGATATGGCTTAGACAATAGGTGCAGGAGTAGGCCATTTGCCCCTTCAAGCCAGCACCGCCATTCATTGTGATCATGCGTGATCATCGACAATCAGTACTGTGTTCCTGCTTTCTCCCCATATCCCTTGACTCCGTTATCTTTAAGAGCTCTATCTAACTCTCTCTTGAAAGCATCCAGAGAATTGACCTCCACTGCCTTCTGAGGCAGAGAATTCCACAGATTCACAACTCTCTGGGTGAAAAGGTTCTAAATGGCCTACCCCTTATTCTTAAACTGTGGCTCCTGGTTCTGGACTCCCCCCCCCCCCCCCCCCCCCCCCAACATTTTCTGCCTCTAGCCCCTCTGCCTCTGCCTCTAGCCCCTTAATAATCTTATGTTTCAATAAGATCCCCTCTCATCCTTCTAAATTCCAGTGTATGCAAGTCCAGTCGCTCCATTCTTTCAACATATGACAATCTCGCCATCGCAGGAATTAACCTCGTGAACATATGCTGCACTCCCTCAATAGCAAGAATTTCCTTCCTCAAATTTGGAGACCAAAACTGCACACAATACTCCAGGTGTGGTCTCACTGGGGCCCTGTACAACTGCAGAAGGACCTCTTTGCTCCTATACTCAACTCTTGTTATGAAGGCCAACATGTCAGTCACTGCTGAACAAGGACACCCAGATCTCATTGTACTTCCCCTTTTCCTAACATGACATGATTCAGATAATAATCTGCCTTCCTGTTTTTGCCACCAAAGTGGATAACCTCACATTTATCCACGTTAAACTGCATCTGCCCACTCACACAATCTGTCCAAATCACCTTGCATCCTCATAGCATCCTCCTCACAGTACACACAGCCACCCAGCATTGTGTCATCTCCAATCCCCTCATCTAAATCATCAAGGTATATTGTAAATAGCTGTGGTCCCAGCACCGAGCCTTGAGGTACCCCATTGGTCACTGCCTGCCATTCTGAAAGGGACTCGTTAATCCTCACTCTTTGTTTCCTGTCTGACAACCAATTTTCTATCCATGTCAGTACCCTACCCCCTGATACCATGTGCTCTAATTTTGCCCACTAATCTCCTATGTGGGACCTTCTGAAAATCCAGGTATAATACGTCCTCTGGCTCTCCCTTGTCCATTTTCCTAGTTACATCCTCAAAAAATGCCAGGATTAGTCAAGCATGATTTCCCCTTCGTAAATCCATGCTTACTCAGACCGCTCCTGTTACTGCTATCCAAATGTGGTGCCGTTTCATCCTTTATACTTGACTCCAGCTTCTTACCCACCACAAATGTCAGGCTAACTGGTCCCTGTTTTCTCTCTCCCTCCTTTCTTAAAAAGTGGGATAACATTAGCTGCCCTCCAATCCACAGGAACTGATTTTGTGATGAGCAATGATGTGACTGATTGCTGTTGACGGTGAATATTGATAACCAGAAAGAAAAGCGGATTTCTCTGGCATGGATTTCTGTTTTATCCTTTTGCTCTCTGGTGCTGATGTAAAACAAGTTGACTCAGCAGCCAGTTCACTCATTTTTTGCAGACGTCAAACTTGAAGAAAAGCTCAACTTTTTAATTAAACCTTAAATATTTAATAAATCACCAATTAAAGATTGAATCACCAACACGAAATTAAGGTAAAAACTGAAATTCCATAATTTTTCAATCTAGAATCCATAACAATTTGATGAATTTAAGCATATTTCAATTCTCATAATGCTTTATTAAGACCAAACAGGGCCACCTTTCTGCCACAGCTTAGTAAACAATTATAAAAACACTCTCATCCTTATTGGCTGTAATTTGAGGTTTATTTTTCCATAAATATATTTTCCTTAATTTCTTGTAACATTAGAGGCTATTGTGACACTGAGCAATTTCATTCAGCCCCTTATTTCAATGTAAACTAGTTTCTCATATGCTCATCAACACCATCCTCATTTACTTATCACCCATTTAGACAATGGATAATTTGGAGTAACCAGTTAATCTACCAGCAAGTTTTGGGGATATGTGAGGAAACTGGAGCAAAGAATGGGTCGATTGGGCTTGTATTCACTGGAATTTAGAAGGATGAGAGGAAATCTTATAGAAACATATACCATTCTTAAAGGATTGGACAGGCTAAATTAGTTTTGAGGCATTTAACTTGAGCAGATAGGATGTACAGTTTATGCTACTACCATCTGCAGTTGCATCATCAATGAAGATGTGAGCCAGTTCCTTCAGCAGCCATACATGCCCAGGCCATAACACCCCAACTACCGTGTTTCACAGATGAGGTGGTATGCTTTGGACCTTGGGCAGTTCCTTCTCTTTTCTATCCTTTGCCCTTGCCATCACTCTGATATGTTAATCTTCATCTCATCTGTCCACAAGACCTTTTTCCAGGATTGTGGTTGCTCTTTTAAGTACTTAATGGAAAACTGTAACCTGGCCGTCCTATTTTTGTGGCTAACCAGTGGTTTGCATCTTGCAGTGTAGCCTCTGTATTTCTGTTCATGAAGTCATCTATGGACAGTGGTCATTGACAAATCCACACCTGACTCCTGAAGAATGTTTCTGATCTGTCAGACAAATGTTTGGGGATGTTTCTTTATTATAGAGAGAATTCTTCTGTCATCAGCTGTGGAGGTCTGCCAGTCTCTTTGTGATTAGTAAGCTCACCAGTGTTCTCTGTCTTCTAAATAATGACCCAAACAATTGAATTTGACAAGCCTAAGGTTTAGCTGATGTCTCTAACAGTTTTATTCTTGTTTCTCAGTCTAATAATGGCTTATTTGACTTTTATTGGCACAACTTTGATCCTCATGTTGATAAACAGCAATAAAGGTTTCCAACGGTGATGGAAAGACTGGAGGAAAGAATATGTGCTGAGAGCTCTCTTATACCTGTATTAACGAGACAATTAAACACACCGGGGCAATTACAAACACCTGTGAAGCCATGTGTCCCAAACATTATGGTGCCCTGAAATGGGGGGACTATGTAAAAACACAGCTGTAATTTCTACATGATGAAAACAAAATGGTTAAAAATTACCTTTATTAAAATCTGACAATGTACACTTTAACTGCATGTGATTTTTGTTTTCTATTACAAATCTCAAATTGTGGAGTACAGGGGAAAATAAATAAATGATGGGTCTTTGTCCCAAACATTATGGAGGGCACTTGAGCTCAAGAGGTCAGGATTGAATTCCAGTTGTTTGAGCTGGTAGATTCAGAATGAGTTTAAGTCATAAGTACTTAGCTTTCCTTGAATCTAGTTGGGAATGGTGAGGGTGGAGGGGAGAAAAGCACACTGGTTGGAAGATGTCTAAATCACTGGTGTAACTTTAGGATTTCCACTTTAAGCAACTTATGTGCAGTAGTTGTTGCATGCCAGTATTATAACAAGATAGTTTTGTTGTCATTGGCAACTGCATGATCCAGTCCTTTGGAGTAGAAGCAAGTTGATTCATGAAATGTTAGTTCCACATCTTTTAAACCATATGTACGTAATCATATTTGCAAATACATTTTTGTGATGGGCATTCTTGAAAATATGTAACTCTGTTTTCAAACATTTTAACAGGCTTCATCCATTCTAAAACAGAATAAAGATCTAGGCCAAGTGGAAACAATCCAGCAGTGCATGGAAAATGAAAAATGGGTGGAGGATCTCTTTGAAAAGTTTGGCGACCAGCTGACACGAGCACAGCAGAACTGTTTATAATGTACATATGAGATCTTTTCACCGGTTGCATCAATGGCACTAGTGATTCATGGGACATACTGAAATGAACTTTGGCATCCTTGCTGATGCTGGGACTAAGCTAATTATAGTGGCACTCATGGGTTTTAATGGACCTTGTACTTTGACCCATAGTTAAATGGTCATAGTGGCCAAGAACTCACATTTTGACATTGGGAGTAATTATTATGACTGTAACCACATTTTTTTTAAATAATGGCCAATGTTTTTGATTTATTTGTATTCCGTGAACTTGAGGTATCGAATAATGGTTATTTCCAAAAAAAAGTTAAACATTTTGTTTTAACTTTTGTGACCGATCAAAATGGCAAGGCATGCACTAAGTATATTATGATTTTCTTATTAATATAGTTTAAATACATTAGAAGACTTCTGTTCAAGAAATGCTTTAAAATTGATTACCTGACTCTTTCTGATCCTCAAGACAAGAACCAGAAGCAACCATACCTGTCTGATGTCTGTCAACCATATTTCTATACGTAATATAATGAAAGTTAGTGTGTTGTGACATTATCTTAAGATAAATTTGGCATCAGAAAATAACACTTGCTTTGCAGACTCAAAATAGTAAGTTCAGGAAACTGGACGTGGAGTTGGTGCAATCCAATGACTGTCAATTCTGATAATGAAAATGTGATGAACACATCTATTTTCCCTATTTTGAAGAAAAAACTATTTTTCCTCTTTATCCATATTTCTTCAAAAAAAATAAATTGTACATTTTATCACATCGATAGTTGTATTTTTCAGAGAAAATATTGTGGTTTGAATTATGTTCATGTATCTTTGTAATACACTTTGCATTGTTTGCAGTAAATTCTATTCACTTACATTGATCACACATTGTATACTTTATATACTGAGGTAAACTACAATTTTTGTTTTCCTGTTAATACGAGTTTGCTTCAGTGTTACCAGATATGCATATTGGACTAGTTTTGCCTTTTAAGTTAGCTGTGTTACACATTTCGATTATTTTCTGATACGTGAAAATAAATTTCCTACTAAACATATTGCCAAAAATATCAATTTTTATATTACACTGTGATAAAATATTTAATAATTCAGCATATGTACAGGATATATGTAAAAGTAGTTTTAATTTCACTACTTTGCTTTGGCTGTACTATTGATAATACTGCTACCTTGATGAATTATCTTTTTGAATTGTTATTTACCATTCTGTGAATCATTACATTTTAATCTACTAAATTAACTCTTAATTTTTTACAATTTTAAAATTCTTATTCCCACATTCTTTATTGTTTTATTTGACTTTTAATACTTACTGCCATAAATTATGTTTAACTCTTTCAGGTAAAGTATTTGCAGGAACATTTATTCAATTTTGAGGGTACAGTGCCCTCCATAATGTCTGGGAATCGTTTATTTATTTGCCTCTGTACTTCATAATTTGAGATTGGTAATATAAAAAATCACATGTGGTTAAAGTGTACATTGCCAGATTTTAATAAAGGCCATCTTAATACATGTTGGTTTCACCATATAGAAATTACAGCAGTGTTAATACATAGTCCTCCTCCTCCCCCCTATACCCCCCCCCCCCCCCCCCCCCCCCCCCCCCATTTTTGAGGGCACCACATGTGATTTTATTTCTATTATAAATCTCAAATTGTGGAGTACAGAGGCAAATAAATAAATGATGAGTCTTTGTCCCAAACATTATCGAGGGCGCTGCATGTCCTTGGTGAGAATGTAATATTCTTCCACTTGCAGAGATACAATTTCAGCAATAGGATTGCTGTCTGAAGCAGGGTCTCGACCTGAAATGTCGTCCATTCCTTCTCGCCAGAGATGTTCCAGCATTTTGTGTCTACCTTGCAGTATTTAAAATTATGTTGAATAACTAGCTTTAATCCCCAATACAGACAAATGCTTGCACAGTGCAGCAATATGATCTTTTTCTCCATTACAATCTTTGTTTGAAAAAGATTACCTATATTCAGGAGTAGAGTTTGATTGCACCTCTGCAGAACATCAGACCACAGTCAATTATAACCACAAATTATATTAATGCCTTAAACTTTGTGCCGTTCCAAACCACTTTGTAGAAGATGCAATCAAATACATTTTGACACCAAGCTAACAAAACAGACAGCCAGGATCTACACGTATGAGCATCTTAGAAACATAGAAAAATAGGTGCAGGAGTAGGCCATTTGAGCCAGCACTGCCATTCAATATGATCATGGCTGATCATCTAAAATCAGTACCCCATTCCTGCCTTTTTACCCATATACCTGGATTCCTTTTGCCCTAAGAGATAAATCTAACTCCCTCTTGAAAGCATTCAGAGAATTGGCCTCCACTGCCTTCTGTGGAAGATAATTCCACAGATTCACAACTCTCTGGGTGAAAATGTTTTTCTTCATCTCAGTCCTAAATGGCTTACCCCTTATTCTTAAACTGACTCATGGTTTTGGATACCCCCACATGGGGAACATATTTCCTGCATCTAACAGTTCTGCCAACCCAGATATTAACTTGGTGCACCTATGCTGCACTCCCTCAATAGCAAGAAAGTCCTTCCTCAAATTAGGAGACCCCAAAACTACGCACAATGCTCCAGGTGTGGTCTCACCAGGGCCCTGTACAACTGCAGTAGGACCTCCTTGCTCCCATAGTCAAATCCTCTCACTGTGAAGGCGAACGTGCCGTTTGCTTTACAGCCTGCTATACCTGCATGTACTTTCAGTGACTGATGTGCAAGTTCACCGAGGTCTCATAGAAACATAGAAAATAGGTACAGAAGTAGGCCATTCGACCCTTCAAGCCTGCACCGCCATTCAATATGATCATGGCTGATCATCCAACTCAGTATCCCGTACCTGCCTTCTCTCCATACCCCCTGATCCCCTTAGCCACAAGGGCCACATCTAACTCCCTCTTAAATATAGCCAATGAACTTGCCTCAACTACCTTCTGTGGCAGAGAATTCCAGAGATTCACCACTCTCTGTGTGAAAAATGTTTTTCTCATCTCGGTCCTAAAAGACTTCCCCCTTATCCTCAAACTGACCCCTTGTTCAGGACTTCCCCAACATCGGGAACAGTCTTCCTGCATCTAGCCTGTCCAACCCCTTAAGAATTTTGTAAGTTTCTATAAGACCCCCCCCCCCCCTCAATCTTCTAAATTCTAGCGAGTACATGCTGAGTCTATCCAGTCTTTTTTCATATGAAAGTCCTGACATCCCAGGCATCAGTCTGGTGAACCTTCTCTGTACTTCCTCTATGGCAAGAATGTCTTTCCTCAGATTAGGAGGCCAAAACTGTATGCAATACTCCAGGTGTGGTCTCACCAAGACCCTGTACAACTGCAGTAGAACCTCCCTGCTCCTATACTCAAATCCTTTTGGTATGAATGCTAACGTACCATACGCTTTCTTCACTTCCTGCTGCACCTACATGCCTACTATCAATGACTGGTGTACCATGACACCCAGGTCTCGTTGCACCTCCCCTTTTCCTAATCTGACACCATCCAGATAATAATCTGCCTTCTTGTTCTTGCCACCAAAGTGGATAACCTCACATTTATCCACATTGTAGTGCATCGGCCCACCCACCCAACTTATCCAAGTCTCCATGCAGCCTCATAACATCCTCCCCGCAGCTCACACTGCCACGCAGCTTTGTGGCAACCACAAACTTGGAGATGTTACATTTAATTCAATTTAATTCCTTTGTCTTAAAGATTAAGGCACCAGAGGTTTGGAGTAGGAATTTCAAGACGTCTAACTAGGGATGAAGGAAACCAGGCATACACGAAAATAAGTGACTTTTTTGGAAGGTTGGAGCCCTGGAGATTTTGGAAATGGGGAAGAATTGGCTTATCAATTTAAAAGTTGGAGGCCTGTAGGTCAATAAATGGGGGTGGGTGAACATGTATATCTCTGCCCCAATGTAGTAGCTGAAAATGTAAAGCAAATATATACAGTTAGGGAGAAAACTAAGAGTTAAGTAGAAGAATTGAAAAACAATGTTGCATTTAATTGACAACATAGGCATGAAAGAAGCAGCAATTGAAGGAATGGATGACGAGCTGGGAAATTGTACGGGTAAGAAAACCCTAATGAGAGTCATCTACAGGCCTCCAAACAGTAGGCTGGATATAGGGTGCAAGTTGAATCAAGAGTTAAAATTGGCATGTCGCAAAGGTAATGCTACGGTTGTATGGGAGATTTCAACATGCAGGTAGACTGGGAAAAGCAGGTTGGTGGTGGATCCCAAGGAAGGGAGTTTGTGGAGTGCCTCTGTGATGAATTCTTAGAGCAGCTTGGACTGGAGCCGACCAGGGAGAAGGCAATTCTGGATTTAGTGTTGTGTAATGAACCAAATTTCATAACGGAACTCGGGGTAAAGGAGCCATTAGGAGGTAGCGGCCATAATATAAGTTTTAATCTACAATTTGAGAGGGAGAAGGGAAAATCGGAAGTGTCAGTAATACAGTTGAACAAAGGGGACTTTGGAGCCATGAGGGAGCAGCTGGCCAATGTTGACTGGAAAGATACCCTAGCAGGGATGATAGTAAAACAACAATGGCAGGTATTTCTGGGAATAATACAGGTGGTGTAGTATCAGTCCATTCCAAAGAGGAAGAAAGATTCTAAGGGGAGTTAAGGTGACCGTGGCTGACAAAGGAAGTCAAGGGCAGTATAAAAATAAAAGAGAAGTATAACATAGCAAAGATGAGTGGGAAGCCAGAGGATTTGGTTACTTTTAAAGAGCAACAGAAGATAACAAAAAAGGCAATATGGGGAGAAAATATGAGGTACGATGGTAAGCTAGCCAAGCATATAAAGGAGGATAGTAAAAGCTTCTTTAGATATGTGAAGAGGAAAAAAATAGTTAAGACCAAAGTTAGACCCTTGAAGACTGAAACGGGTGAATTTATTATGGAGAACAAGGAAATGGCAGATGAGTTGAATAGGTACTTTGGATCAGTCTTAACTAAGGAAGGCACAAACAATTTCCCTGATGTACTTGTGGCCACGGAGGAACTGAAGGTAATTCACATTCGGCAGGAAATGGTATTGGGTAGACTGAAGGCTGATAAATCCCCAGGGCCTGTTAGTCTGCATCCCAGGGTACTTAAGGAAGTGGCTCTCAAAATCGTGGACACAATGGTGATCATTTTTCAATGTTCTATAGATTCGGGATCTGTGGATTGGAGGTAGCTAATGTTATCCCACTTTTTAAGAAAGGCCGGAGAGAGAAAACTGAATTATAGACTAGTTGCCTGGCATCGGTGGTGGGAGAAGATGCTGGAGTCAATAGTAAAAGATGAAATAGCGGCACATTTGGATGGCAGTAACAGGATCGGTCTGAGTCAGCATGGATTTACGAAGGGGAAATCATGCTTGACTAATCTTCTGGAATTATTTGAGGATGAAACTAGAAAAATGGACATGGGGGAGCCAGTAGATGTAGTGTACTGGGACTTTCAGAAAGCATTTGATAAAGTCCCACATAAGAGATTAGTGGGCAAAATTAGAGCACATGGTCTTGGGGTTAGGGTACTGACATGGATAGAAAATTGGTTGGCAGACAGGAAACAAAGAGTAGGGATTAACGGGTCCCTTTCAGTATGACAGGCAGTGACTAGTGGGGTACCGCAAGGCTCGGTGCTGGGACCGCAGCTATTTACAATATACATCAATGACTTACATAAAGGGATTCAAAGTAACATTAGAAAATTTGCAGATGACACAAAGCCGGGTGGCAGTGTGAACTGTGAGGAGGATCCTACGAGCATGCAGGGTGACTTGGACAGATTGTGTGAGTGGGCGGATGCATGGCAGATGCAGTTTAACATGGATAAATGTGGGGTTATACATTTTGGTGGCAAAGGAAGGCAGATTATTATCTAAATGGTGTTAAGTTGGGAAATGGGGAAGTACAAAGAGATCTGGGGGTCCTTGCTCATCATTCACTGAATGTCAGCAGGCAGTGAAGAAAGCTAATGGCATGTTGGCCTTCATAACAAGAGTAGTTGAGTATAGGAGCAAAGAGATCCTTCTGTAGTTGTACAAGGCCCTAGTGAGACCACACCTAGAGTTTTGTGTGCAGTTTTGGTCTCCAAATTTGAGGAAGGGCATTCTTGCTATTGGGGGAGTGCAGCGTAGGGTTCATGTGGTTCATTCCCGGGATGGCGGGACTGTTATATGTTGATAGAATGGAGTGACTGGGCTTGTATACTCTGGAATTTAGAAGGATGAGAGGGAATCATATTGAAACATAAGATTATTAAGGGATTGGACACCCTAGAGGCAGGAAACATGTTCCCGGTGTTGGAGGAGTCCAGAACCACAGGCCACCGTGTAAGAATAAGGGGAAGGCCATTTAGAACGGAGATGAGGTAAAACTTTTTTACCCAGGGACAATAGGTGCAGGAGTAGGCCATTCTGGCCATCAAGCCAGCACCGCCATTCAATGTGATCATGGCTGATCATCCCCAATCAGTACCCCTTTCCTTCCTTCTCCCCATATCCCCTGGCTCAGCAGAGAGTTGTGAATCTGGAAATCTCTGCCTCAGAAGGCAGAGGAGGTCAATTCTCTGGATCTCCTTCTCTTCAAGTCCACACACACAAGATTAGAAGTTGTCAGCCAGAACTGAACACACTTCTCGGCATCTGTCTTGTCGCTTCTTGTGCATGGTGGTGGAAAGATTGGTGGAAACAGGGCCGCGACGTGAACGCTCTTACCTTGACCCCATTCTCTGGATGCTTTTGAGAGTTAGATAGGGCTCTTAAAGATAGCAAAATCAGGGGATATGGTGGGAAGGCAGGAACGGGCAACTGAATGTGGATGATCAGCCATGATCACAGTGAATGGCGGTGCTGGCTCGAAGGGCCGAATGGCCTACTCCTGCACCTATTGTCTATTGTCTAAGCTGAGAACATGGAATGGAGTTGGGGAACAAAGACCTGAGAACACGATGGCCATGGTAGAGATTTCCAAAAATATGTAGGTAACTGCACAGGATATGGGTCTGGATGGTGAGTTGTCTTTGTCTTTCAGCGTTTGTCTTTTTTGTGCTCCTTATTTCGTAAGTATGTCTTGGATCCATACACTAGAGCTTTAACAAATTTCCAGCTGTGGCCTCCATAGGGGCCTATATAATTGCAGTAAAGGATCTTTCCTGTTTAATTTCAAGTCCCTTTGCAATAAATGCCAGCCTACCATGTACCTATCTAATTGTTTGTGCTACCTCCAAGTTGATGCTCATGCATGTGCATATAAAGACTCCGAAGATGCTTACGACCATCAATTTTTCACCACTAAAAAACAATTGAATGTCTATTTTATGAAAGTGGGTGTCTTTTCACTTTTTCACTTTATGTACTGTCCTCATCGATTCACCAAGCCAGTCTAAGTCCTTATGATGTTTCTGTGCATTGTTGCTGCCCAGCTTGATAGTAAAGTATCGATGAAGTATTAAAGTCAAGAGTGTTTTATTGTCATGTCCCAGGTAACATATGTCCCAGATGACTGAGACCTCTTTTGTCCTGAATTAAATTACCCCAATTACCATGGCAGGATCTACGTGAAAAAGAGTGCAGTGGTTCAAAAAGTCAACTCTGGATATTCCTTGTTATGGAAGACCAAATTCCAAAGTTTTATACTGCGTTAGAGAATATGCTTATCAGTAAAGTGCTGGGATTGCAAATTGAGCTCTGTTTTGACCAGAGGTGCAAGATAGGAATGCAAAATACAAACGTGCTAGAGGGACTTAACAGGTTGTGGACGCTGATATCATTACTCGATATGAATGTCTTCTCCCCCCCCCTTGTTCTGATTTATTGTCTGAAGAAGGGTCTCGATCCGAAACGTCACCCAATCCTTCGCTCCATAGATGCTGCCTCACCCGCTGAGTTTCTCCAGCATTTTTGCCTACCTTCGATTGTTCCAGCATCTGCAGTTCCTTCTTAAATATTACATGCATTTTGTTCATTCACCGCCCGAAGTATATCAAACTTGGTAATTATAAAGTATTTGACGTCTGATGACATAAAAACTAACAAGTCATAAATGGTGGATGATGAAATTCACGTTTAGGTGATATCAAAATCTGCACCATTTTTTATGTATCTTTCAACAGCAATTTTATGTTATTTCAAAAAGCAGTCTGCAAGAACTTAACACCATGGGGGCGAGGGAACGCTTTCCTCTTCAGTTCATTGGTACTCGGCTCGATGGTGACTTAATTGTAATAAAAGACCGCAAAAGTATTTTTTTCTCTAACTAGTACTGGAATTATTAGTTTATTTAATTTGTGTTTGCTATATATTAGCGGCGTGTATTGCGTTTACATGCCTGTTATCCTATTGCGAGCAGGAATTTCAATGAGTAGGAAGGAACTGCAGATGCTGATTTACACCGAAGATGGACACAAAATGCTGGACTAACCCAGCGGGACAGGCAGCATCGCTAGAGAGCAGGGATGAGGGACGTTTCGGGTCTGAAGAAGAATTTCAATGATCCGTTGTCGACAAATGTGACAATTAAACGCTCTTGACTTGTATCTTGATTCTATTGTGGAGTAACCAACACGATCGCCTCGAGTGGACAGTGACATCAACCTTCTTTTGCCGTGGTGGTAATTGTTTAATTTCTCGTAGAGAAGGAACGGACTCCCATTTCACACGTTCTCTGTGTTTTTTTGAATTTGTGTATAGTGGGGACATAATAATAATAATAAACCGTTCACCGTGGGCGATGCCCTGCAGATCGGAGCGGCTGCGATTGTTCAGGTGCAAGCGCCTCGCGCCGGCTGGCGCCACATTCCAATTGTAACGGGCCGACTTCCGGCTCGATCGGACTTTACCAACGTGACGCCTGGCAGGGGGGGGGGGTGGAAGGAAGGCAGTGCCCTCTACCTAGTTGCAATTATTAGGATAGCGCATGGACAGTTGCGAGGCGGATGGTTGTAGAGAAAAAAAAAGTGTAAGTGTGCCACGGTGCGGGGGGTTTGTGGTGCTGTGTTGGGAGAGGGGTGGGTGGTGTGGGTCTCGGCTCTCCCCGCGGGGAGCGGGTGGTAGGGTCGGTGCGGGGGGGCGGGGCTGCTGGTCACAGTGGGAGCTGCCGGCCGCTTGGCGACGACACCACACGAGGCGGTGGGAGGGAAGGAAGGAAGGAGGGGGACGGTCGGTCTGACGGGGCGGGTGGAGAGCCTGCTTCAGAGGGCCGGCAACTGCAGCTACAGCTACAGCTACAGCTGGTGGCCCGTCGGGGACCGGATGGGAGCGAGCGGGGCGACACCATGGCGCAGCCGGGCTCTGTGAGAGGCCGCGTGTCGGCCGAGAGGCTGCGGTCGTGGTGGGAGGTGCCGGCCATCGCTCACTTCTGCTCCTTGTTCCGGGCCGCCTTCGCGCTGCCCGACTTCGAGATCGAGGTAAGGCTTCGAATCGAGGCCGCGGATCCTAGGCCCGAGTGAGATCCAGCCTGACCCCGGCTGGCGGAGGGGGAATCGGCTCCCAGCCGGCCCGGGCGGCGGAGGGACCGAGGCCCGAGGCGCCAGGGCCTGCGGTTTGTTCTGCTCGCGTTTGTCCTGCCCTGAACATCTGAGTTTCACTCGCCCCACCGCCGCTGTAATGACCACGAATGTTTGTGATTAACTATTCCTCTTTTGAGTTTAATGATTGATCCAGCCGTTCGAGTTGTTCATTATTTACCCCAACATCCCCTACTGTTTATTAATTTGGGGTTATTTCATTGTTGGGGTGTTTATTGACCTCTTAGCCGCTTTCCCCTCTTGGTCTGGAGGTGGTGGGGTTTTGTTCCTATTGCCCTTGGATCTGATTGTTGCCTCCCCCAGCCACCCTCGCCCTTGGGATTGTTCCTTGTGCTAAATTGTTACCCAACTCTTCATTGGGGGATTTAGTTGGGCTCGTTTTAGCACAGTTGAGTTGGTTATTGTGAAACCTAATTCATTTTTGTGAATAACATAGGTGTTTTGATTTTTGTTTGATTGTCCGAGTTAAATGAGTCGCAATTAGGCGTTTAGAGACGGGAATACGTTAAGCTTCCTTTGTTGTTTTAATGGAGAAACGACAGCGAAGTTGTGCCAAGAACAGTGATGGTCCCTTTTGTTATTTTTTTATTTGTCTGTGAAGACTTGGTGACTCATGTCTCTATAATGTAAAGTGTTAGATTATGTTATTCATTTTGTAAATGTCTCCGTGTGGGCGAGCTCTGGGAAGGGTGAAAACTTACCTTGAATCTGAGCCAATGATGCAGTAATGTTTCCTTTTAAACAAGATGTTGCTTACAGATAATTGTGTCTGCAAAGTACTGTTTAATGAGAATTGATCAAACACTTAATTAAGTACTGACATTTGAGGGGAAAGTCCATTAACTCAAACTAAAATTACTTATAATACACCTATGATAGGTACTAAAATAAGTACCTAAAATAAATATCTGTGGAATTCTCTGCCACAGAAGGTAGTTGAGGCCAATTCATTGGCTATATTTAAAAGGGAGGAGATTTAAGTGGCCCTTGTGGCTAAAGGGATCGGGGGTATGGAGTGAAGGCATGTACAGGATACTGAGTTGGATGATCAGCCATAGAAACATAGAAAATAGGTGCAGGAGTAGGCCATTCGGCCCTTCGAGCCTGCACCGCCATTCAATATTATCACGGCTGATCATCCAATTCAGTGTCCTGTACCTGCCTTCTCTCCATACCCCCGATCCCTTTAGCCACAAGGGCCACATCTAACTCCCTCTTAAATATAGCTATTGATCATATTGAATGGCTGTGCAGGTTCGAAGGGCCGAATGGCCTACTCCTGCACATATTTTCTATGTTTCTAAGTACTATGATACTTAGGATTTGTTAGATTTGTTCAGTTAGGTTTTAAAAACAATTTTCATTGAAGGTACAATCAATGTTAGAGCCTGCACTTATTTTCCAACACTAAATGATTTAATTGTGCTACCATTCATGTCTTCCTCGTCATCTCGTGAATTTGATCAGTTATGTTTAAAATAAGACGTGAAGGTAATTTCACTGCCACAAGTTTAAAAGTCCAGTGCAATTAGTTTACTTTTTATTATCACTGGTACAGTGAAAAGCTTTTTTTGTTGCGTACTATCCAGTCAACGAATAGTGAATGCATGATCAAGCCGCCCACGGTGCACAGATACAGGACAAAGGGCAGTATAAGAAACACTGCTGTTGAAATATAGATTTAAACGAGTGGAGTGATTGTAATGAATGATAGCAGATCCACATCTGGGACCAGCACACATAGAGTTGCCTGGCTTCAGTGCCATCTTGAATATGTACTCTTGGACTACTGAAATAGTTGTGAAACTAAAGATAGGCACAAAATGTTGGAGTAACTCAGCAGGTCAGGCAGCATCTCCGGAGAAAATGATGTTTTGGATCGATCCAAAACGTCACTTATCAACTTTCTCCAGAGATGCTGCCTGATCGCTGTTACTCCAGCATTTTGTCTTTCTTTGGTATAAACCAGCATTTCCGTTTTTATTACATTTGGTTCTGAAACCACTGGAATAGTTTTTTAATTGCAGTCATAATGACCACCATGACCCTGCCTGTAGTGACAATAAACTTCATTGTCCAAGGAATTTCACAACAAGTTTGTACAAACAGGAATAATCTTAAACACTCTAATCTTAAATCTTTGAGGGATAAATATTAGGGCAGTAAATTTTGAGGAACAATTCCAATATTGTCAAGGAATCGGATATATTCACAGTGGGTGGCAGGTAAAGAGGGGTCCAGTTTGATACTGAAGGAGTACCTCAACACCACCATGATTTTGTGATGTTATCTCTTGAACCCACAACCTTCCGACTTGGTGGCAAGTTGCTGTACACCACTGCGTCACAAACTGACTTCTTCCACCGCACTTCCACTTCCCTGCCTGAAATATCGAAAGTTCTTTACCATGACTTTCACTTGTTGATTCGCACGCTGATTTATTTCTTTACTTATTTTTCTATGAATTTTAATAGAAATCTTCATGAAGATTTTTTGTTTCCCTTTTGAATATTTAACTGGAGCAGCAAGTTTCAATCAATCAACCAGCTATCAATTTGCACAATACTAATAGAATGGCTTTTTTATTCACAGTGTTTGTCCTAATCTCTGGCATAGGGTTAAAGTGCAACACCAAATTCAATTTGCCACATGTCATTCAATATGAATTGATAATAGTAAATAAGAGGTCATTACTAAGCATTTATTTGTTTAAAATGTTTTACTTGAGTATGTTATTGATTTGAGACTAAAGCTAAATACTGTTGATGTTTAAAAATCTGAATTAAGAAAGGAAAATGCCTGAAGTACTCAATAGCCATCTTCAGTAGGGAAAACCAGAATTTATATTTGTGCATTTGAAATGTCCATTTCTTGTTTCTAAAAAAAAACTTGGTGTAGTTGTTTGTGCTGTTCTCTGGTTTCAGGTTAATGTACGTGATGTGCAGAATTTTGCAGTGAACTACATTAGTAGTGGCTGTTTCTTGTGAATACTCTGAACTCTATAGAGTTGGAATAGGTGTGCTCGGTATTCATCCAGATTAGTACTGGTTAAATGGGCTTTGATTTATTTGAATAGTTAAGAATTATTATGAGAGAGGGCCTTAGTTGTATAGAACACAGAGTGCTGGAATAACTCATGGGTCTGGCAGCATCTCTGAAAGGATGTGGATAGTTAATGTTTTGGGACGGGGCCCTTTGTCAGGCTCGTTATTACTTGACTTTTTAAATTATTTTATCATGCTTTTTTAAGAAACATAGAAAATAGGTGCAGGAGGAGGCCATTCGGCCCTTCGAGCCAGCACCACCATTCATTGTGATCATGGCTGATTGTCCCTATCAATAACCTGTGCCTGCCTTCTCCCCATATCCCTTGACTCCACTGGAGCTCTATCTAACTCTCTCTTAAATCCATCCAGTGATTTGGCCTCCACTGCCCTCTGTGGCAGGGAATTCCATAAATTCACAACTCTGAGTGAAAAGGTTTTTTTTTCACCTCAGTCTTAAATGACCTCCCCTTTATTCTAAGACTGTGGTCCCTGGTTCTGGACTCACCCAACATTGGGAACATTTTTCCTGCATCTAGCTTGTCCAGTCCATTTATAATTTTATATGTTTCTATAAGATCCCCCCCTCATCCTTCTAAACTCCAGTGAATACAAGCCTAGTATTTTCAATACAAGCCTAGTCTTTTCTGAGAGCTTCTCATAACTATGAGAGCACTCATAAACTGTGGCCTTTTGTTGGCCGGGGGAGGGGGGGGGGGGGGGGTGGCGGCTGTTGCATGTGCCTGACTGTCAAACATTTTTCATCATGCGGCTCTTCTGGCCTCCTGATCCGACAGCATTTACTGCACAAGGCCAAGTCCCAGGACAGAGACTTGCCTTTTGCAGATTCTCGCTAAACTTACTAGCAAGCAAAAACTTGCTAGTAAGTTTTTGCTTGCTGATTTTGAATGCACTCTATTTCACTGTTGCAATAGGGAGGTAGCATTTCTCCATGGTGTTTTTTGAGGAGCTCAGTACAAGCTATGATATTCAAAAGTAAAAATAAAGGAAAAGACTGGTTCATCAAGACTTATAAACACCGGAAAATATTGACCATAATTTGCGTTACTGAAAAACAAACTACCTTTTGTATTCTCTGGAGTCTCTGAAGTAGGGTCTCAACACGAAACATCACCCATTCCTTCTCTTCAGAAATGCTGCCTATCCCCTGAGTTTCTCAAGCGTTTTGTGTCCATCTTCGGTGTAAACCAGCATCTGCTGTTCATTGCTAATACCTTTTGTATTCTAATGACTTGTATCCTAGGCTGGTCTTTGATGGTTTTAGGGGTATTAATACATAGCCTGAGCTGGCAGTGTACTACGTGGTTCCATTATCCTCTGGGGAGGAAAAAAAACACTCAACATCTAATCTATTTCCGCTCCTGTGATTTGTACACACAATCCTTGGCACTTAATCTGTCTAAATGAAATAATCTGTCCGTGTGAACACAGTACAATGTTCATTATGTTAGAACAGTTTTATCAAATTGTTGTAAAGGATATGAAACTGTTAAACAAAATAACCAAAGCTGTTTCCAGTCTATCTAGTCATCTTTTGCAAGTTAAACTGCAATGTTCTCTTCTCCAGTGGCAATTATGGTGTCACTCAGATGCTTTGCAAAATATTTCAGGTACAGCTACTATAATTATCTTTGAAGTGGTGTGGCTATTATAAACTTTCCATTCTGCACAAAGTTGTCAGCTCATCTCTATGCAAAACGTGGTGGATTATATAAAGCAATGTTAAACTCAAAGTGCTATGTAAATTAACCATATTCTTTACAGTAATGTTGTGAATCAGCTATCCTGGCGGCCAGCAAGAGCAACCACTTTATAAAGAGCCCTTTGTTCACAGGAAGCATGTCCTGCTCTGGATCATTGCTGATAATCACTGCTAGTCGGGATAGTAAAACACATCTGGTTTGACACAATCCACAGCTTAAATCCTGTAATGAATTTCCAAGACTTTGGCTTTGAAGGTGTCCTTAGCAAATGTATTGTTTATGGGCTTTTTTTAAACTTCAGGGTAAGTACTCTTAATGCATAATACAGTGTATTCATGATTGGAAAAACAATATATAAGTATGCGCTGAATGTGTATGATTGGATTTTGATAAGTTAATGCCCAGCAAAGTAAAGGAGGAGTTGATAAATTTGCTGAGGAAAATCTTCAAGTTGCACAGCCCCTTAGCAGATGGTAAGCTAGCCAAGAATATAAAGGAGGATAGTAAAAGCTTCTTTAGGTATGTGAAGAGGAAAAAAAAGTTATGGCCAAAGTTGGACCCTTGAAGACTGAAAAGGGTAAATTTATTATGGGAACAAGGAAATGGCTGATGAGTTGAACAGGTACTTTGGATCCGTCTTCACAAAGGAGGACACAAACAATCTTCCTGATGTACTAGCCAGAGGATCTGGGGTGGTGGACGAACTGAAGGAGATTCACATTAGGCAGGAAATGGTGTTGGGTAGGCTGATAGATCCCCAGGGCCTGGTGGTCTACATACCAGGGTACCTAACAAAGTGGCTCTAGAAATAGTGGATGCATTGATGATCATTTTCCAATGTTCTGTAGATTCAGGACCAGTTCCTGTGGATTGGAGGGTAGCTAATGTTGTCCCACTCTTTAAGAAGGGCAGCAGAGAGAAAGCGGAATTATAGACCAGTTAGCCTGAGATCGGTGGTGGGGAAGATGCTGGAGTCAATAATAAAAGATAAAATAGCAGCACATTTGGATAGCAGTCGCAGGATTGGTCCGCGTCAGCATGGATTTACGAAAGGGAAATCATGCTTAACTATTCTTCTGGAATTTTTTGAGGATGTAACCAAGATAATGGACAAGGGAGAGCCAGTGGATGTTATGTACCTGGACTTTCAGAAAGCATTTGATAATGTCCCACATAAGAGATTAGTGGGCAAAATTAGAGCACATGGTATTGAGGGTGGGTTGCTGACATAGAAAATTGGTTGGCAGACAGGATACAAAGAGTAGGAATTAACGGGTCCCTTTCAGAATGGCAGGCAGTGACCAGTGGGGTATCGCAAAGCTCGGTGCTGGGACTGCAGCTATTTACAATATATATTAATGATTTTGATGAATGGATTAAAAGTAACATCAGCAAATTTGCAGATGACACAAAGCTGGGTGGCAGTGTGAACTGTGAGGAGGATACTATGAGGGTGCAGGGAGACTTGGACAGGTTGCGTGAGTGGGCAGATACATGGCAGATGCAGTTTAATGTGGATAAATGAGAGGTTATCCACTGCTGGCAAAAACAGGAAGGCAGATTATTATCTAAATGGTGTCAAGTTGGGAAAAAGGTAAGTGCAACGGGATCTGGGGGTGCTTGTTCATCAGCCATTGAAAGTAAGCATGCAGGTACAGCAGGCAGTGAAGAAAGCGAATGGCATGTTGGGCTTCATAACAAGAGGAGTTGAGTATAGGAGCAAAAAGGTCCTTCTACATTTGTACAGGGCCCTAGTGTAACCACACCTGGAATATTCCGTGCAGTTTTGGTCTCCAAACCAGAGGACGGACATTCTTGCTATTGAGGGAGTGCAGCGTAGGTTCACGAGGTTAATTCCCGGGATGGAGGGACTGTCATATGTTGATAGATTGGAGCGGCTGGGTTTGTATACTCTGTAATATAGGATGAGAGGGGACCTTATTGAAACATATAAGATTATTAAGGGTTTGGACACGCTAGAGGCAGGAAACATTCCCAATGAAGGGTACACAAAAGGCTTGAGAAACTCAGCGGGTGTAGCAGCATCTAAGGAGCGAAGGAGATGGGCAACGTTTCAGGCCGAAACCCTTCTTCAGACCGAAACGTTGCCTATCTCCTTCGCTCCTTAGATGCTGCTGCACCTGCTGAGTTTCTCCAGCCTTTTGTGTACCATCAATTTTCCAGCATCTGCAGTTCCTTCTCTAACATATTCCCAATGTTGGGGGAGTCCAGAACCAGGGGCCATAGTTTAAGAATAAGTGGTAAGCCATTTAGAATGGAGATGAAGAAAAACCTTTTCACACATGGAGTTGTGAGTATGTGGAATTCTCTGCCTCAGAGGGCGGTGGAGGCTGGTTCTCTGGATGCTTTCAAGAGTGAGTTAGATAGAGCTCTTAGGGAGAGCGGTTAAGGGTATGGAAAGAAGGCGGGAACGGGGTACTGATTGTGGATGATCAGCCGTGATCTAATTGAATGGTGATGCTGCCTCGAATGGCTGACTTCTGCACCTATTGTCTACTGTCTACTACTGTTCAGGTACAAAGATGAATATTGAAATTATGCAACAAAGATGGTGAGAATGAGAAATCTTATTTGCCAACGAGAAGTTGTAGAAGTAGCATAGTGAATTCCTGAGGTAGAATTGAAGCTGAAACCAAAATTAAACATAATTACTACTTTGTGTGTTGTCCATGAATTAGCAGCATTCAGCAGCATTGTCTTCAAATTGAAGTGATTTTGGTGGATTTCAGGAATGCTGTTCAACTTGCGTAAAAGCAACTTGCAAAACTCACACTTGCGTAAGCAATTCTTTAAACCCACTGACGCTCGTGTGGTCTCTACAGCGGAGCTCCCCCATTCAAATTCCCGCTTTGAATGGTCATTTTATGCATGTCGTAATCCTTAAATAAGTCGGGAAGAGTCTGTATTGATAGGGTTTTGTTGGGAAAGAAATTAACACTGTATCCCCAAAATTGGCAATGACAATTGTCTCAATACAGGATGGAAAGTGAAGACTGCTATTCCAATAATTACATTTAATCACACTGTAGGTATTCGGAAGTTAATTATTAATCTCTGGATTTTCTCAGCAATCAATATGGATTATGAGGAAATCATATGGTTACATTTCTTGACTTTGAACGATTGTTTGCTGCTTAAAATATGTATATTTAAGTTTATGCAGAGGACGTTCAAGGCCGAACCTGGGACCACTTGAAAATTAGTGACATTTACAGATTATTTGAAACAGAAACCAAACTGATTTTGATGGATTCAACCAATTATTACATAGAGTGATGGCAGTTCAAATTAATTGTGTGAGATTGAAGCATTTTACTCCCAAAAAAGTATGCTATAATTGCACAAAAAATGGCTTCAGAATTGTAGGTTTAGGGTTCTGGTCAAATTGATAAAGGCTGAGGGGTGACCTGATAGAAGTGTATAAAATTATGAGATGAGTAGATTGGGTAGATGGTCAGGGCTTTTTATTCCTGGATGAATTGAAAAAGACGAGGGCTTAGCCTTAAGGTGAGAGAGGCAATTTTTATTTTTAAACACAGTTAATGGTGGCTGCCAGGAATGTATAGAAAATAGGTGCAGGAGTAGGCCATTCGGCCCTTCGAGCCTGCACCGCCATTCAATATGATCATGGCTGATCATCCAACTCCTGTACCTGCCTTCTTCTCTCCATACCCCCTGATCCCTTTAGCCACAAGGGCCACATCTAACTCCCTCTTAAATATAGCCAATGAACTGACCTCAACTACCTTCTGTGGCAGAGAATTCCAGAGACTCACCACACTCTGTGTGAAAAATGTTTTCCTCATCTCGGTCCTAAAGGAATTTCCCCTTATCCTTAGACTGTGACCCCTTGTTCTGGACCTCCCCAACATCGGGAACAATCTTCCTGCATCTAGCCTATCCAACCCCTTAAGAATTTTGTAAGTTTCTATAAGATCCCCCCCTCAGTCTTCTAAATTCTAGCGAGTACAAGCCAAGTCTATCCAGTCTTTCCTCATATGAATGTCCTGACATCCCAGGAGTCTGGTGAACCTTCTCTGTACCCCCTCTATGGCAAGAATGTCTTTCCTTAGATTTGGAGACCAAAACAGTACACAATACTCCATGTGTGGTCTCACCAAAACCCTTTAGAACTGCAGTAGAACCTCCCTGCTCCTATAATCAAATCCTTTCGCTATGAATGCTAACATATCATTTGCTTTCTTCACTGCCTGCTGCACCTGCATGCCTACTTTCAATGTTTGGTGTACCATGACACACAGGTCTCGTTGCATCTCCTCTTTTCCTAATTTGCCACCATTCAGATAATAGTCTACCATCCTGCTTTTGCCACCAAAGTGAATAACCTCACATTTATCCACATTATACTGCATCTGCCATGCATTTGCCCACTCACCTCATCCAAGTCACCTTGCAGCCTCCTAGCATTTTCCTCACAGCTAACACTGCCCCCCAGCTTCGTGTCATCCACAAACTTGGAGATGTTGCATTCAATTCCCTCGTCCAAATCATTAATATATATTGTAAATAGCTGGGGTCCCAGCACTGAACCTTGCGGTACCCCACTAGTCACTGCCTGCCAGTCTGAAAAGGACCCGTTTACTCCTACCCTTTGCTTCCTGTCTGCCAGCCAGTTCTCTATCCACATCAATACTGAACCCCCAATACCGTGTGCTTTAAGTTTGTATACTTATCTCTTATGTGGGACCTTGTCGAAAGCCTTCTGAAAATCTAGATATAACATATCCACTGGTTCTCCCTTATCCACTCTGCTAGTTACATCCTCGAAAAATTCTATAAATGATTTACTGTTCATAAATCCAATGATTTCACCGCTTTCCAAATGTGCTGTTATCCCATCTTTAATAACTGATGTTAGACTAACTGGTCTGTAATTCCCTGTTTTCTCTCTCCCTCCTTTTTTTAAAAAGTGGGGTTACATTAGCTACCCTAAAATCCTCAGGAACTACTCCAGAATCTAAGGAGTTTTGAAAAATTATCACTAATGCATCCACTATTTCTGTGGCTACTTCCTTGAGTACTCTGGGATGTAGACTATCTGGCCCTGGGGATTTATCGGCCTTTAATCCATTCAATTTACCCAACACCACTTCCTGGCTAACCTTGATTTCACTCAGTTCCTCCACCTTATTTGACCCCCGGTCCCTTGCTATTTCCGGCAGATTATTTATGTCTTCCTTAGTGAAGACAGAACAAAAGTAGTTATTCAATTGGTCTGCCATGTCCTTGTTCCCCATGACCAATTCACCTGTTTCTGTAGGGATCTACATTTGTTTTAACTAATCTCTTTCTCTTCACATATCTATAAAAACTTTTGCAGTCAGTTTTTATGTTCCCTGCCAGTTTTCTTTCATAATCTATTTTCCCTTTCCTAATTAAGCCCTTTGTCCTCTGCTGTACTCTCTCCCAGTCCTCTGGTAGGCTGCTTTTTCTGGCTAATTTGTATGCTTCCATCTTTTGTTTTTATACTATCCCTGATTTCCCTTGTTATCCATGGATGCACCACCTTCCCTGATTTATTCTTTTGCCAAACTGGGATGAACAATTGTTGTAGTTCATCCATGCAGTCTTTAAATACCTTCCTTTGCACATCCACTGTCAACCCTTTAAGAATCACTTGCCAGTCTATCTTGGCCAATTCACGTCTCATACCTTCAAAGTTACCATTGTTTAAGTTCAGAACCCTTGTTTCTGACTTAATTATGTCACTCTCCATCCTAATGAAGAACTCAACCATATTATGGTCATTCTTGCCCAAGGGCCCCCCCCGCACAACAAGACTGCTAACTAACCCTTCCTCATTACTCATTACCCAGTCTAGAATAGCCTGCTCTCTCGTTGGTTCCTCTACATGTTGGTTTAGAAAACTATCCCGCGTACATTCCAAGAAATCCTCTTCCTCAGCACCCCTACTCATTTGATTCACCCAATCTGTACGTAGATTGAAGTCACCCATTATAACTTTTTTACCCTTGTTGCAGGGTAGGAGGTGGAGGAGGCAGATACGATAGTGGCATTTAAAGTTTTAGCTAGGTATATGGTTAGACAAATACGATGGGGGCATATGGCTAGGCACAGAATGGAGGGATATGGATCATGTGCAGGCAAAAGAGATTCGTTCAACTTAGCATCATGTTTGGCATGGACATTGTGGGCTGAAGGCCCTATTCCTGTTGTATTTTTCTATGTTCTGATTTGGCCAAGCATTTAGGAGTAACAAAAGGTTAATAGGAATATAATGTATATATAGTTAAGTGCAGGGCAAAGATCGGACAAATTTGTGTTCCGCATAGTGCTCTATTTCAGATTACTTCACTACTGACATTTGTTCTTCTTTGTCGTCAGTGGCAGTGTATATCTAGCATGAAGTGCTCATTTCCATGGGATGCTTGAAATGCTTTGATTTGTTTGACTATTTTACCCAGTTTTCGCCGCAATTCATGCCTTGCGATTTCCTGTTATTGAGTAGAGCTCTTCGTTTGTTCATTTTTCAAGTTTTTTCCTTCTTGGAAATTAACAAGAGGAAAATTAATAAATAAATATCTGCTATTGCCAATTCCTGCACTACTACTTTTCAGCTATTTTAAAATTAAATAGAAAATCTTTATAAGATTGTCTGACGGCAGGGACATGATAATATCCCAATTTTTCCAACATTGGGCAATTTTTGTAACGGAGTGGCAGTTCTGTCTTCGGTTATTCTACCATTGTTTATCTCATGAATTACGCATCTGCAACTATTTTTGGTTAAAATATTGCACTTTAAATGAATTGATACATTGTTAAAGTATAATGTGACATTGTCATTTATTCTGCTGTAGTGAAGTTTAGCTCCTGTAATGGCCCTGTCTCACTGTGCGAGTTGACCCACGAGGTACCCCGAGTGACAGACTCGTGGCTGTGCACGAGACTGCAAGTTTATGATCAAGTGTGTAACCGAGTTCCCACGGGTATGTCATTGCTGCGATGTTCCTAGTTCCTCTCCCGAGTTAGCAAGTTCCTCTCCCGTTACTCTTGAGCCAACCGTGCATGAAGGTATGTTTTAATAAAGCAACAATGTTAAAATACATCTCCATCCTGTGGTTTTGAGTTATTTCAGCGCGGCCGCATCTATTGATATGACCTACAATGGGAAAATGCGCATCCTCCAGTAACCAAGCATTTCTTGTTGTTTTATGTTTTTAAATACTTTTTTGCAATGGATCTCTATTTTAAATAATTTTAAAAAAGGAAGCAGCCCGGGTGACTGACATTGAGCGGCCGCCGGGACCCGACAGCGCGCACACACACACACACACACACACACACACACACACACACACACACACACACACACACACACACACACACACACACACACACACACACACACACACACACACACACACACACACACACACACACAGAGAGAGAGATACACACAGACAGCAGGACTGGCCGCCACTTCAGAGGAAGGAAGCAGCTCGGGTGACTTTGAGCGGCCGCCGGGACCCGACATCAGACACACACACACACACACACACACACACACACACACACACACACACACACACACACACACACACACACAGCAGGACTGGCCACCACTTCAGAGGAAGGAAGCAGCTCGGGTGACTTTGAGCGGCCGCCGGGACCCGACAGCACACACACACACAGATACACACAGATAGACAGAGAGGGAGAGAGACACACACACACACACACACACACACACACACACACACACACACACAGATACACACAGACAGACAGAGACACACACACACACAGATACACACAGACAGCAGGACTGGCCGCCACTTCAGAGGAAGGAAGCAGCTCGGGTGACTGACATTGAGCGGCCGCCGGGACCCGACAAGGCTCTTGGGTGCTGGGATCATTCTCTGCGGGATGGTTAGCGCGGGAGACGTGTAGGAGAGGAGTGCTGACTGCAGGCAGACACTTTGGTAGTGATTGCCCACCAGCCTCAAAAGCCGCTGTGTTTCCCTGTCCCTATGATAGCAGGGGGCATTCAAGCAGCACAATAGCCCCCTCCCCCTCCACGCCAACACAAAGGGCAACGATCCCAAGGCTTATGGGGCAGAAACGGAAGGCAGACGCAACAAGCTGGCGTAACGCGGGCCAGGTAACATCTCTGGAGAAGGTGACGTTTTGGATAAGGGCTCGTCTTCTGAAGAAGGATCTCGACCCGAAAAGTCACCTATTCCTTCTCTCCAGAGTTGCTGCCTGACCCGCTGAGTTACTCCAGCTTTTTCGTTGAATGGGTGACGTTTCGGGTCGAGACCCTTCTTCGGACTGAAAATAAAACTTGCCTCGCTTGAAGCAGCTTGTAAATTAAAACATAAAATCAAAAAATATTAAAGGTCGACTCATTTATGTGCTGTATTCATTCACCTGGCCTATTGCTGTCCTCCCTCGTCCACCGAGAGCGCTGGACAACTCACCGGATGGAAACCTCCGCTGCATCCCAGACGGAGGGCGATGATCACCGGACTGACCGGCAAGTAGAGGCGGCGGGTCGGCCAAGCCGGGCTCCCTGCCACCGGGATAGACACCAACTACTGGACTAAGCTCAGCGGGATCTCTGGAGAAGTCTGAAGTAAGGTCTCGACCCGAAATCTCACCCATCCCATCTCTCCAGAGATGCTGCCTGTCCCTCGGAGTTACTCCAGCATTGTGTGTGTCTATCTCCGGTGTGAACCAGCATCTGCAGTTCCTTCCCAATCCCACACTCTCGGCCCCGGGGGGGTGGATGGAGCATCACACGTGGACACATCCCACCCACCACCCCAGACTTGCCCCTTCGGCAGGTCTTTAAGCCGTTCATTGAGACAGAGTGAAGCCACGGGGCAGGCGCCTCAGTAATAAAGGACAAGTGGCAGAAAGGCCGAAGATAGACACAAAATGCTGGAGTAACTCGGCGGGACAGGCTGCATCTCTGGAGCGAAGGAATGGGTGGCATTTCGGGTAAGTCTGAAGAAGGGTCTCGACTCTATTCCTTCTCTCCAGAGATGCTGCCTGGTCCGCTGAGTTACTCCAGCATTTTGTGTCTATCTTTGGTTCAGTCTTTACTCGAGCAAAAGAACAGATTATTAAAGTTCCCACGGTAGACTCACGAGACACTAAGATAAACGCACGGGGCCACTACGTTATTACAACGAGTTTAAATGTTTCCATTTTTAACTTGAACAGTTAATTTGACTCGTGGAAAAAATCAAACATGTTTGATTTTTTTCACGAGTTAACAAGTTTCCCGAGTACCTGCCGTTAGCGCCACGAGTCGATAAGTTGCTCGTGTGAGTTCCGACGTTCCCGCTACGTGATCACCACGAGTGAAAACTCGGGGTTACTCGTGGGCCAACTAGCACAGTGAGACAGGGGTTTAAGGATAAAAAAATTTGATGCCACCTGCTCAAAAACTTACATTTTTCTCATGTGACTGGCTTCATACCCATTGTGATTTTGTTTTTAAAGCATGGGGTTGTTTATTTGTTACTGGCACATGTTTGCTTTTGGGGGATAGATACAAAAAGCTTGAGTAACTCAGTGGGACAGGCAGCATCTCTGGAGAGAAGGAATGGGTGACATTTCTGGTCTAGGCCCTTCAGATTGCATCTGGGGGACGTTATTGATTGAATTTTCGGCTAACAAATGTGACTTTCTGGCCTAAGTATGTTCAACGTGTATTTCAGTTGTGTCTACATTTAATCCCCTATAACGAGGATATCTGCAAAAAGCTCATGTTTTGCTGAAGTTATGGTTATTTGAGCAGTGAGTTAAATTCTTTGCCAAGGTTGCAGATACACCTGGTGACTTCAGGTGTGAATGCAACCAATCACTAGGATTTTGCAGGATGCACATTGCTGATGTGAACCATGGTCTGCAATTTCAGTTGAGACTTTTTTATTTTCCACATATAGCAATTGACATTTCAAACAGCAAATTGGATTAATGTTCCCTTCCAATGGGTGATGTTGGGAGATGTTCACATTGTGGCAAAAGGAAGTGCCACACTAGTCAGATTTATCTTACTGTCTGCAAATTGATAGGTAATTTAAGATGAACTTCAACCAGATTAGTGTGGCAACTTTTCATTCAACTGGTCAGGTGTTCAGGTCTACTAGAGTACAGAATTTATGTATAATTTGTTTGTCTGAGTTTATATACCAGTAATGCTGCTGCAGGCAAGATTTTCATTGTATTGGTACATCACCATACCTGTGCACTTGACAATAAACTTGACTTGGCATGAAGCAAAACTCTAAAAGTGATCAGCTAGCATTGCCATCCCAGCCAACTGCAATGGTTAATGACATCATATGGATCTTGTAATAAATTAAAATAAATTCTATCCTTTTATGCACGCATTAAAGCAGTATAACATGATGCAAGGAGTTAGCTGGAACTGGAAATATTTTCCGTGTTTCTGGATAGCAACAATCAAAATCTCCTTAAAACATTTCTATAAACTGCGGAAGAAAAAAGTTAAGGTGGTTAAATCTGTAATTAAGGGTTTAATTCTATTTAGATTATGGAAACATTCTAACATTATCACATTTTAAGCAATGTATATAAATGCTAATTGCGTCAGAAAATATGACACAGAAGATTGGCCCACTATATTGTTGAAATAATACAATCCAAACCTAATCCCTCTTCACAGTAATGGTACAAATCCCAATTTCTGTAGATATACCATAGAAAGCATCCTATCTGGAAGGTACACAAAAGGCTGGAGAAACTCAGCGGGTGCAGCAGCATCTAAGGAGCGAAGGAGATAGGCGACGTTTTGGGTCGAGACCCTTCTTCATCGTCTCCCTCTCCTGCCCCAATCAAATTAATCTGTAACTTACATCTGCCTTGGAAAAGCAGCCAACGTAATCAGGGACTACTTGCAGCCTGGTCATCTTCTCGTATCCCCACTTCTGTCGAGCAGAAGATGCATGTACCACCAGACTCAAGAACAGTCTTTTACCCATATTGTATGACCCGTAAAGCTACCCCTCGTATGCTAAAGATCTATTCCCGAACTTCCAATCAATCTCTTTGCGCCCGTTAACCCACATTCTCTATAGCTGGACACTATATTCTGCACTGTTTATTTTTCTCTCTTACTCGACCTGATGTAATCCGGTAGTATGATTTTCTTGGATAGCACAAAAACCAAACTTTTCATTATCTTGGTCCTCATGACAATAATAAACCAATACTAAAAATAGTTCCGTAGTCGCAGTTTGCCAAATACGCATTTTCATTTTCAAACTCTACCACACTTTTAGGCAAATAAGTCTTGGCCCCTGACCACCTTTCTTTCCACCCCACAGTTTATATGCTATCTTTTTACATTTCCACCTCACCAAAAAACTACGTGCAATAAAGGGACTGGGTATTGTTCTTACCTGCTAGGTACCCATAAAAGCTTGATAGTTTAATAGTTAGGGCATTTTTATCAACAAGCAAAGTGGACCATTGCCTGTTGTGCAATGCCTGTTTTTTTTTAATCTCGGAGACTGAAGTGGACTTGGGCCTAGTTAATATTTTGCACTTCCATGCTGTCTTTGATCCAGGGTGCAAGGGCCTTGCATAGCAAAGAGATTTTGATATTTTTTTAAACTTCCCTTTTTATCCACCTCACTCTTCCACTTTCTATGATTCTATATTAATTTAAATTCTCCTGACATATATTTGGGGTTTCAAGACCACAGCTTGGCAGAGATTCTTACAATCCCCTGTTGACTGTTGCCAAGCAAAGGACATTCGGTCAGTGGCAGCTATACGTTTAATGAACTGTTCTGCGTGGGAAATATTGGTCATGTGGTTTCCTCATTTCATACGACTGGATTAAGGGAATCAAATACCTGATTACCTGTAGATTTGCTCGACAGTAAAACTCTTATTAAACTGGCATTCTTAGGAGTTTGAGTCCAGATTTAAAGATTTTACAGATAATTGGATGTTATTCCAATTAATACTTTTTTGCTCTTTTAAATGTACTTTATGTTGATGTTACATTGCACAGTGTTAGAATATTCCAGTGAACCAGGTAGGAATAAGGGCCTTGATGGGGTTCATGGCAGCATGGGAACTGGAGCTGAGCATGGTGCTCAATCATCGGGATTTCCAAGCAAGTAAAAAGTGTATTATCGAAGGTTCACAATAATGTGAAATTGTTTGATATTCAGTTAAATTTAGCACTGGATGACTTGGAATTTGTAATTATTGAATACCTTGTAAAATGCAGCTTTTTAGCTTGGTGACACTTTCTGATTCTTATTCCTTTATGTCATGATAGCTGCAAGTTACCTAATTTTAATTAATTTTAGCCTTCGACATAGATTACAAATTTAATAATGTAAGTACCATCCTGTCATGACCTAAATAGAGAATATATGAATATGGTTATTTCCTTTCCTTTGTAATAATAACATGCTATTCAAATGTCATTGAGGTTAGCAGGGCTCAGTGCTGGGACCCCAGCTATTTACAATATATATTAATGATCTGGATGAGGGAATTGAAGGCAATATCTCCAAGTTTGCGGATGACACTAAGCTGGGGGGCAGTGTTCGCTGTGAGGAGGATGCTAGGAGACTGCAAGGTGACTTGGATAGGCTGGGTGAGTGGGCAAATGTTTGGCAGATGCAGTATAATGTGGATAAATGTGAGGTTATCCACTTTGGTGGCAAAAACAGGAAAGCAGACTATTATTTAAATGGTGGCCGATTAGGAAAAGGGGAGATGCAGCGAGACCTGGGTGTCATGGTACACCAGTCATTGAAAGTAGGCATGCAGGTGCAGCAGGCAGTGAAAAAAGTGAATGGTATGTTAGCTTTCATAGCAAAAGGATTTGAGTACAGGAGCAGGGAGGTTCTACTTCAGTTGTACAGGGTCTTGGTGAGACCACACCTGGAGTATTGCGTACAGTTTTGGTCTCCAAATCTGAGGAAGGACATTATTGCCATAGAGGGAGTGCAGAGAAGGTTCACCAGACTGATTCCTGGGATGTCAGGACTGTCTTATGAAGAAAGACTGGATAGACTCGGTTTATACTCTCTGGAATTTAGGAGATTGAGAGGGGATCTTATAGAAACTTACAAAATTCTTAAGGGGTTGGACAGGCTAGATGCAGGAAGATTGTTCCCGATGTTGGGGAAGTCCAGGACAAGGGGTCACAGCTTAAGGATAAGGGGGAAATCCTTTAAGACCGAGATGAGAAAGACTTTTTTCACACAGAGAGTGGTGAGTCTCTGGAACTCTCTGCCACAGAGGGTAGTTGAGGCCAGTTCATTGGCTATATTTAAGAGTGAGTTGGATGTGGCCCTTGTGGCTAAGGGGATCAGAGGGTATGGAGAGAAGGCAGGTACGGGATACTGAGTTGGATGATCAGCCATGATCATATTGAATGGCGGTGCAGGCTCGAAGGGCTGAATGGCCTACTCCTGCACCTAATTTCTATGTTTCTATGTTTCTATATTTACTTTGCACCTGAATTGCAAAACACAGACACATCCGATTTAATTTAAAAAAAAAATCAAAATAAGAGTGACTTACTGGCATGCCCTGCTGTTGTTTTAAAACTAAAATGCTGGTGTTTTGTTGAAATCTTGTCAACATACAGAGATAATATTACATTTTCTGCTAATGATTGTGTGAATGTTTACATTTATAATCTTTGTTGGTGGCATTGATTAAAAGGAACAACATGGAAACGGGCTGTTTGACCCAGTTCACGCTGACCATTCATAAACTGTTCATACTAATTCCATGTTATCCTACTTTCATATACATTCCCTACACACTCAGCAATTTACAGGGGGGACAATTAACCAAAAAATCCACACGACTGGGATGTAGGAGGAAACCAAAGCACCTGGAGGAAGCACGCATAGTCACAGGGAGAAGAAAACCCAAAATCGGGATCAAACTTGGGCCTTTGGTGGTGTGAGGCAGCAGTTCTACCTGCTGCGCCACACTGCCACCCATAAAGATGAGCAATGTCTACATGCCCGAGTATTGTCCACTGAGGCCATGTCCAGCAAAAGTGGACTGCTGCAAGTGCTGATGACAAAATCCACCGCAGCGCTTGTGACCCCAACGGACATGCAACTTTCTGACTTGGAGGCAGACGTGCCACTATTGTACCACAATGTATGTCTTTAGGCCATTGCAATCTTGGAGACTGTGGCTGACTTGCCTGGTGTTGTTCATTGGAACATTTGCCTGGTGTTGTTCATGGGAAAGAAAGTTAATGGGTTAAAATGAATTGAAAGGGTTTTTTTTAGATGTATGATGCTTAATGAAGTCCACTAGTCTTGGGAAGAAGACTCACAAATAATATCACAATTACTTAAATCTTGAATGGTGCCATTGCATATACTAGTGCTCTATTCTATTAACAGTTTGTCTATTAAGTGGTTAAATCCTGTTTTTACAGAACCTTTCTCAGTTTTATTCCTGGGTAGGTAACGTTTTGGGGCGGGACCCTTCTTCAGGCTGATTGCAGGGGGGAAAGGTGGAAGAGATTGCTCTGAATAAAGGTTCTCACAACGTCACCGTTCCATATGACCCACTGAGTTACTCCAGTACTTTGCGTCTTTTCTGAGAAACCCCAAAATCTGCAGTTCCATGTTTCTACCTCTTCTTCGTCCTATTCTCCAGAGAAGCGACAGATTTTATCCATTTTGTTCATCTCCATCCCCCTTCAGCTGGACTAATAGCTACCCTGGTTGACTTTCATTTTCCGCAGTTATATAGCATCCTAATTATTAAATAGAAGAACATGATATTGACTGTTTGTGCCAGGACCTCATTCCCCAGCTAGGTTTGTGACATAGCCTTCTGCTGTCCCGACCCAGGTCTCTATCTCCAATTGACCGTTTATTTATTTCTCAGACCCAAGACACCATTGGAGATGGATCCATGTTTCTTACCTTGCTATAACCAGATGGCTACTATCATGCCTGTTATTTTTGTGGCACCTTGAGTTTGATTGAAGCAAGCTAACTTCTTAACTTTTAATTCTGTGTAATGAAGCAAAACGAATGGCACATTGGATTATCACACTTGACCAATGCCAGTCAGCTTTCAGCCTGCATTTGTATTTATTTCAGAGTTTTAATTGTCACTGGTTTCTCAAAACCACTCCTCTCAGAATCCTGTGGAACTTCATTCCTTCAATTTACTAGCCATCAACCTTCTTACTAATTTTCTTAGCATTCTCTAAACTTAGCAGACCGTCTTTTGCATTTGGCTATCTTCATGTATCTGTTCAGTGCTGGGTGTTTTAACCCTTTGAGTACCACATCGGAAATAAAACTGAGAACGTTGGAAGCACGCAGCAGTTCAGCATATATGGAGGGAGAAACAGTTATTGTTTCAGGTTAATAACACTTCATTAGAATAGTAAGAATAAATGAAAACTTACCAGTTCGAAGTTTGATCTTTATTTTATGAGGAGTAACGATGAGGGATTACGTGAAGAAGCCCCGCCTGGCGCTGGAACGGCATACTTCAAAGCAGCGGCATGAAAAACACAGAACACAATAGCCGGAGTAAGATAGTAAGGCTCATCATAGATTTAGAACTACCAGATGATCATTTATTTTATGAGGGTGTGGAGTGGAGGGCACGTAATCCCTCATCGTTACTCCTCATAAAATAAAGATCAAACTTCGAACTGGTAAGTTCTCTTTTAATCTCACTATTTTACTTCGGAGTCACGTGAGTGACTACATGAAGATTTTGAAGCTTCTGTGTCTTTCATGTCGTAGAATTCTTCCATACAACAGTCCGGCTAGGTCAACACATGCATGAGAAAACCAGACTAGTTTTAGTTCTTTCCATAAAACTTTTAATGATAAAAGAACATATAATAACCCTCTTTTTACACCTGAGGGAACCATTACAAAGTGATAAAAGATATAAG
>CM069148.1:9640803-9645803 GCA_035221665.1 Okamejei kenojei | reverse complement strand
GCCTACCCAAAGCCTCCACCACCGCCCCTGGCAGCACCTTCCAGCAGACGCCCACATCGCTCTCTGTGTAAAAGACTTGCCATGCACAAATTCTTTAAACATTGCCCCCCTCCCCTCAAAGCTATGCCTTCTCATTCCGGTAAGGATGAAAACGCAGATGCTGCCTGTTCCGCTGAGTTCTTCCAGCAGTTTGCTTTTATTGCTCCAGATTCAATCACCAGCTGTCTCTTGGTACCAGACCAATGTTTAAACATGCTTGCACCATGTTCCACGCTCAGCCATTTTATTGGAAACCTATTTATTTTTTAATGAGTTATTGTCTTATTAAAATTTCGGACAGGAAGTGTTTTCCCATCAACATTTCTGTGTCACTGCTCACACACCTCAGCTATTGTGCTGCAAGATAAAGAGGATTAGGAAGCAGAGCACACCGTATTACTTGTGACTCCAGCTGTGCGGTGATCTCGGGGGGTGGAGTACTGTATCCGGACAGTAGTTTCAGGTCAGCCAGCTGATCCAGTGAAATGGACATGTTCGAATGGTTACTGTATGGCTTCTTCCTTGAACAGGAGAAGACTGCTATGCTGCCTCGAAGGGCCGAATGGCCTCCTCCTGCACCTATTTTCCATGTAAGGCAGAGGTTACACTGTATAAGGGCGGCACGGTGGCACAGCTGGGTTCGATCCTAATCTCGGGTGCTGCTTCTGTGGAGTTTGCACGTTCTCCCTCTGACCACGTAGATTTCCTCCAGGTGCTCTGGTTTCCTCCCACATCCTAAAGACGTGCGGGTTGGTCGGCTACTTGGCCTCTGTAAATTGCCCCCAGTGTGTAGGATGTGAAAGTGGGGCAGCATATACTAGTGCCAAGGTGATTTTTGGTTGGTGTGGACGCGGTGAGCTGAAGGGTCTGTCTCCACGCTGTATCTCTAAGCTAAACTAAACTTAACTAAACATGGAAACATAGAAACATAGAAAATAAGGTGCAGGAGTAGGCCATTCGGCCCTTCGAGCCTGCACCGCCATTCAATATGATCATGGCTGATCATCCAACTCAGTATCCTGTACCTGCCTTCTCTCCATACCCCCTGATCCCTTTAGCCACAAGGGCCACATCTAACTCCCTCTTAAATATAGCCAATGAACTGGCCTCAACTACCTTCTGTGGCAGAGAATTCCAGAGACTCACCACTCTCTGTGAAAAATGTTTTCCTCAGCTCGGTCCTAGAGGAATTCCCCTTATCCTTTAGACTGTGACCCCTTGTTCTGGACCTCCCCAACATCGGGAACAATCTTCCTGCATCTAGCCTATCCAACCCCCTAAGAATTTTGTAAGTCTCTATAAGATCCCCCCTCAGTCTTCTAAATTCTAGCGAGTACAAGCCAAGTCTATCCAGTCTTTCCTCATATGAAAGTTCTGACATCCCAGGAATCAGTCTGGCGAACTTTCTCTGTACCCCCTCTACGGCAAGAATGGCATTTCTCAGATTTGGGGACCAAAACTGTACGCAATACTCCAGGTGTGGTCTCACCAAAACCCTGTACAACTGCAGTAGAACCTCCCTGCTCCTATACTCAAATCCTTTCTCTATGAATGCTAACATACCATTCACTTTCTTCACTGCCTGCTGCACCTGCATGCCTACCATTTCCGACATTTCCCTACCATTCCTTGACCTCACCATCTCTATTGCAGGTGATACACTCCTGACCGACATCCACTACAAACCAACTGACTCCCACAGCTACCTGGACTACTCTTCCTCCCACCCTGCTTCCTGTAAGGACTCCATCCCCTATTCCCAATTCCTCCGTCTACGCCGCATCTTCTCCCAGGATGAGGTGTTCCACACCAGGTCATCACAAATGGCCTCATTCTTCAGAGAACGGGGATTCCCCTCCCCCACTATAGATGAGGCTCGCACCAGGGTCTCCTCCATACCCCGCAACACTGCCCTCTCTCCCCATTCCCCCACTCGCAACAAGGGCAGAGTCCCCCTGGTCCTCACCTTTCACCCCACCAGCCGGCAAATACAACACATAGTCCTCCGCCAGTTTCGCCAACCTCCCAACGTGACCTCTCCACTATGCCACATCTTCCCATCTCCCCCCCCTTCCGCAAAGACCCGCTCCCTCCGCAACTCCCTTGTCAATTCTTCCCTTCCCTCCTGCTCTAACCCCTTCCCTCCCCCGGGCACTTTTCCCTTGAAAACCGCAAGAAAATGCTACACTTGTCCCTTCACCTCCCCCCATCCACTCCTTTCAGGGACCCAAGCAGTCCTTCCAGGTTTCCGACAGAGGTTTCACCTGCACCTCCTCCAACCTCATCTACTGCATCCTCTGCTCCAGATGCCAGATGATCTATATTGGTGAGACCAAGCGGATGCTTGACGAACGTTTCGCCGAACACCTCCGCGCGTCGGTCCGCAATAACACCTACCTGACCTCCGGTGGGCTCCAGCACTTCAACTCCCCCTCCCAGATTCCGTATCCGACCTCTCCGGTTTCCTGGGCCCTCCTCCACGGCCAGAGGTGAGCAACACCGCAAGTTGGAGGAACAGCACCTCATATTCCCGCTGGGGAGTCCCTGCATCCTCTGGCTTGTACATTGAATTTCCTCAATTCCTGTTAACCCTTGCTGTCTCCTCCCCTTCCCACCTCTCCCCACAGCCCTCGGGCCCCCTGGCATTCCTCTCTCTCTATCTCTCTCACCCACCCTAGTCGCACTAGCTTCTCATTTTCACACTATAAACAGCTTACAATGGCTTGTTCCCTTTATCATCGATACTTTTTTGCATATCTTTCATTCATTGTTCTTTATCTCTCCATATCACCGTCTATATCTCTCGTTTCCCTGATCCCTGACCAGTCTGAAGAAGGGTCTCGACCCGAAACGTCGCCTATCTCCTTTGCTCCTTAGATGCTGCTGCACCCGCTGAGTTTCTCCAGCCTTTTGTGTACCCTGCCTACTTTCAATGATTGGTGTACCATGACACCCAGTTCTCGTTGCATCTCCCCTTTTCCTAATTTGCCACCATTCAGATAATAGTCTACCCTCCTGTTTTAACCTCACATTTATCCACATTATACTGCATCTGCCATGCATTTGCCCACTCACCCAGCCTATCCAAGTCACCTTGCAGCCTCCTAGCATCCTCCTCACACCTAACACTGCCCCCCAGCTTAGTGTCATCTAAAAAGAAAAAGAAAGAACCCGCATTGTTGTTTCCCTCTACTTGAGATTAATTTAATTTACAGATTTTTTTCCCCCATTAATTGCTTTTATTTTTTTTCTTCATTTTCTTCCCCAACCCGCTCCCCCTCTACCACAGTTAATGACACAAACCAAATTCTCCACTACATCCACACTTAACACTTCCTCAGCAGCCAACATTACCAACGACCGCGCACACCCCAGTCACTCTCTCTTCTCACCTCTCTCGTAAGGCAGAAGATGTACTAACTCCGCACGGACAGCACCCGTAGTCAGGATCAAACCTAGTCTCTGGCGCTGTGAGGTAACAGCTCTACCACTGCACTGTGGTCTAGCACTGATTTGAACAAGGGTCTCCACCCAAAACGTCACCTATTCCTTCGTTCCATAGATGCTGCCTCACCCGCTGAGTTTCTCCAACATTTTTATCTTCCTGCTTAATTTTAAAGTCACTTTGCTGATTGGGAGGAGAAATAGTCTAAACAGTTCCCCTGTTGATGAACACAAGAGATCACTGAAATGTGAAAAAGCTTTTTTTTAAAGCATTTCAAGAAGGATTTCTTGCAAGGATTAGTCAACAGGATGATTGCACATTTGAAATTCTTCAGACACAATTCAACTCTGTTCTTTTCAACTTCAGATTATATCTGAACTTTGGATCCCAATTCCTTCATCTCACTTTCTCCTTTATAAAATCAAACATGGTGGAAATCTGTGAACTGTCAGCCCAGTCTTACACATGTGGGACTTTCTCGTCGTTTACAGGATGTGGAATGTTGCTGGCAAGGCTAACACTTACTGCCCACTTCAATCTACCCCTGAGAGGTGGAGTGGCGTAGCATTCATGAACCATGGTCACACTGTGTGGAAACAGGCCCTTAGGCCCAACTTGCCCATGCCAACCAACATGCCCCATCTACACCTGTCCCACCAGCCCGCATTTGGCCCATATCCAACGAAACCTATCCTATCCATGCACCTGTTTAAATGTTTCTGAAACTTTGTGATACAGGGTCAAGGCAGGCACTCATTCAGGCAAACCTTCAGCTTCTTCACGCGTCAGTCTGGCAAGAACACGTTGACGTATTCGACGGGCCTTTGCTCTGCCTTTCAATTTCAGCTGATCAAAAACCCTTTGAATGGTTTGAAAGGATGATGTAATATAACATATCAAGGGTAATACATTTACTTTTAAGCAGTTACTGCAGTGTTTTGCTTTTGAGTTAGTTTTGGCTTGTTGACCTGACCTTTGCCATAAGGCTCATACGAATGAATCTGGAATGCAAGACTCAGATAGCAGCTTGATATGTTCAAACTTCTGTGCTATTAAATGAAGTGAAGCAAGACAACTGATCTTTATTGGATTACAGACAGTTTTCCTAATGTGTGAGAATAATTCACAGATAGAGACATTAGCAAAGTGATTTGATTCAACTTTCAATGAGTTGATTTGAAAAAATAAACAAAGGAAAAAGAACAAAATCCATCTTGGGCAGACTATATTTAACAGATGGATTTGACAATGGGCTCAGCATCAATACTTCAGGAGTCCCCAGACTATGTGTGTATTCAGAGGCCATCATGCTTCTGAATTAAGACTTACCGTTAATTAATATGCTATTGAACTCATTCCCCACTGCCAATACTTAGGTATTCCTTAAGGAAAGTTTTTTTTTTCATGTTTCTCCAGTTCATGGCTTCATGAGTGCCTACTGAATCAATGTTATCTCTCCACATCACTGTCCATATCTCTCGTTTCCCTTATCCCTAACCAGTCTGAAGAAGGGTCT